>OX637867.1:14032527-14603215 GCA_951802705.1 Netelia virgata | reverse complement strand
GATTTAGGTTTATTTATAGGCGTTTGGAAAGCTGGAGATTCGACTTAAATAATGGCGTTTGGATCTTTTGGATATGTTTATTTTTACGGCTGTGAGAGCGATTTGAAAATTGAGGGGATTTAAGTAGAAACAGCCAAGGAGAAATTTATGGTCAGACAGAGGAAAAAAAATTAAATCTATTTGAAATGAAATACAGTGAGTAGGTGAATCATTCTTGAACGATGAAGGATCGCTAATTCAATAAAAAAAATACAGAGTTTCAACTCTGTTCGACATAAAAATATTAAAAATTGCAAAATAATATTATTTTCTTAAATTTTTGAAAATTCAAAAAAATTATCTCGACAATTTTGTTTACTTCCAATAAATGTCTGACGCTCTGAAAAATTCTCATAATCATTCGAAACGATTTTCAAATGTTTTCAGAATGTTAACGAGTCCTTAAAATAAATCAAAAAATAATTTTAGAAGTTTTAAAAGCTCGTAAACAAGCGAGAACGATGCTGCTCGACATGTTTACCTAAATCGTACGAAAAGTGGCGAATACACGTACCTCGGTCGAGAGACCAACGGGTTTTACTGGTACTCGCGGTTCACCGGCTGTTAATGTTGATTTGCATTTTCCATTACGTTCTCACGGGGGCGTCGAGAGAGAGAGAGAGAGAGAGAGAGAGAGAGAGAGAGAGAGAGAGAGAGAGAGAGAGAGAGAGAGAGAGAGAGAGAGAGAGAGAAAGAGAGGAGGGTTCCAAATCCGCGACAGTCTGACTCCCGTACGTTCGTCTGTCCGTCTCTCCCATTCTCTTTATCCGGCATTTCGCTCGTCCACGTCCGGCATCGCCATTGTCGCGACGCTAATATATTTTTTTCTTTGCTCATCGCCGACGACAACGTTTATACGACCTCAACGTGAATGAATTAAAATTATATTTACCGCTCGAGTGAATTCTCACCAAATCCCAAATTTCTTCATCTCCATCCCCTCACGTTCCATCTCAATGAAATTGTCATATAAAAAAATTTCATCTACGAAAAAATTATTTGCAAAAAAAAAAACATTTAAAAAATTAATAATAATTAAATCCCGATTTTTATTTCGAACTAATAATTAAATAAAACAATAATTAATTAATAAATAATAACTGAAAATAATAGAATTTTTGTTAACAAAACAATTAATTAATTTGAAAAGAAAATAACTAATGCAACGAGTCTCGAGACGCTACGAGGCGAATGGCCGATGTCTCGAGGTATTATTCCCGTTATCACGAGCGAGAGAGAGAGAGAGAGAGAGAGAGAGAGAGAGAGAGAGAGAGAGAGAGAGAGAGAAGTAGCGAGGACGAAAGTGAAACGAGATAGAGATACGGGTGTTTCGGATTAAGGCCGTTCCACCGTCCGGTGTGTCTCGTCTCTCTCTCACGACCGACGCAATAACAATTGAATCCAGCCCGAGAGTACCCACTCGCGTTTATGACGATTCCACGACACTCGGGTGAACCAACGAGACCGACGCTCGAGAGCAAAAAAGAAATGAAAGAGAACACAAAAAAAACCAGTGAAAGTGACACAACCGAGACGCTCGTAAAGAGAGCTCGACGTACGTTTTTTCCCCCTAAATTTCGGTGAAACTGACCTCAGGCGAGAGCCTCGATTTTTCAGGTCGAGGGGTAAGTGCGTTTCTAAGTCGGTCAGTTTCATCGTAAATAAAGCTCTCGAAGTTACACGTCAAGCCGTGCAATGTTGTGAAAAGAAAAAAAATAATAAGGGTGAGAAGAGAGAAGGGGTTGAGGGATGAAAAAAGAGGGATGGAGGTTGGAGCTTCGCTTTAATAAATAAAGCGCAGGTCGTTGGATTATGTGTGGAGAGCGACGAAGCTCCGGGGAATCTGTCGAGTCGTCTCTCGAGGTGAATGCGTCATGCGAGATTCCGCACAGCGACGGAAAGAACGAGACGGACAACATTAACGGGGGAAATGAGAATTTTTTTTTTTTTTTTTTTTTTCAATTTGTGTTTCGTTTCTTTGGACGCAGCGAGGTTGATTGGATCCGGGATGATTAATCATCGAGGAGCTAGTTAGGGTGGAAATATAATTGGGGGGGGGGGGGGGGAAATGGGGGAAAAATATTGCGAATATTTTTATTTTCGTTTGTTCCAATTTTTATCGACGTGGCGAGTCCAATAAGCAATTTTGTTGCACCCTCTAATCGCGTTTCACGATTCGAGGTTTGCGTCGGTGGGGCGGTAATATGATTGATTATTGTTAAATAATGAGGCGGGGTACGTGGGGTTCCCCTCGAGTAATTGCTCGGGCCACTAAAAATACTCGGACCACTTTGCCCGATGAATAATACCGACGACGAGAGAATTAATTATTTCTACCCTTTCGTCACGATCGTCGACGACAACGAGTAAGATCGAAAAATACGAAACGAATAAAACAAAATTAAAGTATGAATTCACCCCTAAAATAATGTTCGAGGGATGATTTCACCTCTAAAAATGTTTAAGGGATGCTTTCACCCCAAAAAACAAATTCCCTCTTAGCATAAAATAATTCGACGCATAACTAGAAAATAAATTGTATAGCTAAATTTTCTTTCGAGGAGAAAATAATCGATCGCGTGAAAAGGGGGTTGAAAAATGTCCGAATTTCGACGAAGTTTTGTCTCGCGCACGTGACAGACTTCCGGCTGGTTGAAAAAGTTCGCAGATGGAAAGCACGAGGAGTTTCGTTTCGGGATATCGGCGGCTTGCGCGTTATCGGCACGTGCGACTACTCGCGCATGCGCACGGAGTAATTATCCAACCATGATCCATATGGTAAATAAGGGGTCGTATGTTCATCTATATACATATATATATATATATATATATATATATATATATATATATATATATATATATCTATTATTGAACAGTTTAGAGTGGTTTGGTGCTTATCGGACCACCAGTCATAATACACACGTCGTGGCTGATTCGGGCGCCGGAGGAGAGAGGAGTTTATAACGTAAAAACATCCTCGAGGCATACTCGACGAGACTCGCAGAATTAGCCTGAAAGGGTTTCTGGTTACGGACTCCCGAAGAAGAAAAAAAAATGAAAAAAATCGACTTAACCAGATGGCTTTTGTTTAGTCTGGTCCGATCGAGCTGCTCTTTCTATCCCTCTCTCTCTCTCTCTCTCTCTCACTCTCTTTGTATTTTCTACCCACTTTCACTTCGAGTCGTGGTTATGATAGCAACCTCTCTCGTCTGGTAAACAAACTTCCCTGATTCGACGTACAATGGAGGGTTTTATCGAATAAAGTCGATCCCACTGGTCAATTTTGTGGATTATGGAGAAATTTTGTAGATTTTGAGAAAATAGGGGATGATTTTTGTGTATCTTCGTCATGGATGGAATTTGAGTAATTTCGATAGATTTTTCTACTTTGGTAGATCGATGATGATTTTTAGAAAATTTTCGGCAAGGGTGGTAAAACTCGAGCAACGAGGGTGGATTTTTCTAAATGGGATAAATATGGGTAGTTTTGAGTAAAACGTTTGAAAATTAATAAAAAAATCTCTCTTACATTCGAGCGATTCGTAAACTACCCTCGTGTCCCCTCGTGTAAAGTCTGAAAAATCATTCGTCGATCCCCTCGACGCGTATTTATTTATTTTTCCAAACCCCCTCCCCCGCCCTTATGAATTCGAGCTCCATAGCCCTCATTAAGGGCTATGGATTTTCCATACGTCAACTTTTCGTCGTCGAAATGTCGGAAGTTCCACGGTTACATTCCTCGAACGTTGGCACTAACTGATAAATATTCGGGACGTGTGGGAGAGCCGAAGTGTATTACCTTCCTCGTGAAGAAACTTCCCAAGGGACGTACGTCGAGTCGGCAAAGTTTGTACAGAATCGCACAGGGCGAGGAAACTTGTGCATGCGGTTCGTCCCGTTTCTTCCCTCGGGATATCCCAGCCGTGCACCCCCCTACCTCGCCGAACACAAACTCGTCTACGAGTCGAGACACTCGTAACAAGTGAAACAACCCTCTACGTACGAATATATTCCCGTATATACGTATACACGTGTGTAAATTGCCGTAGACGCGGTACCAGAGGAAGTTCGACTTGGCGTGCCAAATTTTTCGAGCGATCCTCCAACTACTATCTCGAGCTATTCGAAAACAAACAAAAAAATCCTTGCACTCTTTCGTATCATCTTTATCGACTGAGCCAAAATTATCTTAGTCTCGATACGAAAGCAGTTCTCGAATTTGTCACGGTCATAGAAATAATAATAATAATAATTATTATTATTATTATTACGAGGATTAGTTAAATACTAATTTATGAAATAATTTTATAATTATTATATAATTGTCACAATTATACAATAATAAATTATATTATAGGATAATTTTGCGATTTGTTTATATACTGAAAATATTAGGTTGAGGATATTCAGTTGAAAATGATGATACGAAACGTATCAGTCATTGTGGAATATTCAACAATGTAGACATGCATAATATATTGTAATATAGTATGCACATACTGAGCCATAATAAATACGTTACCCGAATCCATCCTGGATATTAAAGCTGGTATAAATGTACCAAGTTTTACCCCGTTGCAGCGTTCCTAACCTTGCGGTAAACGGCAGCACATTTTGTATATACATATCGATAATAATAATTCACACGTCAACTTTCAAAATCGTAATCTTCGTTTCGACGTTAAAAAGAAGGGACGATTTTCAGTCCTTTCTGTAATTCAAATACAGCCTAACATTTTCAGTGAATTTGATCGATGACCTTGTCAATGACCTTGAGGTTTAATTTCGACTTATTATGCGAAATAATTAACGATATTTCCCATCGTTAGCTCAGAACTTAAATGCTTGCTCGAACTATATTGCTGCTTTGATTTATGATTTTTGCGCATGAAAAACAAAAACACAATTTTTGTTTAAACGGTAGTAAGGGTTACGGGTTGAAATCTTGATTCCATGATAAAGCTTGCGACGCTACGACGGCACTCGATTGATAATCCGTCCAAAAGTTACCACCCCTTGCATCCCCCGTCGTTTCCTAGACGTAAGGTGTCGCCATACTCCTCGTGACGTCTCTCCTTTCATTCCGCTTCTTTCTCTTTACCTTTTTCTCTCCAACCCTTAATTTCTCTCCAACTCACCCCCCCCCCCCCCCCCCCCAATCCCTCTCGTCGCATCTCTCATTCTTCCGCAACGTCCACTCGTCGCCAAGGGTACGTGGGGATGAGAAACTTCACGTGGGCGTCGGGATATACAACGACGACATTGGCGAGGTAAGGGGTGACTTTGTACGAGGTGGGGTAGTTTCTCGTAGCAGCGTGAGGAAAAAGGGGGTGAGTCAGAAAACGAAGAAGAAGGAGAAGGCATGGAAGAGGTTAAGAGATTTTGGACGAGTGCATCGGCTTCGAGGGGTGGGTAGTAGTGGGTTGAGAATGGTCTGGGTGTTCAGCACGTAGGGGGTGCAATGGAAGAGCAACGCGAGGGGATGAGCGCGCCCGCGCATTTGGATTCGGGGGGTTTCGGGGGGTTGGATTGCCACGACATTGGTTGCAACCTTTCTGCTCGCAGTCTGAGTGGAATTGGCGATGGTATTGGTGTGTTTGAGAGAGAGAGGTAGGGGGTAGTTGAAAAGGGGGCAGGGGGTTGGTGGCAGTAGTAACGGCGCGACCAAGGGGTGAAACGGGCTTACAACCCCCGCCAGGCCCGTGTCCCCCGCACCGTCGGGGCGAATCTCTCCCCGTCTAGACTAAACCCACCCCCCCTCGAACCATACCCACCCTCTCCGCCCATCCCGTCTCTCCGCAGACACAAGCCAACCAAACTGTTCGAGTGAACTGCTCCGGCTCTCTCCCTCTCTCTCTCTCTTACTGCAACGATCGACCCATCCACCCTTATACCATCCACCCTCTCTCTCACCGTACCACAGATCTCACCCCCTATCCCCTTTCGCAGCCCTTTCACGTTTCAGCTTCGTTCTCTCCATCGTACTTTCGCCGTTTTCTGGTTATACCACCTCGCGATTCGACCGTGTATTACTACTCTCTCTCTCTCTCTCTCCTGTCCCCTATCCCTTTTCTCTTAGGATCCAGCGACCCCCTGCACTCCCTTCATCCCAGACTACCTTGCGTACCCACCCTTGCGACTTTCTCCTCTTACTACGTCGCCGCAACCATACCCTCTCTCACCCCTACCCCTTAAAAAGTTAAAATACTCTATTCTTCGTGCCGAGAACTGGCTTTGTTTTTGCTTCTGCACCACCCTTGTATATATGTATATATGTGTTTGTATTTAAATAGATATATACGCGAGGCACAGGGTGGCCAACGTCGACTACTTCAGATTTCATTATTTCCATTTCTAGTAGACAGGCAACCAGACACCAGAGGGAAAATGATGGAGAAATGAAAGTGTACAATTAGGATGACAATATTCGTGAGGTTTATTTTTTTGTTTAAGGGTTGATCGAAGGGGTGAGTAACGACGATTGTTCATAATTTTGTGTTAAAGTAAATCGTGATTTTCATCAGAATGAAGCTTTGCTTAAACGTCAGTTACGAATTGTTGTTATTTTGTATTATAATTTTACTCTATGGGAAAAAATATTGGTATTTTTTTAATTGGGATTTTTAATCCAGACCCCAGTCTAGCCAGGCTCACTGGCCCGCGGCGTGACTGAGTACATCGTCTCGAATTATTTTGGAAGCATTAACGTATCGTACTTTCCTCCCTACATCATCGCTAACGATCCTCCCCCCCCCCCCCCCCAGCTCTCTTCTCGTAACCCGTTCGAGCGAACGCGAGTGCTCCATCCATACACCTTATCCACCCACTGGGTCCATTCGCCAGTCTAGGTATTTTAGATATAGTTATGTCGATGCGGACATAAGAAGCTTCGGAAAGCTTTCGGGGCTCAACGAATATTCGTAGAAAGGGGATGAAAGTTATATGATCTAACATAAAAAACCTTTCTATTTACATTATTTCGAGCGATTTTTGTAAAACCATGGTTTTTCGGAAAACTGGCCAGAACCGGATCAATTCCCGATCAGTTAATTTTTTTTCTGTTTTTATCAATACCTCACGCGTCCAAAAGACTCGACAACTAGTCTAAGATTCTCCGGGAGGGACAAACACCGTGTGCGTTTAACGACGTTGAGTCCGGCTTTGAAGATATGCCCGTGTGTGCGAAGACAGCCGCCTTCTACTCTCGTTCCAGCGAGTGCACAAAGACTGCAGAGAGGAGGCGATGTAAAAAAAAGGAACGAGAATGTCGGAGGGTAAAGGCGCCAGAGGAAGGGAGAGAGAGAGAGAGAAAGAACAAGGGAGAGAAACGGAAAAGAAAAATGATGAAAGCTATACGAAGAGGTTCGGTACTTGTGTTAAGACAGAGAAGGAAGAAGAAAGAGAGAGGAAGAGGTGAGGTACGCCATCCCAGGGGCAAGGAGGGACGTTCAACGACCCGCTGACAACCAGACACACGGCGGACGCGAACCAGACGTGTGGCGCATCAGCCCGGCATCGCAGTTTACTCGCGGTATCAACGCGTTATTATCACCATTGACTTTTATCGCTGGACGATAACTCCCACCTCCATCGTTTCCCTCTTTTTCCCCACGTGCTTCCACCATCCTTACCTCCTATACCGTGCCTTCGCAATTTTTCGAACCCCTAAAACCCGTCTGGTCCCTTTGCGGTCTAAAAAAATGGGCACCGCCTTCACTACTGAAAACTTAAGGGTATGTAGAACCTACAGACACAGGGCGTCCTTCATCGCTAGAATCTTGTCAATGACTTCTAGATTATTAATCTTAGGTGATCTTTAGGCAGGGAAATCATGAGGTGATCATATTTTGGGGTGGTCGAACGGTAGGGTACCATTCCGGTGCGTGTCTTTAACCAACATTACTGTAAGATACACGTTTTTTACGATTTCTTTCAATCCTGACGAATACGAAGCGTAGTTGGGAGCTCCCATGTCTCGGAAATTTATGATTCCGTTGTCGGAAGATGTGACATCGATATGGGAGAGCTGATAAAAGCTCGGATGGGTTGGGTGCTGGAAGTTCCAGTCTGGTATCGGATTCCCTTGTTAGGTTGCCACTGGGGCTTTTATAGTCTTGGAAATACATCAGGATTCGTCATTTATGCGTTCGTTGGCCAACTGCTACTTACTGCTTTTATCGTCACCACAATCGCCCATGTTGATGAGGAGTCTTGGAATCCAGTCTCTTTATGACAGTTGGAACATCGGGATTTTCTTCCAAGCGTCACCTTTAACAAGCCATTGCTTCCTGTTGCAACGTAAATATCGGCGTCAACCTTAATTCCGGCGCCCTGTTGTCGAGGAGTGACGTCGAATCGAAACACCCCCTTGGGTGGAAAATCGACGATAAAGGGCGATAGGAGGCGCGACAGTGAAAGGGGCGAGCAGCGGTGCTCGCAAAAAGGAAAACGAAGCCCCTTCCGAACGATTTGATCGGATTTCGTGTTTGATCGTCGATAATCCAATTTGGGCCCGGCGCCTCCGTCGAGTTAGATGGCTTATCGCAAGAAATTACCTTTTGCTAGGCCTTCTTTCCTCACCATGGATTACAACTAAACTAACGCTTCCATCTGCCGATAAATCGGTCGACTCGATAGTTCGATCAGCCAACTAATCGATTTAGCATCGGACGATCGATCTGTATCGTTCGATCCTTCGACTAAGGATGCAAAGATAAGAACACTCGGTCCGAGGAAGGAACGAGCTAAGGAGGTTTGGCGATTCAAAGTATCCAAGGGTCTGGCTCGTTGTCTGATGCAGTTCCTCTACGTCAAGTCGATGCTGGGTTTGTACCCGGATAAGAGAGATAGAGGGAGAGAGAGGTGGGCTCTCTCTGGCACACACTGCTGTATGATCCTACATGTACGATCCCAGTACATGGCATCAGGGTGGGGAATTCGTCGGTCTGCTCAGAGTCTCGGTTAAGGGTCTCTGACCGATTATCACTTGGTCTTTATGGTCTTTGAGGTTCTTTTTAGAAGCGCATATATATCTCACCCCCTCTCATCATCATCTCTCTCGCTCTCCCTCCCTTTCATTTCCACTTCTTCCGTCTTTTTCCTTGTGTGGCTTTTTGGTCTCTAGCGTACACGTTTGCCGGGCTCCCCTTCACCTTTCCACTTTTTATACGTCCCTCGCACACTTAGTCGTGTACATCAGCCACGAAGCTTCTGTTCTCTCTCTCTCTTTGCCTCTTTGATCGGACAGCCTTTCCGTGTGTTCTTCGAGACCTCCGTTGCCCTTTCTCTCGTTCCTTTGGCCTCCGACTCGGTTTTTTCTCTCTCTCTCTCTCTCTAGCAATCTCTTCGTTCCCGGCTTCTTCTTTTGGTCCTTTGACGTACGCGTCGCCCGTGTCTCCAATAACAGAGACGCGCCGAGATGGCATGAGAGATGCAACGCTCTCGAGCGAAGGGCAGGTGGGGTACGTTTGTTTCTCGAGGTTGGGTCTTTGTTCGGTATCGTCGACGTTGAGGCTTGTGAGATATTAATGAGAAGGAGCCGAGCGATCGGCAAGTGCGACGAAACGATCGATAACAGTTACCGACCGACGATAACCATTACCGACCGATGATCACTGTGGCCAATCGCAACGAAAAGACTCCTGAAATCTTTTAAAAAGCTTGTTTCGTCCTTGTCTTGCCGATTCAATTATATTGTTGCGTATGGAAATCAACACCCGAGACTAAGAGTGCGAAAATCCAATTGCAAATAACGTCGCGAGGTCGATGAAGGTTGATGATGAAAAATGGTAAAAAAAAACGACGAGTAAAAGGCACGAATGTTATACCAGGGGTATGCGTTTCTTTAAATAGCGAGTTCTCCGATGACCGTCTCGGTTCCGCGAACCCGGTGTCCGGTTCCAAGTAAGTCCGGGTAGGGAGGGGGATGCTGTAGTGGTGTGTGCTCTCGGCCACTCGAGAGATTCTCGTTTTCTCTCCGCTCACCCCTCGCACCGCAATTTCCCCTGACTCAACGTTAAGTCGCGCCTTATATGCAATTTTTTCGTCTGGCACGCGGTCGTACTTTGACACGCGGCACAACCTGGGGCTAAACCGCTTCGACCTCGTTCCACGAATAAGAAATCGAAGAAAAAAAGTGGAAACGATTCGAAACAAATTTTCAAAGTTTGTCAATTTTTTCGATAAATTTCGTCATTGAAAAAATGATGGCAACGACCTCACCGAGTCGTGTCGGATTTTTTTGCAAACGAGATGAAATCTCGTTGCGTCGAATTGTACGAGCCTCGACAGGGTCGAGGACTTCGTCTCGTCTTCGTCCGTCAGCTGCAGCTCGTGTGGCAAAAATGTGCCAGTGAGGGGGGGAGACAGGGAGAACACGATTCCTAAGATCGCTGTCTACGTGTCGCTTTTATTATCTCTGTTGTTGTCTCGTTCTTTTTTTGTTCTCATCGCGTCGCGTTTTATGATTCAATTTATTCGTAAGATTGCAAGACGCGCACAAAAGGGAGACGATAAATATATTTCAGGGTCGAGTCGTGTTTCAATTGCAAGTTCGTGACGTTGCCGTGTGACGTTCGAACTAGAATTCGCGAGTTACCGAGACGAGAGGGCGAGATACTGAGACAAGTCAGCGACGGAGGGAATGTTATATCGATTTTCGATCGCCCATCTGCGCGAGTGTGCGCGAGATCGTACAGGCGGTGATACAAGCTGGAGTATTGTAATCGGAGGGCCGATGACCGGAACGCGTCATATGTGAAAGCCGCACCGTTAAATAATGTCAAAGGCGCGAAATGATTGAGACTTACATATGCCGACGCGCTCCCCCAGTCTAAACTTAATATGCTTCGTAGATATATATATATTGCATTTATAGATATACGCGTCCCCCGATGAACCAGCGATTAATTAATGTCGATGATCCGTACACCGAGGACATAACCTCTTTCGTATCATAAATGCACGAGCAGGCTGGAGCTCGAGTCATAAAAATTGCATATCCATGCATTCGCCTAAATTTTAATAAGCCTGGTATTCAATTAAATTTTATTCACTAAATTTCGAAGATCGTGGACGCGCACGTAGAGGCGCGCATGCGCGAAATTGTACGCAAGGCTCTGCGCATGTCCGAGTGTTTAAGACTTGATCCACGCATGCGTGGTTGCGTACGCAATGGTTTACGCATGCGCACAAGATAATTAACGAGAAACATTGGTATTACTCACAATGTTTTCAAACGAGGGAAAACAGAGAGAGAGAGAGAGAGTACGTCTAACGAATGTATGAAAGCGAATGCCAAATATATACGTAAATAATAAACAGACCAGTGAAATAAGAACAAGATAGCGACTGTGTCGAAGAAAACAAGCGCGCGTCTCTTGGCCGATGATTGCATCGTTGCAGCGGACGAAGCGTGAAGCATCGGTATTCTCCTGCGGCAACAAGCCCTTCCCCTTCCCGCGCCCCGACTCGCAGCTCGTGTGTGCTCTCGGTTCTCGAGCGGCACACGCGCTGAACGCGCCTCTTTGAGTGTACAAAGTAGCGTGGAACACGGCGTCTGCGCTCTGCGCGTCGCAGGGTCACAGTGGAGCGGGACGAGAGACAGAGAGCGAGAGAGAGAGAGAGAGAGAGAGCGACGACTCTGGCGAGAAGCATTCCCGAACGAGACCGAGACGAGCCGAGGCTCGACGATGATGCGCGAGAGTCGACGAACGCGTACGAGGGCTCTCTCGGGACCGCGGCACTGGCCGTAGCGGCGCTGAATGCAGTGCCATCCGATAGGCAGCACCGCTCGCTCCGCCGCCGCGACTCTCTCCACTTGGATCGCGAACGTTCTCTCCACGCATCTCGAATAAGAAGAACAAAAAAAAAAGAAAAACAAACAAGAAAACAGAAACAAAAACAAGGACGGAAAAAAGAAAGGCGAAAAAAAGAAAACAGACACAGACAACCCTCCGCATAATCGAGGTGCGCGCTGACTTGGCTTCTTTTTCTTATCTCGACAGTTTTAACCGGCGAGAGCTGAGGCAAGGAAAACAACACGAAAAAAAGGGACAAACGCGTATAGTCCGAGAGAGAGAGAGAGAGAGAGAGAGAGAGAGGGAGAAAATAGAGGGGTGGGGGGATTTGGGGAAGGGAGACGAGCCAGTAGAAGAGAGATGGTGATACTCTGATAATAAGAAGAACGAAGGGAGAGATTGAAAACAACGCGACGGGAGAGAGAGTGAGAGAAAGAGCGATTGATTACGGTTGACAAACAAGAGAGTGAGAGTGCGTGCGAGAAGAAGCGAGTGAGCATAACGCGATAAAATAATAATCGAGAAAAGAAAGAAAGAACAAAAAACAATACGAAGTTAGAGAGAAATAGAGGTGTAGGAACGCGCGACAGTCACGAGCGATGAGTGGTAGAGTCGAAAGACGTAATGAAAGATCCGTGAACCATTTTAATCTCGCGTTACGAGAGTTTAAAAAAAATAAATAATAAAAAAATAGTTTATGGTCTTCTCTGTCTCTCTATCTCTCTTTCGAGCTCTACAAAGATCCGTGGCAGGTCTCGTACGCGTGGTGTGCGAATCGACTCGGTGCGTGCTACCCCCTCCACCTCGCCCTGCCTTCGCCGACGGCCGCCCCCCACTTCTTGTCATTCGACTACGCGCATCTTCCCGTCTACGTTTACGTCTGCGTCTTTAGCTGCTGCTTCACGCTCGCCTGTTCTTACTACCACCGTCTTCCCTCGTCCGTCGTCGTCTTCGTTCGTGAGAGCTTCGTCGTTGTCCTCCTCGAGACATCTTTGCGTTTCTCCTCTCTTTCCTGTGCATAGAACCATTTTATACACATTCACTCACACACACACATATTTATATATATATATGTGTATATATATATATATATGAGCGTCTCTCTAGGGACGAGTGTCTCGGACTGCGCGAACGTTTATCCCCGGTGCCCCGGCTCGCTCTTGCCCCTATACATCGACGTTAAAAGCTTACCACTATACCACCGCTACCTCGAGCATCATGCGCGCGTGCTTGCCAAACAACGACGTGACGCGTCGTGCGCCCGCGCGACCTTAACGCGCATGCGCGGTCACTCGCTCTCTCTCTCTTGCTCTCATAGACGCGCGGTGAGACGCGTCCCTACCCGGCGCGCAACGCACATAACAAACACACATACAATCGCGTCTGGTTCGTTTCGCGTTGCGAGAGACACAGAGAGAGAGAAAGAGAAAGAGAGAGGGAAAGAGACTAGACCGGCCCGCACACACCCGGAAAAGTGGCCGGGGAACGAACCAAGAAAGTGTGAGTTTTCTTATAACTCGCTGCTCACCGCGTATGCATCAATCGCGCGAATGACCCGAAGAGAGCTCGATACTAGAGACTCGGTGTGTGGACGATGAATACGGCAGCCATAGTTGCCGGTCGCCCCGGTGACGAGACGAGAGGACGCGCCGGTGTGTTTCTTACCAGCTTGGCTTGCTCTCTCTCTCACACTCTCTTTCTCTTTCCATCTTCTCGTTCTGCCTGTTTATCTATCTTTCTCTCTCTCACACACACACACACACATAACACACACGATCAACTCGAGGTTGGGCTCTCGCGTCTCGCTCGGACGCGAACGAAAGAAGAGGGTGAGAAACGAAGTGAGACGAGACTATATCCCAACCAAGAGTGTATATAGTCACTGTCTCGTTCTCATCTCTCCGCGCGCATTCAACGCTCCTCTTGCCAAAACGTTCCGCCGTCTCCCCTTATTTTTCATGTCCTATGTGCATGCAGTTTTCGCCACGTCCTTCTTTCACTCTTTGGCTCTCTCGCTACTTTGTTTCCGTCGCTTCTCTCTAGCCCCTTTTTGCTCTCTCTCTCTCTCTCTTTCTTTCTCTTTCTTCTATCTGTTTCTTGCGCGTAGCTTACTATGTTTTTCTACACCACTCGACGTACTCGCTCTCTCTCTCTCTCTCTCTCTCTCTCTCTCTCTCTCTCTCTCTCTCTCTTTCTTTCTCGACTCTCTACGCTCTTCCAGCTTCGCGGGAATTCTTTTTGTTCTATCTTTTTTTATTTACTTTTAATCGCACGCGTGATCTACGAAAGCATTAATTAACGTGACGTTGATTAATAATTAATTTAAAAACGAAATATATTTAATAATTGATAGAAATTATGAGAATTAAATTTAAGGGATTTTTCGCCAGAAATATATTTTATTTGCAAGAGTAACGAAATTAATTAAAATTCCTCGAGTTTCGCGGGAAAAACATGTATCTTTGGCGCATCTTCTCGATCTTCTTTCTCACGTGGTCTCGTGGAATATTGTGAGGGAGAGTGAGAGAGAGAGGGGGTCCCCCTTATATCTCTTTCTCCCTGTCGTACACAACGCATCTCTCGCATTCTGTCCCATGCACACATCGCGTTCTCCTGATCACGCGTTTCATTCGAAAATAGAACGTCGTAGGACACGCCGTGCATACATTTTTTAACACGCCCTTACGGGCTCGGTATACATTATAACGTTACCTCGCCCTCCCACGACAATAACAACAATAATTAACATTATTTCTATTATTATTGATTTTTTTCCTCAATTATTAAAAATACAATTAGAGCAAACAAATACTGGTGTGTCCGATCACACGCCATGGAAGTGAATACGTGTATGCATTTCGCTGACGCGACAAATTATTTTTGCTGATGAATTAAGAGAGAAGGGGAGGAGAGGAGTTGATATTTGTGTTTTTCAAAATTTCGTTTATTAATACAAAAAAAATTATAACCATTCTTGTTCAGCTTTTCTTTTTTCAGCATTTATTCTTGTGCGTTTGGGTGATTATCGTGATTTTCGGAATTTGCCAGATCGACGATTGTTACAATTGGGTTTTGATAGCTGAAGTATGAAACAAAATATTTCAATTCGATGCTTTCCAAATTTCTTGCAAAGCTGTGGGCTCACACGGACAACGAATGGAACGGCGCGCATGCGTGCTACAATTCTATCCGTACGAACACACGTATACTCGGGTATACTGCTGATGACGAAGCACGCGATCCTGTCCCCTCTCTGCATCGACTCGCTCGCTCTCACTCACACACACACGCATCATTCTCTCTCTCTCTCTCTTCTTCGATTCCTTCATTCTCTTGTCCGGCCTACAACGCGGCTGGCCGGCGGTGCAAATCCGGTGTCGCATAAGAAGTATTCACTTCGACCAATTTTTAAAAACAAAAAATATTAAGACCCAAAAATGAAGGAAATTTTCAAAATTGGAAAAGATCTTTTTTGTCGCGAGATAGAATGGCCGGTATGGGGATTTCGCGTGTTTGCTCGGTCCGATCGTATTCCCGAAAAACCCTCTCTCTCTTCACAACAGAAAAAAAGAGAGAGAGAGAGGCAACGCCATGTAAAAATAGTGCCTTTGCCGTTTCCTTCCGTCGAGAGTCGTGGGTACTATAATTAGGCGTGGGGCCCCGGCGCGTTTGCCCCGTTGTAAACAAATTTCCGACGGCCACTCTACGGACAGGGCCACGCGTGGATCGCCCTATAGCGTTCTAAAAAACCTTTCGTCAAAATGCGTCCACGCGCACGTTTACAAAGTAGTAGTGGAGCGAGAGAGAGAGAGAGCGAGAGAGAGGTGGTGGGGGGTGAGGGCTGTGTTCGTCCGTCTCTACTCGCGTGTTTGTGTACTACTACGTCCGCTATTCCTCGTGCCGTTTTTTTCGACGACGATCGGTGCGCGCGTTAGGAAGAAAGAGAATGGAGAGGGGAGGGGGGATGCGCGCAGGGACATGCGCGACCGCTCACGCGCTCTCTTTACTCTCGGACCGAGCGCGAATCCCGCGCGGATTCGAGGGCGACGACACGAGTTTCGCATTACGTGGGAATCCACGCTCTCTCTCTCTCTCTCTCTCTCTCTCTCTCTCGTCAGGAGAGAGAGAGAGAGAGCGAGAGGGAGAGCGCGGGAATAGCGACGTTTTCCATCGTCTGTTTTTCACCTTCCTATCTTCATCCTCGTTCACTTCCACGTCTGATCCGCCTCTCTCGCACGCTTATTTCGACCGGCTCTTTTCTTCATTTAAACCCCTTCTTCTTTTTTTTCTTCTTTCAAACTCCGTGACAGATGGCTATTTTGTCGCGGAATTGGAGGCAGTATGACACGATAATAATAATAATAATAATAATGATAATGATAATAAAATTATTATTCTTAGCTATCGAATTTTTATTTTCAATTTTCGACGCAGTATGCGTTTTTTTCAAGCTTGATAAAAAAAAAATAATAGTTTTATCGTCCATTTTTTTAGAGTTTTGTTATCGTCGGAAAAATCAAAAATAATAATTAACAATAATGATAAAATTATTATTTTCATTATCTTAATCGAAATATAACTCGAAATCCACCCTAAATAATCATCGATGCGATCGTCGAATTTTACAACCCTTTTCCTTTTTTTGTTCATTCCCTTGAAACGTCGCGAATAAAATATCGTTGAAAATTCTTCGGAAAAATTCGACGACGTACGAAGACGGGAGTCGGGTGTAGATGAGACGATGTACGAGGTCGTGATATATCTATATTCACGCACGAGGGTAGGAGCGATGCGAGAGCATAAAATCTCTCGTAAAAATAGGGTTTTTCGTGGCTCGTCATCACCGCTCGCCATCCGTCCCACCCCCACCCCTTCCTTCACATCGGCTACCACGCTATATTTAACGCACAACCGCCTCGTGTCTGTGTCCCCGTAGTAAACAAATTTCAAACGGCCCGCCCTGGCGTAACGAGACGATTGACTCGACACCGCGAACTTCTCTCTCTCGTCTCCCGTTGTTCATCCTCCCCTCCCCTCAACCCTTTTCGCCATCTTAATGCTTTTTTTTATCTCTATCTCACTGTCTTACTCTCGAAGGGTAACGGGTTGTATCAAAAGCCCGCCGAATTCGGAACGAGCTTTTATTTTTCTCATGCCGCGTTACCGACCCCAACCCTCCGTCCGTTGCTACAAAACGTCGTACGGTCGCGCGACCGTACGCTCTTCGTACTCGACCGCCTCGTTTCATTAGCGCGGAATGTTTCAGATCGACGCGAATTTGTCCCCTGTATTTCAACCTCTCCGTCGAATTTTCGCGATTATCCTTTTTTTTAAGTGCGGAAAGATTTTTTGTTTTTTTGTTTTGGGTGGTTTGGAATTATTGTTTACAACGATAGGCGGTTAATTTTTTAATCACTGGAGAAAATAAAACGCGTCGACGCGTCTCGACTTTGTTTGAACCCCCGATTGGCACGAAATTGTCCTATCACGAGGTCACCCCTATTTTTACTTCAAAATCCTTGTTACCAACGCGAAGTAACTTTTGCAAATTTAAAAAAATTTTCTTTCGTTTTTGGTAAATGTGCGAAATTGAAAAAAAAAACTATTAAACTTTATATATATATAAATATATATATATATATATATATATATATATATATATATATATATATTTTTTTCGTCAGAAAAATTCGCGATATTTCGAGGGTAAGACTCGGGGATTTAAAATCACCCTGTATAGTCGAAAGCACGCTGAAACGAATACGAAAGGAGTTGACGCGGGTTACATTGTACGGTGCGTGCAATGCGTGACGCGAACGGACCGAGGGGAGCGAAGTAGTAGTCTCTCTCTTGACTGTCGCTGTGTTATTCCATATAACTGGGTAGAGAACGATGGA
This sequence comes from Netelia virgata, assembly GCA_951802705.1. NCBI lineage: Eukaryota > Metazoa > Arthropoda > Insecta > Hymenoptera > Ichneumonidae > Netelia > Netelia virgata. The sequence goes on along the minus strand of OX637867.1, from coordinate 14,585,481 downwards.
GGGAAAGAGAAATGAGACAGAAGGAGAGAGAGAGAGGGAGAGAGAGAGAGAGAGAGAGAGAGAACAAAACGGAGCTATATGAGAAACGCTCGCAAAAGCTTCGAGCGAGAGACGCGCGCCCGATCGCACACACTCGACCATTCCGCAGGGGGATCGTATTTTAAGAAATTGTAGGAAGCGCGAGTCCGGCGAACGGGACGAAGCTGCGTGTGGCTGTCGTTCTATCTCTCCTCTACTCCTCTCCTCTGTCTCTCACTCTCCCTCCTTACTTTCCCGTTTCCCTGTCTCCTCGTCGGATCTTTCTTCGTCGCGTTTCACACCACTGTTAACCCGTACAGAAAATCCGTGCGTGAGCGCGAGAGAGAGTAGAACGTCGTCTCGCGTGCGTACGCCGGTTGCGTGTGCGTCGCCTCGCGCGACGCGCCAGTGCGACTTGCGATTGCGGTCGAGACTTACCACCCTCACGCACGCGCGCCGCGACCGCGCGACCGTATTTCCCATTTGTCGCGAGATCACGCGAGAATAATCAGCATGTACGTGTTGCTAGTTCCGTAGAGAAATTGAAGAACGTAATAATTACGTTGTGCGTAACGGAAAGAAGAAAACAACGGTCGTTTATTAAGTATTTTGTCTCTCTCGTGATTTTTCCAGATTTGTTCCGTAAGACGCCGGGGGCTCGCACGATAGCGTCAAGGCAGACCGGAGGATTCCTCGAGCTTTACCGTTGGACGAACGAGACAAGGGAGAAAGAAGTAAATCGAAGAAACGAGAAGTATTTGTAAATGAAATAGTGACCGAGAGAAAAAGTGTCGTTACGGCCGATCGCGAGTGAATATCGTGCGCGTGTGAGAACGTACTTTCGTTTATGTGCCGTGAAAAGTGATATAACAACGTGTGAGAGGGCGAACGACGAAAGAATCGTCGGGCCAGTCAAGTTTGTCCATTTAGTTTTGTCGTCGTAACGAAGATTTTCCGTCGGGCGAACGTGCGAAGAAAGATTCAGGGCCCGATCGGTCCACGCGTCCCTTATATCGTCGAGGAACGGATTATTTCGCGAATCTAGCGAAAGCTCCTGGTCGTAGTGACCGAGTGCGTGCTTAGTAGAAGCCGAAAAAGCGAAGGAGAAGCCTCCGTGACAAAATAAACGGCGGGGTGAAAAGATGCGCAAGGGAGAAACGTCGTGGCGATATTTGGATAACGGGAGAATCGCGGTGTTTTGCGCACGATCACGGGGTACCCGATGATGGCGGCGTCGTCCGATGACGAACGAACCGCGATCACAACTTGGCAAGGTCCCGCAGCGCCCCACGACTCGGTCCTCGTAACTACGAGATTAGTTGACGACGCTACCGCTAGGAGAAGCACCAGCAACGTGCCTGAGTCACGTGGCGCCACGCGGTGGACGACGCGCGAGGGTAGATACGCGGTATCGAGAAGTTTGCAGCGTCGGGAGATTGGAAACGTTTGCGGAATTGACGAGGCGTCGTATTTCGTCATGAAAATAGAATAATTTAGAAGTAAAGGAACGACGGAAGAGAGAAGAAAAATAGGTTGGAAACGTACGATAAGGTTTAAGCCACGTTTTACACTTTCGCAATAATCCCAGCCCTTGGTGTCCAAATGATTGAAACAATTATAGTCTTCCAACAACGAGTATCGGACAGAAAAGGTCCATCCGGATCGTCGTCGATCCAAGATCCTTTTCTCGTCAAGCGGAAAATCGTAAATTTTCGCATCGCAAGATAATCGTCACTCACGTTAATATTAGCGTGGAAAAGAAGGTACTCGCTCTACGGAGCGTTTAAATTTGCCGTATCAGGGCCCCACGTGTACCGAACGGTCTCTAGCGAGTTATATTCCTTGGGCCGGGGGTTGTGAGGTCCACCACGGGGGCGGGGGTGGTTCTACCCCTGCTTGTCTTCGTCGTCACTCTCCTGGGGCTGTCGGATTATTGTCTTGCCGGGGCGACGGCGGCCACCGACAACACGTCGTCGTCGTCGTCGTCGTTGCCGTCGTTAAGACGGTTGATGTTGCCGCCGCCGTCGCCGTCGCGTTATTACAAAAATAATAACGACGTTACGACGACGACGAGAAACGGCCCTTGCGGCTACGTTAACGTCGGAACGATAACCGCGCCCGCGTCGCTACGCGACGACGTACCTGCGAACGGTATCTTGTTCCAACGATTGCGACAAACCCGGAAACGTAATACGTCCGGAAAGTTGCCGCAGCTAGCCGTAACCGCGAGCGACGAGATTCGTCGATCCGTTTCGATCCTGAGAACACGGATAATCGGTGATCCGTTTGTACTCGTCAGAGTATTTACATCAGCTTCCGTTCATCCGGATTACACGAACGAGCGGGACGAGAGTCGTGCGTCGAGACGCCCGAAGGACGAGACGCGAAATTCTCGACTGCGTCATTCGCGACGTGGAAGAAGACGGCGACGACGACGACGACGACGAAGAAGCCTCGATTGGGAAGGTGACATTCGACAGAGGCGCGAGGTGAACGAGATATTGCGAAACGTCATCGATCCCCTCAAGCAGGAATCGACGATTTCGAGCGTTATCTGGCGGAAAACTGCCACTACGTCGACGAGTTACGATCCGCGAGACGCTGGAAACGAGCCGAATGAATCAACCAGCAACAACGCTGCCGATGTTGATGGAAGAATCGCCGGTGTCGCGTTATCAGCGGATAAAGTGGCTGTCGTCGAGGACGGTGGAGGAAAGAAGAAGACGCGGAACGAAGCCGATCGGCAGGAAGAAAAATCGGCAGACCCGTCAGAGACGAGGGAGCTTGATAACGGTTACAACGACGACGCGAAATGGGACAGTGGCGATGGTTTACGGCAGAGGGATATCGGGGCTTACGGCATCACGATCGGGAACGCCGATTTCTCGGGTAAGGTGGCGGCATCCGGAATCGTGAATAATCACAATAACAATAGTAATGGTAATATTATCGATAATAATAATAATAATCGTAATCGTAATCATCAGAGAAAGTATAATGATAGGAAGGTGAGTGAGAACGAACGATCGTCGGTAACGTTGGATAACGGCGTGACGGAAAAATCGGGCGTAACGAGGCCCGGAAGTGATGACGACGCGAATTACGTCGACGAGGTGAGTGCGTTAGAGTGGTGGACAACGAGAACGGTTGCCGTGCCGATGACATCGCGTTCGCGTCCACGAGCAGAGGTGACCGGTGTGCCCGTAAATACGAGGACGCGACCGAGGTTAACAACCGTCGGTAACGGTAACGGGAAATCGGCGGACGCGTCGGAAAAGTCGAGACACGGCGTTAACGCGACTCGGCCCAAGGTCATCGGTGAGGACAAAAACGATAACGAGTCCAGGGAAGCTACGACGACCGTCGAAACAAGGAATGACGGAAATTCGTCGACGCAATTGCCACCACCGACGCAAGACACCTCTATGGAAGCACGTGAGTCTTCTAAGAATTTTGTTTAGGTTTAGTAGGTTCCATTATTTCCCCGATTATTTCTAACCGTTTTGGGACCGTAACGAAAACCGTCTATCCGGTTTTCGTTTCAAAATTTCGTCTCTCGTTCCTACAGCTCGTTGTTCTTTTCCCCACTTCGCCGTCTGTTCAATAGCGCGGAGCTTTTCCATTGCTTGTTTTGTCGTGCCTTTCGGCGGGCGTGTTTACATGAAATTCGCGCGCGAGCGTTTGGGCAGCAGGACTCTCCTTCTCGCACGATCGTCAACGGGCCAACGCGCGGGGCTATTTTTAAAACTATTCGAGGAGAGACGAGACGCGTTGCGGTCGGAATCGAACAACGACCGTCACCTTTCTTCCTTCGATCCTTGTCGTCCTCCGTCTCACCTCGCTCACACTCCTTCTTTCACTCTTCTTTGTAATCCTCTCCGGTTTTTTTCCTTCCTCGACGTTGACTTGTCTTCTCAATAGCTTTCTCGTCCTTCTCCGCGGCTGCAAGGACGAGGAGAGTGGCGTGGCGGAGAGAGAGAGAGATCGGAGACGAGGGAATGAGGTTGGAGAAGGACTCGTGTAAAAATGTGAAAGTAAATGGAGGCTAGACAATGCCGCAGGATGCATTTATGAGCGCCCGGCTGAAACTATATGGTCCATGAGGCTTTCATTGAAGGTTACCCGTGTCATGAAGACACGTTGACGTTCTTCAAATGTCTAAACCCTGACAATTGCAGTTTCAAGCGTTCGTCATGCTTTAGAAAAATATCAATTACATTTCAAACCGTGTCTCGAGTATCTGCTTTGACAAAATGGCCGCCTGGCATGCCTAAAATGGCCATCCCCCGACAATTTCCAGTTTCAAGCTTCCGCTACGACCTAGAAAAATACAAATTCAATTTCAAACCGAATGTCAAGAGCCTCCTTCGTCAAAATGGCCGTCAGGTACTCCAAAATGGTGGCATGACCACCAATTAACGTACGACCGTTCGCGTACGTCGATGCAGGTCGTTTTTTCTAATCTCGAATCGCAATCATCGCCATAAGACTGTCTCGTATCATAAATCGAACAAGTCTATTCCAAAGGAAATCCCTTCCTGCGACGATCGGAGGTACGACGCGTTGAAAATTTCGTCATCGAAGGTTAGATCGCCACTTGGGAGTTCCCCGCACAACGTACACGTGTCGAGCTATGCGTCATTACGGCCGGAGAGGCCAGGGGGCGGGGTTTACGCGCTTAACCTCTGACCTTCGTGGAAGCTGTGTCTGTCGGGGTTTCTTAAGGAAGGTCGCCGAGTCTACCGATACAGATATATTATCTACCACGAGGGCGCTGTGTAAACCGCGTCAACGATTCGAACGATGAAATTTCGTCGATCCTTACATCCGTTAGTTTCTCTCTATCGGCCACTGTACTTTCCTTATCGGCCACCAGAGGGCTTTTTATCCTTCCCCGATGATTTTACGCTCGATTCTCACTCGTTTCCAACGTTAAGAAAATGTCGTAACGAAACAAAACAAAAAAAAAGAAGAAACTGTTATTCCGAATATTCTGGCTCGTCGAGAGAATTCTCGTTGGTCAGTCGGTTTACACGCATATACGACACGAGCTTGTATAAGAGCGCGTAGAGACGAAGGCACTCACCGCTCTCTCGTCGTGGCTACGCGCATGATTCAGCCGGCTATTTTTTTCACACATCGCGAACCGTCGACTTTGCGCGATGCCAGAGAGCATAGTCTCTTCTCGCCGGTATCAGGCGCGACCGAGTCTTACGACGGGGGGGGGGGGGCACTTATCCATTTTTGCAATACAAATCCCTAATAAAAAAAATCAAAAAAATTCTACCACTATGAATTTTGACTCGAATTCTAACCGGACAATTAAAAAAAATGTTTTCCTCCCTATTTCCCATATAAACGTTGTCAATGTTTTATATTTATCATCGTATAAATAATTTTTGACTTTCGTATATTACGATTTTGACGATTGCTTTGTTCTTTTTTTGAATTTAATGATAAAAAAAAGAAATTTATTTTCGCGAAATATTCTTCGATTATCGAGAGGTTGGTGTTTTTGCGAGACACCCCGTAGCGTGTGTGTCACGAGTCGAGATCTGGACGGATCCCAAATGAAAGCGCTCGCGCGCTCTTCTATAGCCAACGTTACCGGGTGAGAGAGAGAGAGAGAGAACGGGTCCGAGAGAGGAATGACTAAATGGCCTGACTAACCGGCCGGGCACTTCGAAACTCGGCCCTATTTTCGCCGTTCTCGAGAAAAGAAGTGACTCCCTCCTCCTTTGGCTTCTCCCGTGGCAAGAATGAGCGAGAGAAAGAGAAGAGAGAGGGGTAAAAAAAAAACAAGAAATAGACGAAAATACGAACAAGACCGAGATGAAAATTCGAAAGAGAGGGAGAGAGAGAGAGAGAGAGAGAGAGAGGGAGAGAGGGAGAGAGAGGGAGAAGCAAGAGTGGGATTTTAGATGGATAGCAGGAGCCCGAGGGTCGCGTACGTTGCGTGCGTGCGTGCGTACATGCTTCTTGGCATGGGCGGCTGTTGACACGTGCGAGGATCCTCCACGTGCTCTCGAGAATTCTTTCAACGTTAGAGCGTAGACCCCGGCCCCGTTCCGATAAAAACGAAGCTCGAATAAACACGCGACGTACTATTTTCATCGATGCGTAAACAACGAAACAAAACAATAACAAAAAACAAACAAAAAAACACAACGAACGAAAAAAATCAATAACAATTAATTCTCGACAAGATGGACGTCGAAAAAAAATATTTTCATCGTTGAAAAAAAAAAACAACGAGGAAATAAAAACAAACAAAAAAAAGGTGTAAGGTTTTTCCCTGAAGGGAAGAGAAGTGACGCGCGTGCGCAGAATCGGGAAGAACGGAATTGCGCGCACACGTCGAAACGAAGGAGAGGGAGAGAGCGAGAGGAGGAAAGGGTTAACGTCCTTTTGATTTGTTCCTTGCTGGTCTACGTCGTACCTCGCTCAACCCGGCGAATGAAAAATGTGCATCGCCGCAATATTACCGTCCTCGTTCCTCCGGCGTCATCGACGTATCGTCTTTTCCGCTCGCTGACACACCGAGCAGGTATTCACTTGACCGACGTTCTACGAAGACAAAGTATATACAGGATTAATATAAATGCGAGGGTGTTAAAGCCATATACTATGCATAATACGTACGCGAAGCAGATATCTTCACTTCGTACGAAGTTATAAACTTCCCCCGATGCCGCCACGTTTATTATTCATTCGTGACTAAAATTTATAATACGACTCGCTCAGGCTCCTTCTATCGACTCCTGTAACACGTTGGTGTACTTGTGTACGTTTTGATTTACGATTCCGCGATAGTACTCGACGATTTTTCATCCTTCTTTGTTTTTTATTATAATACACTCGGCAACTCGCGCGTATATCGTCACTCGTGCAAGAAGTTTATTCGCGCGCAGGTTTCGAGACGCGCGTGCGCGCTCGAGCTTCGCGAGGGTTACGCCGCTTTGAGCTGGCGTCTATACGAATAATAATAACACGATGATAATAATAATATTAACGTGTTATTTGGGTGAGACGCTTTACGTGGTCGATTGACGAAAACAAAAAAAACGTCCGATTAGAATGTTTTAAACTTGGTTCTCGCGTGAGATAAAAATAAATAGGTAACTTTTCGAATTAAGAACGATCGTAAATTGACCAATTTTTCTAAAAAAAAAAAGATAATTTTTTCATGCTCCATAGAGAAACGATAAAAATGACAAAAAATAAGAAGAAGATCGATCGTTCATCCTTAACTTAATATATCATTCTCCCGTGTAAATAATATCTCAGCTTTCTATCCGCGAATGCGATATACTGTTGCTTGGCAGAATAGGGAGTGAGATCGAGGACAGAGATGTTGCTCGGGGTGAGTGAGAGTCGTGCAGGGACGGGGGGAGGTGTAAAAAGGGTGTAGAGTGCTGTATAGGTCAACGAGAAATGCGAAAGAGCGAGAAGAGAGATGCAAATCATGAAGTTGAAGGGAGGAAGTGAAAACCGGGAGAAAAGAGAGAGAGAGAGAGGAAAGGGCGGTGACGATAGGGAGGAAAGAGAGTGCTGGAGCAAAATGGTGATAGGGGCGGGTGGAGGGGAGAACGCGCGCGCGAGCGAGCGAGCTAAAGGGCTCAGTCGTCATGGCAACACCGCGGGGCACCTAACGCCGGTTGACTGTAGAGGGTGCCTCGAGGTTTTTTCTTTTCTTTTTTCTTTCTTTTTTTCTTCTTTTTTTTTTTCTTTTTTTTTTGACTCGGACGATTGCCGTAGGGTCGGAATTCTAAAAATCGTTACACAGACCTAGATACTCTCCGGGCTCTCTTACCCACCCCTTACCAACGCCCCGTCCTCTCCACCCTTTTCAACCCCCTTGGTCTTCTTAAACCCTCTCACGTTTCTATATAACGCTGGATGCTGCCCTGGAAATATAACGAAGTCCTGCTCGTGTTACCCCTTTTTTTTACAATACTACCCCTTCCCACCCTCTCTCTCTCTCTCTCTCTCTCTCTCTCTCTCTCTCTCTCTCTTTCACCCTCCCTCGGTCTGACTCTTAATGACCTTTTCTACTTATTGACGCTGCATACAGTTTGTCTCGATTCACTCGCAATAGGCGAGCTGATAGTCGATCGCGAACTTTTCAACCCTCTCTCAGTTTCTTTTTCTCTTTACGAGAAGCAACCCCTCCGGAGAGAAAATCAGACGGAGGGATGATAAAAAAACGTCGATAGCGGGACGACAATCGTCGCTCGGAAGATCGCGACAATAATTTGAAAAATACAAGGGTGGTTCTTTTTTTCGGGTTGGCTAAGGGGTGGGTTTATCGATCGTTCGAGTTAAGGGGTAGCGAGAATTTTCCGTCTAGAGACTTGCCAGTTTCTTGAGCTGTAAGAAAAATATGGAAAAAGAGTCGAGAAGTTTTTCACGATTGTGAATTAATAATTATTATTCGAATTAAACCATAGGGGTAGTTTTTGGATGAGATCAATTTGAAAGAGATTCAATCGGATTAATAATTCTTGAAAAGGTAAAATATTCAACGGTGACGAAAGATTGAAAATTATAACGAAACACGAAACGGCAAGGATGTTTTTTTCCCATCGAGGGTGAGCAACCCCTGTACGAAGGGAGATCGGAGTAAAACGTCCGATGATGTGGTTGAGAAGTTCGCGAGGCGTCGTGCACTGCGAACAGTATTTGCTCAACCCTTGCGCACTCGTCGTCGTCAAATCGTGCGGGGGTTGATGCAGCCCCCCGTTACGACATAAGGGGGGTGAAAATAGGGGTAGGAGGTAAAAGGGGTGTCAATCCACCCTATAGCATCGCGTATCTCGTATATGGGGCATTCCATCACGATTAGAAAAATCCTCGACCCTTGTCTCCTGGAATTTTGTCCTAAATTTGTTCAAGGGATTGTTACAAACCTTAAGGGCATACCAATAGCCATTAAGTCCTAGCTGGAACAGAAAATTGTCCAGGAAGGTTAGACACGATCTAAAAAACTGAAAAAAAATTGTAAAATTTTATTCCACTAAATAACAAAGAAAATATTTTTATTTTTGGTGAAGATTGCGCAAAAAGCAGTTTTCAAAAGCCGAATTAAAAGCTCAACTTCACTGTGGGAAGTTGTGGGAAGGATTGACAAATTTTGAAAAAAGAAAGTAACTGCGTTAACAAGGAACGCCCCATACACATAAACAAATATAGATATAGCAAGGCGTATATTTTTTCTCATTTGTCTTTCTCTCAGAACTCACCCCTTTCGCTCATCAGGGGTGTCGAGAGCGAAGTATCGTCCGACCGACGAACGGCTCTAGCCTCTCTCGACTCGTCTCGTAAAATACAAAAAAATCTTTCACAAATATTTTTTTTCCAAAATTTTAATAATTTCAAAATTTTGTATTCAAAACTCATCTGGCTCGAATTGTTTTCTTTTAAAATCACTTTGTATCCAATTCTAGCCAACGATAATAATATCAATTTCTTTCTATTATAATTTTTTGAAATTTTAAATATTTTTGTAACAATCGATGTTACAAATAGTTTGGTTTTTTGTTCTCGTCTCGTTTCTGGAAGAACGTGCGAGAATAAGCCCTGCTCGTGATAGGTGTCCGCGAGAAACTGTCGGATCGGCGAACTCGTTCAACCGTGGCTAAACGGAACGGACGTTCCCGACAACTGGTACGGACAAATCCCCTCGGTCTCGTCTAAGGGTGTTATCGACTGGCTCGAGTTCTCAGTCGCCCCGTATCCTATACGACTACTGTATTAATATTCATAAGCCGAAAAACTTACCTCGACAAGCCAAATGCTAACAATTCGATCTAACAATAATTCTTTGCAACGAAATTAAAAAAATTAATAAAAAAAATACCGAAATAAAATAATTTTATAAAAAAAATATATAAACAAACATTATAATTAATTTACGAATTACAATTAATTATTTGTCATTTTCCGATAATTTAAAAAATCTTTGAAAGACCGTAAAAAAAAAAAGAATCATAAAAATCGCCGTGTACGTAAAGGGATGGGAGGGTTGAAAATGAGATCGGTGGGGATGTCGAAAGAGATTTCTCAGAGGGATATAAATTTAGTCCGATTACTTTGTTTTGTTGCCGATAAGGATTCCTCGGGCCAGTTAGCGGACGAGACGCGGCTCGGTCTGACCTCGTGTGTCTGGAACTACTTAAAGGCAGCCACGACACGCGCATCGACGTTAACCCCTGCATTAATATATATATATATATATATGGTGACGACACGTGACACACGATAGCTCGAAAAAAAAGATCAAAAAATGTCTCACTAGTCTGGTTTATCGAAAGAACCCCCACCCCTGGTATTTTCATCAACCCTTAGCGACGCGGTGATAATAATGATAATAATACCGTGGCCGAGAGTCGCTCGACGCCTTTCGCCTCGTACTCGGCATTGTCCTCGTCTCCTCTCGACGTCATTATCACGAACAGTGAATAGAACACAGCCCCTGAATGTTTTATTGTTTCTTCAATTAAAAACCCCGGAGTTCGAATCGATATTATTTTTAAAAAATAAATAAACTTTCGATAAAAGCATACCAAAAAAAATTAATTTTTCAATAATATTTTCCATTTAAAAAACAATTGTATCTATTTATTTAATTATTTCGGCGTTCAATTTAAAGAATACGTGCTGTATTTAACAAAACTCAAATAAACAAATAGGTCAAAAATTAAAAAAAAAATGGAATTAAGAAAATAAATACTACAAAAAAGTTTAATCTAACCGGAAAGTCGTGCGATAAAATTAAACAAAGGAATCTCCGCGCGTCGTGAATTTTTACGAGGGTCGAAGAGTGCGAGAGAATGAAAAAAAAAAAGAAGAAGGGACAAAAAAACATCGCTGTGTCATTATGGGTACAACGAACCAGGGAGCGAGAGACAGAGAGTCTGCGCGAATCGAGGATAGAGATATGTCGACATGGTGATATACACAACTGGCTTACACACGAGTGGCTTACACACCTGTAACTCCTAAAGCCATTATTCAAACTCCGCAGACAGTCATTATTATTATTAGACCCCTTGTAATTATTCATAGTCTCGCTCTGTGGAGTCCCAACTCTCTCTCTCTCTCTCTCTCTCTCTCTCTCTCTCTCTTCTGCCTTTCTCACTCGTTCGCTCTAAAAATGAGGGAAACGATCGATGCTAGCTTTTCTTACGTAGGTCGCTATATTCTCACATATACATATGAGTGTGTTTGTGAACGTGTGTGTGTGTGTGGGAACTGCAGTAACAGTAGCTGCAGTGTGTCGAAATGTAGGACACGATATGGGCGAGACCCTCGTTTGTACTACAGTCTCATGCTGTGAGAATTGTAACTTTCGCAACGAAACTCGTACCTACCCCTAGTCACTCAACTCCTTGCCCCCTTCAACCCTTTGAATCTTATCGCAGGAGAGCCCGAGGGGTTCGAAAAAATCTTTGATTTTTACCCTCGTTGAGGTAGGACCCAGGAACAAAAATTTAGGGGTGAAAGCGAGCTGCGAGGCCTAGGGGTTGAACCAGGGGTGGTTTATTCGCCATCTATGTTTCTTCGGTACGAAGAATATTATTTTTCGGACTCTCTTGCAATGTTGAAATTCAAAGTGAAGTTGTTTTTTCTCGTCGTAATTTGAAAATTCAACATGTCGGACTACGAAATGGAAAAACAAATTTTAGGGGTGATTTTCGTTTTTATTTCCATTGGGAAAAAAGTGTCGCGATAAAACGAGGAGTATGGATAACGAAAATTTGTATTTTTCTTTTTAACGTCCATAAAAACTCGCACTTTTAATATTCAACCCTTACGTTGTAATGGATCGTACGCGTGAGATTGAAGTGGTGCGAAGAAAGACGAGGGATATGCGAGAGAGGGGTTGGTAGGGAGGAAAAGAGAAACGTTGGAAAAAAAGAGGAACGTTTGTGAGAGGGGTTGCATCGCCGAGGGCGAGAGAGCAAGGGGGTAGGCAGGGTGCACGGTAGGCTCTGGATTTACCCAGAGGGAAATTGTGCCAAGTGCAGGAGAGTATACTGGGGCATCGACCAGTGGCAAAGCAACGGTACCGCATAAAGAGCGAGAGAGGGAGGTGGAGAAAGAGAGAGAGGGAGAGAGCGGGGAGGGAGAGAACACACATCACAGCAAAAACGCGTTAGGGTGCGTCATGGTGCGCACCACTTGCCAGCATGCCCGATACCCCCGCAATTTCCTTCCGAAATCAGGACCATACCTCCACAAGTTTCTCCTGTTGAGCAGGTCCGTTTTGCGAATTTCGGTCAATGGTAATTAATCTCACGTCGAAATATTTTGATTTTTGGGCCAATTTCAAGAGTCAAAGTGAAATTCGACGATGATTTCAAACTTGCAACCGTTCGAACCTGACCCAGATTTGAAATCAAACTTGTCAGATTTAAATTCAAAGTTGAGTCAAATTTAAGGTCGAGGTTGAGTTAGATTTAAGTTCAAAATTGAGTCGTTCTTCGGTTAAAATTTAAGTTCAAACCTAAGTGAAAATTTAAATACGAACTTAATTTCTATCGCGAGCCGTCGCTGAAATTCGAACTTTCGAATGTCTTAAAACTTCCGGGACAATAACTTTCGGTTTAGTGGCTAAAAATTTGTTACGCATCGATGAGGAACGCCCCTCACGTATATATTCCAGTAAAAAAACGCCGCGTTCCAGTGCCGAAAAAAAATACGAGATCTAATAATATCGACCGTACACACACACGAGCAAAGATCGCCGAAGAAACGAATAAAAAATAAAATTTGTCATACGAGCGCCGCCTATGCCAAAGCACGCGAATATAACTTTTCGGCGCACGAAATTCCAGAAAATGAGCGAGAGAGACAGAGAGACAGGGAGGATTTCTGTACACACCGAGAGTTCTCAAATCAAAACCGAAATTCTTGGCAACGAACTCGGCTTCGAAATCGAATTTTACTGCTGTAACACATACATGTTGATATACGTATATGTATATGCATATTCGTATGTTAATATGCATGATATATAAATTTATATATTTTGTAACGGTTTTTCCGCACACTTCCGGGATCCCCTTGCCAATCACCGTGGTGGATGTATAATGGGTTTATTTTATTCGATTCGATGTTACAAGGGGGTCTTATAAGACTAGATATACATTGAAAGGACTGAAAGAAATCGTTGACAGTAAAACGCAACGCTGGTTGTAGTTCCATAGTTTGGAATTATGTGGAACTGATAGTTAATTCCGAACTTGAATGGGTAGATTGCGTCGAAAGTTAACTTGGCTACATAAAGTCTATGGAGGTAGGAGTGGTAATAGGTATGCTTGTAGCTTGATTCATTTTATTATACATGATCTGAAAAAGAACTACGAAGAAAAAAGAAAAGCAAACGAAAACCAAGAAAATGTTTATATTTATAGGGTGGAGAGCCACGCAAGGCTCGAATAGAGGGTAAGAAAGAAAACAACAGTGGTGGTAGTTGGACGAAAGCAACGGAAGAAAGTTAAAAGAAGAAAGGACAACGGAAACAAACCAATGGACGGAAGAAAAGAAGACAAAAGACTGTAGGCAGTAATGGGAATAGTGAGAAACACAAAAAAAGAAATCCGAAATAACTAACAGAACCCATGGCGGAAGTTATGGCCTTCTGCACTACCCACACTAAAATTTGCCTTAATTAGTCCAAGAATATGAAATGAAACGAAACTAGAACTTCAGGGGACTTACATCAGCCTGGACCCGTCCAGATAAATAAAACAGCAAATGCCTCCAAACGTTGGGGGGCTTACGAGAAGGTGTACTGTAAGAGAAGGAGACAAAGGGCAAACGGCATTTATCACCAAGAAGGTTCGCCCGGGTAGAGTTTCCACCTGGATGTAGGTGGGGGTTCCCGCGGCAAAAGTTCGTCTCGGGAGACGTTTCGGCCCAAAGACCGTACATACGGTCCGGCGGCCCTCCACTCGTCTCCATGAATTGGGCAATCCCAAACGGTGATCCCAGAGATACCACATCGGTTCCACACTATCTGCTTTGGGGCCTTGCACCTCGCCCGGTTGTGCGACGGGTCCCCGCAGTTAAAACAGCGGCCATACCTCGTCTGCGCGACGGTGCTTGACATGGCCCCCGATGGTTTAGCCCGTTTGGCCGTAACGCTATGCTGGATGATTTTCCTTTGGCTATTGGTTGGCTGGAGTTGGAGTCCACCGGTGTCTGGGTCGGTGAATTTGGGGCCCTCTCAACCTCGGTGTCCCTCCTGGATGCGGTGTATTCCAGTACAGATGTTGGCGGCTCGGTCTGCGTGCCTTGGTCCCTAACACACCTCGCCTCAAGTTGAGTGGGACGGTCGGTGGGCGGTAGACGTGAGGTCTGGGTGTCCTGATCGAGGAGGGCACATTTAACCCCAGCTGGGTGCTCCAGGTTGACTATCAAGCCCTGGAGGCCATGGAGGAATCCTGGCCGTATGTACTCGACCGCCCGGAGCTCGCGAGTATATTTCCTTAGTCCGTCCCACGCGGGATTTGAATCGGTTTGCAGCACTTCCAGTAGACTCACCCTCCAGTGCACCTCCTCTGCGAGGGATGGTACCTCCATTGCCGCATCAGATGATGTTCTCTCCGAGTCCTTGTGCCTCTTCTTGTCCAATATTTCAACCAGTGAGGTCAGCATCCTGTTAACGGCCTCACCTGAGCGAGGAGGGTACGCGACTTTACGCCTTTACGCCCTGCTGTTGAGTTTTAGGTGTACCCACTCCTGGCTCGCCTCTTCGGAAGGGGTTTGGTTGTACGCCTGGTGGTCGTCCATCGCAGTGTATGCAATTAGAGTTTATTAGGTTGGGGATTTTAGGAGGGAGGCAACGGTTAAAATATAGAGGGGCTTGTAAAGAAGCATACCGCAATCGCGGATCTGATCGTAATATCCCAGAAATTAAGCTGCAAATAAATAGTAGAATTCACCATGATACGCTGGTCCTGGTGTCACGATATTCACTTACTCATGAATACCGGGTCCTTCTTTTATATGCCTTCCTGGAGAAGTGGGGTCCTGATCTAGGAAGGTGCCCCACCACGACACCGATCCCCCCTTGCTACTTGTACGAGACGACGCTCAATATCACTTGGTCGTCAGAGATTAACGCGAATAACAATGTGTCGTGTCGTTCGACGCACGAACAAAAACAAGAACACACTCTATTCTCTCCCATTTCTTTTGTCATCCGGGATTGGCTCCAATAATAAGACGTCGTAATGGACGGCACTCGACAACAAAACAAGAAGAAATTGTTCCCCAGAATCTCTTGGTCGTCAGGGATTGGCGCGAATAACAATGTGACGTCTCACGACGCATGAAACAAAACAAGATCTCACTCTATTCTCTCCAATTTCTGTAGTCATCGGGGATTGGGTCCAATAATAAGACGTCGTGACGGACAACACTCGACAAGAAAACAAGAAGAAATTGTTTTCCCCGAATCTCTTGGTCGTCAGGGATTGACGCGAATAACAATGTGCCGTGTCTCGCGACAAATGAAACAAAACAAGAACACACTCTATTCTCCCCTATTTCTGTTGTCATCGGGTATTGGGTCGAATATTAAGTCGTCATAATGGACGACACTCGATAACAAAACAAGAAGAAATTGTTTCCTCCGAATCTCTTGGTCGTCAAGGATTAACGTGAATAAGAATGTGTCGTGTCGTACGACGCACGAAACAAAACAAGAGCCCACTCTATTCTCTCCCATTTCTTTTGTCATCGGGGATTGGCTCAAATAATAAGACGTTGTAACGGACAACACTCGACGAGAAAACAAGAAGAAATTGTTTTCCCGGAATCTCTTGGTCCTCAGGGATGAACGCGAATAAAAATATGTCGTGTCGTACGATTCACGAAACAAAACAAGAAGAAAACAAGGGAACCACATTTTAATTCCTTGCCGAATTACCCCATATATTTCCATTCGTTGCCACAAAAGTATTCAAAGGAAAAATTTATTACTTTCTAATCGCACGGATTCTAACCGTCGAACCACGTCCGCTCGCTTCTAATACTTCTCAGCGTCTGATGTAATTGCTGCTTCCCTCGTGAGCTACGATGCACGGCTCTCTCGCTAATCCTCACAAGTATTTCCCCATCTTCACACCATTTCACATGCGAAACGTCGCCGGTGATCCTTTCTTTCGCCTTTGTTCCTGGTCGTTCCTCCCTCACCCCCTTCGATGGCCATCGAGTGAAATGAGTGGGAGGAGGGGCAGATTTGACGAGTCTCGTTGTAAACTTTCTCGTGGAACCAAGTAGGAACCAATCGAGGCTTCCCTTACAGGACAGGCGTCCCTTGTCCCTGCGGTTGGCTCACTACTATATACTTGGTAAATAGGTAACTTACGGCACGTTTTTTCCCCTTAGTGTCGCAAACGGGATCGAGTTTCAATAAAATTGTCAGAATTAACGGAAAAAAAAGAAAAAAAAAACGAATTGTCATTCGATCAATTATCGAGGATTTCTTTTTTAAAAAAGTATTATTTTTTATTCTTAAACGATGATTCGTCGATCCCCTGGCGTTAAAACAATTTCTGCGAATTAAAAATTGTATTTCTTTCTCGGTTCAGAAATTTTATCGACAAAAACAAAGTTTTTTTAAAAAAAGCTCTCAGGTCCTGAAAAAAACACTTGAAAAAAAAGATTGTCATCAAGATCGTTCGATCGTTATTGTCACTGTGCAAACTTTCGTTCAATGAGAGCCACGAGAAAGAGAACTCGTCTTCGTAACTGACCACCATTGCCCGCTTCTCGCTCCAATTCACGCACTCGCGTTGCGTGCGCGTTTATTGCGCGTGCAATGGGCTCGTACGTGCGTGAATGCGCGCCAAAGAGTGAACGAGTTAAAGAAAGAGAGAGAGAGGGAGAGAGAGAGTTTGGCAAGGCGCGTGCGCGACTAAAATGCCTATTCGTCGCGCGCGTATGCACGCCCATATAGACATTTATATATATATATATATATATATATATATATATATATATATATATATATATATATATATATATACACATATAGCAGCGTCTCTTCTGGGGTGTCTAGCTTGCGTCTGGCATCGCGGAGATCCTTGAATGAACGACTATTTTTAAAGGGTTCAACGAATAAACTACGACGCTGCCAGTGAGCGAAGAAAGAGAGAGAGAGAGAGAGAGAGAGAGAGAGAGAGAGAGAGAGAGGAGGGGGTAGAGACGCTATGCCTCCCGGTTGAGTGGAGGGGGGATAGGCCACGATGGAATTTGGCAGACAGCGCGAGAGACGAGTCGAGATTGCACTCGCCAAAGAGATCCTTTTTCGACTGGATAAACTATTTTATTTACTCGCCTTCGTGAAATCGTAGGGGGAATTTTATATCGAAGTGCGTAATGAGGGTTGGATGGAATTTTGAAAAAGCATTTTCTTTTGTTTTTTTATATTGCAACTTGTGATGTTTGTGGATTTCAAAGGTTACGTTGGAATTTGAGAATCGGAATTTTAACTTTATTATCGACTCGATTTGAATATTTTTGGTTTTTATATTTGGGGGTGATTATTATGAATTCTTTTAGATTCGAGCAATTAATGGCAATTATAATAGAATAATATATTATAGGAAATAATTGTCGACTATCGACAGTGATTAATTGATAATTCATCAATCGATTATTCGAGGTTGATCGATTTTTGAAAAATGTATTTTAGTGTTTTTTTGTTTGTTTCAATGGAAACGAAGCAATCTTCGTGTTAAGACTGTAATATTGTAAGAAAATAACTGTCCATCGACGCTCTTAATCATTTATAAATTAAAAAAATCGAATATTTGTTAAATATCGAGAAAAAAAATACAAAATATCCAAAAATTATGAACAAATTTTATAAACAATGTTTCATAATTTTTGAATATTTGGTTTTTATTGAGAAATTTGATATGTTTACGCGCTAGATTTTCGAGGGTTACAAAACTTACGTCTGGCATTAAATTACGAATTTTAACGAAAGTCCAATCTCAGACTCTCTCGATATTACGAGAACGCGTTTGATAAATTGTTATTAGAGAGACGGAAAGCACACCATTGAATCGCGACGAAATATTTTTACTACCCTTTTACCATTATTAATTGTCAAATAACAATTATCAAAAATCGAAAAATAATCGTAATCGATTAAACCAAATTTCATTTTACAGAGCGAGAAACTCTCTATCTCTCGGTACGTCGTAATTCAGCGTTCATTGCGCGCCGATCGGTTCGTTCTCGCGTTGGGCTACCCCGCGGTATGAAAACGCGCCCCGAATGAATGCCTGTGGTACGTGAACACGAGATATGCGCGCAACGTCGACGTACCGCACGTTTCTAAACGTGGCGACCTCTGACGGTCGGTAGTTGAACGAAAAAAATAAAGAAACGGCTGGATCGAACACCGGGAGTGAATAATTTTTTTAGTTATTTTTTTTTTTTTTTCGAGAGAGAGAGGGGAGAATGTAGATTTTCTGGTAGATTTGTAATTAGGTATGAGATAAAGGTATCGTAGAGAGTGTCGAGTCGATTTTATTGATTTTTCGAATCGATCGAGGAAATTTGAGGTTATGGAGAAATCGCTGGAAGCTTTAGTTTTGCAGAATTGGAGGGTTTTGTTCACTGTGTTTTGAGGGAGAAGCGAGGGTGAAGGTTGTAAAATGCAATTTGGTTTAACAGATTACGATTATCTTTCGATTTTTCATAATTATTAATTGACAATTAATAATAGTAACAATATTTCGTAAAGGGTGTATATTTAAAGGAAATTTCTCGTTGATCAAGAATATTGTAGTTACTTTTCTCTCGCATAATAATTGATACGTAAAAAAACCAAAAATTTCGACTATTTTTTTCGATGAATAATTACAAACTATCGAAGAAACACCTGTAATTTCCGTCATGTGCTAAAAAAATACCCTTTTCGACTAATTTAGCGCTCGAAAAACCATTCCTCGTCCCAAAACCCTACAAAAAAACTCCTCGTTTTTTCACTAGCATAATTCAAATTTCCAATTTATTTCCAAATTTATAAACTCCCCCCAATTGAAAATAAATTTTTAATTCCCAAAAAAGAAATCCAAAATCTCATTTACAAACAAACAAAAAATACATCCAGCAAAAGATCAATGGCGGAACTCGACTCGTACGCTCGTCGAGGCGTGTACGCACGAGATGATGCGAAAGAGAAACGACGACGATGCAACGAGAGAACAAGAAACGAAACAAAAACAGCGCGAGAGAGAGAGAGAACTGAACGCGAAAGGGAAAGAGACAGAGTAAACATAGCGAAAGAGTTGCACGATGACTCGTGTGTGCATCGTGCACACCGAAAGCATCCGCGTTTGCTCAACATAACCTCTCTGTCCTCTCTCTCCCTCTCTGTCTATTTCGTCGTGCCGCATGCGCACGTTGGACCTTGAGCCACTATTACCGCGTCTGTTTAGTGCGTGATGTAATCGTATATCCTAGAGCGCTCGCCGTCCCGGCGGATATCTTGCACGCGGCCTAGGCTGCACCTACGAATGTTGGTGGGACGGAACGGGCCGAGCGGCGATGACGGCGAGGGTGGGGAGGGGGGAGAGAGAGAAAAGACGAGAATGAGTAACTGCGCATGCGCGTGAGTCCGTTGATGTCGTAGCGATGAGTCGAGGGTGGGGGATGTGGCGGAGGCCAAGTGTCGTAAATAATACTTGTATATACATATATAAATATGTATATAGTTATATATATATATATATATATATATATATATATATATATATATATATATATATATATATATATAGCGTGTGTTAGGTGCATTGAAATAATTTATGATCATGATACTTGCTGCGCTCACCGAGACACCGAGCGCGAGAGCAACGGGTGTACGTATACGATTTAGTGTATATAGCGAGGATGGGGCAATATGAACTAGGCACCTAAATTGGACCAGGTTTATTTTTTGTAGAAATAAAAGAGAAAGAATTGTTAAGGTTAATTGCGACTAATCGTGGGTTGTAGAATTAACAAAAATAAATGCTTTCGGGAGGAATTAGTTTGATATTTCTTTTTTTTTTTTTATCGTTGATAGTCCCGGTTTCGAGGAGGTTTCTCGGTGAATTTATATTTTAGGAAATCGTTTTGTGGGAAATGTCGAAAGGGATGTTTTTATTGAAGGTTTAAACAATTTTTTGAGGATGATATAATTCGAAATTCGGCGTTGTAGTTGGATGGATTGCACGATAAATTGCTGAAGAATTTTATGAATAGTTTATTCGTAAAATTGAAATCATTATCGTGAATATCTCGGGGGTTGGTGCACCCTATAGTGGATAATCGCGTTTGCAAGGATCTTGAAAATGACGCTGGAACACGAGAAGAGAATATTTCTCGCTGCAGGGGGAAACAATTGCGAACATGCAAGCTGAGGAACGCTATAATATCCCATATAATTGTATATGGGGCTTTTCACGCCAAATTTGCCTACTTGGGACTTTTGCATATTCGATTTTTTGTTTAAAATTTTTTTTATCAAGCCAGAGATATAAATTTATGAAAAATTTCGGTTTTTGGAAAAATGGCTTTTTTGAAATGCTCATAACTCGGCGAATAATCGACCAACTTAGAAGTTTTTTTTTTCAATATTTACGTTTTTCTGCGCATGTTTCATGAAAAACACTGAAACAATTTTTTAAACAATATTGATATAAGATTATCAAATTGTAACAACAAATTATTATTTTTAACAATATTAGTAGTCATCGATTTTCTTTAAACATATTGTTATACTCAGGAGCTATTGTGAATAATTATTCTAGTAGTACGTAGAATAATATTATATACGAAAAATGATAGGTGAAAAGTGGAATAACGTGAAATTTCACTGTTTTTTTTGGGAGATTTTGATCGTTAGATTCGAACTATCGAAAGAATAATCATGATTTTCGGGATTCGCAAGAAAATTCCAATCGAATAAGGTAACCATGCAATCATTTTTGATACAAAAAAATTTCCCACCCCCGGGACTATTTTTTGGGGGTCAAAAATCCCGATTTTCGAAAATTCGCCACAGCCACAAAAATGAAGCAATCCCGATGTTTCTGGTCTCATTCATCTCATCTCGTCGAGCTCTTCTAAAAGTTATTCGTGAAATTTCGTCTAGGACGAACGAGAATCGAGATATATCGCGAAAAGTCAATTTTTCGAGGTTTCGCGATCATCAAAATTTTCGATATATTGTATTCCAGTGAATTTTAACCGATTTTCAGTCAATACCTCGTACATCAAGAAAATAACGGTCATTGTTTCGATGGTTCGAATCTAATGGGCAAAATTCCGAAAAAACTGTACAATTCCCATTTTTTCCACTTTTCATCTATCATTTTTCGTGCTTATCGCACGAAAGGTATTTATAAAAAAAATACCTTATTTTATATATATCTTTTTCCGTGAAAAATCCTCGGTGAGTCAATTATTTTTTGAGGTGTACGTAATATTGGTACGGAGAGTCTCGTACGCGACGCTTCGAGCGCAATTGGTCCCTTTACAAGAGGTGAACGTGCTCGTAAGATTCGTGGGACATTGTGCTCACGTTTGAAAACGTCGTCGACGTCGACGAAGACGATGGAGCTGAAGCCAAAAAAAGAAGGGAAAAACAAGCGAACGTCGTGTGTTAGATTCTTGCGGGGGTGGGGAATCGGTACGACCCGACGATGTTCCCGCATATTGCTCCCACGCGAGTTGGAGGGATAAAAAAAGAAAGCTGAAAAATAACAAACACTACGTCGAAATATATATATAGAAAATCATTAATTTTTCGAAATATATATATATATATATATATATATATATATATATATATTTTGAAAAATTAATGATTTTCTATCGAGTTTATAACGTAATGACCGTTGATTTCGAGTTTGAGAATTTGTTTGCCTATTTTTGTTATTCCGCTTTCTTAGAACGCCTACGCAGGGTGACGGAAATGAGAAATGATCTAGGGTCATGCGAGGGATATACAACAATTCCGTGAATTGAAATTTGGACACAACGATTCGACGTTAATTTTTATCTCTGGCTTTCCAAAACTTTGAAAACTTAAGAACGCGAAGATTTTTTTTATGAAACGTCTTCACGACTCTTGATTCAACGGAAAAGTGAAAAATAATAATAATAATCACGTTTGGTTTATCAATTAATTGAAATTAAAATTAATTAATTCGAGTAAATTCAAATTATGATAAATAATTCGCAAAGTATATTTATATTTATTTATAATTAAATAATAAAAAAATTAATATCATCGTTAAAACTTGTAAAATTATGACTTAAGAAAAACATGTTTGAAAAGTTGAAGAAAAAAAAGGGGAACATTTTGAATTTTTTTCGCCGAGATAATTGTGAAAGAAAAATTTGCGAGCGTCGATCGATTGTAATCGAACCTTCGAAGTATCGTCGAACTCCGACGGGAGCGTCCCGGGTCGCAATTCGCGAAATTTATTTGGCACGGACGAGACGAGACGTCGCGTATGTAATAACAACGGCGCGACGGCCGCGTGTCTGGTTCGTTGGCCTGTCCATTGTTGCAAGTTCCGTGAACCAAAAGAGACAAGGAGAGTTCATCACGGCTGTGATTCTCGTGTCGGTCTCGTTTCATCGATGAAACGCACACGGCAGGGGTCATTGTCGAAAAGTCAACGACATACGATCGACTTTAACCCCTTAGCCAGGAAAATGACGCTCGATCAAATTTCTTTCTACGAAAGACAAATTTCTAAAAATAGCAATAATTTCTTTTATCATAAAAATTTTTAATTAATATTTTAAATTAATTAATGAATTTTTTTTTATGAAATTTATTAATTTAAACAAGATAATATAATCGTTGCACTTCATTTTTGTATTTATTTCTAAAACCTCGAAAATTAATCAAATTCGTCGAATTAACTAAAATTATTTAATTTCCGTGATTGATTTTTTATAAATAAAAGAATGAAAGTTTAATCGACGAATTCTATAATTGGCGAATCGATCGCGATCGTACGCCGCGAGATTCCCATTCGATTGTTTTTAACGATGAAAAAAAAAACTTTTAGATTTTCTAATAAAAAAAAAAAAAAAAAAATTCCTTCACTAAAAGAAACAAAAAAACGAAGATTTTTGTAATTCCGTAAAGTTATCCACGCGTTAATATTGAACCGGCGGATTCATCTCGATCGACGTACGATACGTTCCGAAAATATCGCGTTTTGTTTTTTTTTTTATTTGTAAAAAAGAAATGTGAAAAAAAAGAAATCGATAAAACGAGGAAAAAAAGAATTAAAAAGAAATTAATGCCACGAGAGAAATCGTCAATGAATGTCAGTGGATCGAAAAAATTGAAGGCCGCGCCGTCTCTCCGTTCCATTACGTAAACACGCGCTTCGACGCTCGTAATATTTGCATTTTCAAATAAACTCGAAACGAGAACGAATAATTCGGGTCACGCGGGAGAATTTTGTTCGTATCGAATTGATTTAGAATCGCGTTTAAAGGATTCTCGATTTCTTCGTCACGAACGGATGTTACAACGATGATAAAGAGTTAAACATTGCGAGGCGAGCAGCTGATGATAAGAGAGATCGAATTTATTTATATGTGACATATATGGGCGTTTCCGTGCAAATTCATTTTTTCTTCAATCCCCCCCGGAAACCGTCCATTTACAATTCGCGTGAAATGCCAATTTTCTCGTCCGACCTGAATAATATTTTGCAAAATTTTTGCAAATTTTTTTCACTCTTATTTTGGAAAATATTCTGCAAACGAAATATGTCAATTTAAATGAAAAAAATGCTTTGACGATTTAAAAGATAAATTTAAACGGTCCACATAATTTATTTTCAATTCGACCGATTGGCTGGATTAATGAAATTATTCGTTTAACGATTTAATCAAAATTCGTTATTTTTTTAAAAACAAATTTGCGACTTTGAAATAAATTGAAATCAATAGAAAAAAATTGAGACGTTCTTATTGAGTCTGACACAAAAAAAAATCGTTCTAGTCATGGGATGAAAATTTAGTAGGAACGCCCCATACACATTACGTATATCATAGTCCGCACTTTTTTTTCCGGCCGGCCACGATTTACCTTGAGCCTCAACGAGGTCGTGATAATTGTGATTATGTATATAATTTTTTTGACAACGATTTTACTGAAAAAAAGAAAAGGAAAAGAAAAGAAACAATAAAATAAAGGCGAATTATACAACGTGCGCGTGTAAGCCGCGTAAAAAAAACCTGCCTCGTGGAGAATTTTTGGATGGATATCGATGTATTTCTCGTTTTCTTTATTGCACGCGCCTGATGCATCTCCCGTGGTATTCGGGCGAAGGCCACGCGCCACATCAGCGACGTAAAATGTCAATGTTAAAGAGTGATATTTTAAATTACGATAAAACGACTGTATATGAGTAATTCCGTGTGAACTCGACCGAAATATGAAAAATCACGAATGTGTCTGATTTCCACAATAACGAAAAATTCCAATTTTGAAAACACAATGATCGATAATGTCTTGCTATTAAAAAAAAATCCTGAAAAAAATAGAAAGTTAAGAAAACTTATTATTCACTTTTAGCAAAAAAAAAAAAAAAAAAACATGTCAAGACTTTCTATTTTTTCGTCTTTCAAGTTCTCAATCCTCGTGGCAGTAAACGAGACGTCACAGTGTCGGACAAACACAAAATTTCGTACTGGACGACCTCAAGTCGGAACGACCCATATATCTCTCCGTACGATAAAAAGATCTCACCATGAGGTTTATGATTTTTTTGTGTCAATATACCGGGTGTCCCATTTTCTTTGTTAATTGCAAAATATAGCCGGTGTCCCATCCTCATTTTTAAAAAAACAGCTTACCGGTTGTCCCGCTCGACCAAAAAGAATAATCTACCGGGTGACCCGTTTCAATTCGCAAATCTATATACCGGGTGTCCCGTTTCACAAAAAAACTAACCTACAGTGTAATCCAATTCAATTTGAAAAAAAATATAGATATCCCGTGTTCCACTTGACAGCGAAAATCCAATATACCGGGTGTCCCAATCGACACAAAAATGAAACATACCGGGTGTCCCATTTTCTTTATTAATTATACATTATACCCGGTGTCCAATCCTCACTAAAAAAAACAGATATACCGTTTTCCCCGCTCGACAAAAAATACCAACCTACAGTACGACCCATTTTAATTTACAAATTTATATACAGGGTGTCCCCCTCAACTAAAAAATATATAATCTACAATCTCCTCCATTTTAATTAAAAAAAAAACACTTATATCCCGCATCTCCCACTTGATAACAAAAATCGAATATACCGGGTGTTCCAATCGACGTAACAAAAATTTAACATACCGGGTGTCCTCGAGGTAAAAAAAAATACGTCCGTCGTAGCTCGAGCTGCACGTGCCGAGAACATACTCGCGTCGAACTTTCGAGCTCCGCGCCACACCGAGCGATAAAAGGACGCCGTGAGGAGAGTCGAGGTGAAGGAGAGGGGAGAGATAAATATCCACGCTCCGAGACTTTGTTCGTCCTTGGTCCGTTAGTCTCGTGAGGCCGTCGACTGTGGTCTCGCGGTCGAAATCATCGGCTCGTGTAGCCGGAACACAGCCGGTTTAACACAGCGAGCGGGCATTATGATAGACACCCTGTATATATATATATACATCTATTCTTCGAGTCTGGCGTAGGCGTAAAGGTCGCAAGGTGGGGTTAGCCGAGTAGGAGTACGAGGAGAGGGGGGAGAGAGAGAGAGAGAGAGCAGCTTAAGAATTAACGGGACGTAACTGAGATCGATTAGTCGCGATCTCGTTCCCGCCCGTATTACTCAGACTTCTCTTCCGGAGTACGAAACTTGCGCGCGCGCGTTTCTCTCGCCTCGTTCGAGAAACCCAGTTTATGACGATTATTATGATTATTGTTATCATTATTTTTTTCGAGAGAGACAGAGAGAGGGGGGGGGGGAACACGTGTAGTCGGACGAGAAGGCGCCAGCCTAGAGGGCACCAATTCTCTCTCTTCTCGTTTTTAACGAATTCTCACAGGCGAGCCAGAGAGAGAAAAAGAGAGAAAGAGAGACAGAGAGAGAGAGATAGGGGCCGGAAACTGGAAATTCTTTATGCAATGCTGAAAGTAAAAAAAATATGGAATATATAAATTTCACATGACTTTTTTTTAATTATCATTTTTTTAAATGGAGAAAATCAATTTTGTTTTTTAAACGCGTTGCAACATTGCAAGATTTCCAACGATGCTGTAATCTAGGTCACGGTGAACAAAGATCCTAGCTCCGTATCGGCGAGCTAGCCGAGAACTATGCATAATCACGCTGCAAGTGCACGGGGCGTTCCGTGTCGAATCGACCGATTCATCGAATCTCGAAACTCTGGTAATTCTTTTCCAATTTTTTTATACGATCGACGAGACTCTAAAAACGTTGGAAAAAAAATTCAAATTTTTTCAACCAACCACCGAGCGAGGAATAAATTTTATAGAAAATAAATATAAATTATTATTTAAACAAAAATACAAATTGCGGACTTGATTAAAAAATTTGATAATAAATGTGAAAATTCTGATTGAGGGAATAATTTAAATAAATAGTAATCGGAGGGAAATTTTTGGAATTTTAGGAAAATATCGATTTGATCTGGAATGCCCCATATACGTTTATATGTAAAATTCTGTTGGCTATCTCGGGGAACGATATATAGAGAATATTTTCGTATGGAAGAAAAAGGGCGAGCTGGGTGGCGTCGCGTCGTCCAGGAGCCCCGGAGCTAGGCGCTCCTTCATCCCGCGTCAACGAGTCAGAGAATTACGAGATTCTTTCCCGAAACCTCCTTTCTTCCTTTTTTCACCGTTTTTTTTGGCACAAAAACCGGA
Organism: Netelia virgata; assembly: GCA_951802705.1. Classification (NCBI taxonomy): domain Eukaryota; kingdom Metazoa; phylum Arthropoda; class Insecta; order Hymenoptera; family Ichneumonidae; genus Netelia; species Netelia virgata. The sequence continues at coordinate 14,558,524 of OX637867.1, read as the reverse complement.
CCGCGCCGGGCTTTCCAGCTATATCGACCGAACGAAAAAAATTAGGGTAGGAACATCGCGCGCAAAAATCTAAAAAAAAATGAACTAAAACCAAAAATAAATTACGAATTTTCAGAATTTTCCGCATTATTATCTAAATTTGATAAATATTTTTTTTAAAAAAGTCAAAAATAAAATTAACGAAATCTATATTAAAAATGGAACCAATTAACGAAGAATAATTATAATAATAATTCAAAAAATTTACAAAATCAAAATACGTATAAACAATTTTTTAAATTAAAAATATTTCGGTCGCACTGAAATATTTTTAAGACTCTCTGCCGCATTTTACGTCAGAAACGGTGAGAGAAAAACAGAGACGGATAAAGAAATTCCACGATGAGGGGAGGGGGATATGTTTTTTTGTCTCTTCGAGAGTTTCGCTCGGGAGTTCTCTCCATCGGTTTCGCGCATTCGGGAGGGCGCCACGACGCCTCTCGACTATATATATATTGGTACCCTTCGCTTCAAGAAAATGCGACAAAGTGAGTGTGTGTGTGTGTGAGAGAGAGAGAGAGAGAGAGCGAGAGCTTTGCTCCCGGGCGTCTCCTGGCACGTGTTTGACCCGCCGGAGCCTCCGCAGCATCTCTGTGGACCGCGTGTGTGTGTATATTTTCGCGACGTGGCCACCCGGCCAGAGGGAAAAGGGCCGAATGGAGATGCCGCGTTGTTTCGTCGATTCTTCGTTTTTTTCATTTTTTCTCACTCGATTCTCGATACGAAAAAAAAAAAAACAATTTTTAAAGAACTAAAATTAAATGAAAATTTTTGAAAAAATGCAAAAAGCAAATTTTCTTTGTAAAATTTCAAAGTTCTGCGATTTTTAAGAAATTCGAAATGTGCTACGAGCTCCAAAAATTGCGAAGAAGGCGAAAAGACGCAAATTAAAAAAAAAATAACGATTTTCGAATTTTTAATAAAATTTTCAAGATTTTGAAAAATTTCACAAATTCGAACACGATCGCAAAATATTGAAAAACGGCACGAGGTTCAAAGATTTGAAAGAATTGAAAATTATACAACTTTTCAAAAAAAAAAAAATGGAAAAAAATTCAAAATAGCACGAATTTGAAAAAACTGTGAAGAATTAAAAATGACACGCGATTCGAAGAATTCAAAATCACGGGTATAAACAAAAATCGTGAACAAAATTCTGGGAACACGAATTGGCCTCGTCGCAAAATTTACGAAAAAAAAAAAAAAAAAGTAAAACAAAAACGAAGAATCTCCACGATCCGTCTCCGCGCGATGCGAGAACGTATCGCGAGAGAAACGGTGTAAAAAGAAGAAGAAAAAAAACAATGAAATAAAAACAAGAAAACAAAACGAGATAAAAAGCGAATAAAAAAAATCCACGAATTCCGCTCGAAAGCGGACGAAGCACGCGCGCGTGACCTCGAAAATAGGCGTGAGCGGCAATTAAATTCTGCATACTCCAGAACCGAGTGTCTGACGTTATAAATCGGGGAACAAAATGGAGCAACGGAGACGATCGCAAAATTTCAAATTGTCTCAAAATTATTCCGTTTTTTTTTCAACTTCAAAAAAATTCGAATTAACAATTGTTCTATGCATTTCGAGAAATCGATTCGTTCGACTATTTTTTTGCCCAATTAATTTCACATATTCGATATTAATTTAATGATTTAATTTATATTCTTATTTTTAACATCGAGCTAATTTTCGTCTGTGGAAAAAAAAGAAACAAAAAAACAGGTTAATTTAACAATGTCCAATTTCCATCCGACAAAAGTGCAATTTGCGACTAAAGGTAGAACCCCCTCGTCGCGTACCATTGGCGATAAGACATTTTCTTCGTCGATTGGTCAATAGTGATTAAAATTTTTTTTAAATATTTACACGTCCTTTGCTGGGTCGTTCGAAACGTCATTATATATTTAAATTCGTACATCGACTCGTAAATGACGTTGTCAAGAAAACCAAACTTTGAACCCATTATGTGACACAATTGCTATCAGTGGGAACGTTAAACGTAAAGCTGACGTCGAAGGTTGGTATTTTCCGGAACGTGACGTTCAACTGAACTTGATAATCACCACACTGGATTTCATCGTCGAAAGTTGCTTGTACCGGTCTGTTCTGCTCGATTAAGTACGTGCCCTACGGAAAAAAATAAAATGAAAAAAAAAATCATACACACACAGACATATTTACAAATATTACTAATTGTTTGGTGATTATATTGTCTTTTCCTTCCACCCTTTAAATAATTAACAATTTACCGACCTGTGGAACGTCGCAAGTGTACTCATTAAATGGTGGCAAGAGGTCTGAGTTGAGAAGATTGATCATCACGGCCGGCCACGAACCGAATCCTTCGGCGTCATCGCAATTGCTGAGTACGAAATCGTCGTTATAGACCACTTGATCCGGACCATAGTGTAACACTGTGCCTGTGAACTGTGCAATTTAACGACGTAGAGAGTAATAATATCGACGATAAATTGGTTGCCTCGAGGCGAAAATAATGTTTTCTTGTTGACTGATGATAAATTGGTTGCTTCGTAAATAAATCGTTTGATTCTATAATAAATTGGTTGGTTGGAGAATAATTCGGTTGCCCGAGGGATAAATTGGGTATGTCGAGTGTAAGTTGGTTGCCTCGATAACAATTGATTGCGTCAACGATAAATTGGCTGTCTCGTTAATAATGTGGTTGCGTGACTGATAAGTTGGTTTTCCGCGTGATAAATTGGTTGCCTCGGCAATAAGTTGGTTGCATCGATAATAAATCGGGTGCCTCCATAATAAATTGGTTGCCTCGATGATAAATTGGTTGCCTCGGCAATAAATCGGTTGCCTCGATAAGAAATCGGTTGCCTCGGCAATAAATCGGTTGCCTCGATAATAAATTGGTTGCCTCGATAATAAATCGTCCACTTCGGCGATAAATTGGTCGCCGTGGCAATAAATTGATTGCCTTGCTCTGATGCATTGAATCCATCAACAAATAATTGGTTGCCTTGATAATAAATTGATCATGTCAGTGAAAAATTAATTATCTCGACGACAAATTGGTTGCCTCAATAATAAATTGGTTGCATCGACAACAAATTCGTCGCCTCAATAATAAATTGGTTGCATCGATAACAAATTCGTTGCCTCAATAATAAATTGGTTGCATCGACAACAAATTCGTCGCCTCAATAATAAATTGGTTGCATCGATAACAAATTCGTTGCCTCAATAATAAATTGGTTGCATCGACAACAAATTGGTTTGGCTGGATAATGAATTAGGTGGTCTCGATAACAGGTCGATCGCCCCGACATTATATCGGTTGACTGAACGATAAATTGGCTGTTTTGATAATTAATCGGTTGTCTTAAATGATAAATCGGTTGCCTTAGAGTCCATATCGGTGAGTCAAGTACTTACGTCTAGTCGCTCATCTTCCGTGAGGGGGGCGTAATAGGTGATATCGAGTACGTTCCCATCGTCTTCATTTATGCGTATAACCGTTTCTCGACAAATCTCTATCTCGCCCCGCGTAGGATAGAACGTGTACGTGTAATCGGCCTTTACCTGCGAAAAAAAAACAATTTTTTTGGCCTCCATCCTCGATCCAACTTCGATGAAGAAATAAATTTTTCGTCACGTCGAAAAATCGGTATTCACCGATTTTAACCGATTTCGATCAAACTTTTTTTTTCTTTCTTTCTTTTCTTCTCTCACGAATTATTTACATTTTCGATTACGACGAGGACGATCAAACCAAGAATCGCGATGAATTTCATGATGAATTTTTAAAAATAATCGTCGCTTGGAAATAACGTCTCGAGAACGTTGCACGAACCACAACTGGACGTTAAGACATCGGGTTGTTTTTATAAGTAACCGATACAAGCTTATCGACACCACGCGACACTTAAGGGATAGTTATATAGTTAAAAGAACTTGTCACATACTTGTTATAATTGCGTGGAATAGTTTACATGAAAACAAAAGGAATGAAAAAAGAGAAAAAAAAAAAGAAAAAATGCAAACGAAAAAACACGATGACCATGTCTATTATTACGCTCGAACTTTCGGACGAAGGTCGATATAAATTGCGATATTTAGTAAACGAATTTTTCGTTCGTCGCCAACGTTCCTCGTTAATAACCCAATTTCACTAATGATCTTCCAATAATTCGTCGATTTCTGATAACAAAGATAATAATAATAATAATAATAATAAACAACAAAATGCGTCGAGATAAAAAACGAAAAAAATGTTCGAAGCTCGTAAAAAATGAAAAAGGCGATAATTACACTACGTTACGAACTACGGGCACTTAAGGTTAAGGCCTGTTAAATACCACGTGGCGAATATACAAACTAAAATCTACAAATATAAAAAACAAACGTAAATTAAATCCAAATTCCAATCGATTAACTAATTAATATTTTACTCTTCGATAAAAATACAAATTTTCTTCGTTCTTCAAAATTTTACAAATTTCTTCCTTTAATAAAAAAAAAAGAAAAAAACCCTTAAATCGTTTTTTTCTTAATCGAAACGAATTACGCAGCTCGTTTCTGGCGCTCGGATCGTTTTCATCGTCGTGCTATCAACGACGAAAGGGGAATCGTGTTTAAGTGCACTTCGAGAGGATCGTACGTGGCGGGGGGGGGGGGGGGGGGGGGGGGGGGGGGGGGTAACGATAGAGGAAAGAAGACCCGAAGGAGTGGGGAGGGAGGTCAGGGGGTGACGAGAAATAATATAAGAAATACTATATATATATATATTTACTTGCGTATAGTGATCGAGGGGCCTGGTGGACGTCAGGGTTTGGGCCCGTCGCGTGTTTTTGCCCCCCGTCTGGCCCCCATCGTGGCTCATCGTTTTTTGTCTGGGTGCTGCACTCCGTGCACTTCCCCCTTCCCCTCTTTCACTCACACTCTCTCTCCCTCTTTCTCTCTTTCTCCCCCCCCCCCCCCCCCCCCCCCCCCCCTCGACCCCTAACCAACCAACTTTTTCTCTCTTTCGGTCTTGTACTCTCCTTTTTAGCTCTCTTTCTTTCTTTCTTTCTTTCTTTCTTTCTTTCTTTCTTTCTTTCTTTCTTTCTTATTCTCGACGGCCTTCTCTCCATCTCGTTTCTCCTTCGTTCGTCTCTTTGCTCATGCACGTGCAACTTCAATGATGATGCCCTTCTCTCTCTCTCTCTCTCTCTTTATTTCTTTCTTTCTTTCTCTTTCTCGTTCTTAGTTCTCTTTCCGTCTTATTTTTGTGCTTTGCTCGGGGTCTCTCCGCGCGCCCGGCCTTAAATACGGCGTCAAGGTGCTTTCACAGTTAAAAATTTGTCGATTTTGTGTGTGTGTGTTTTTTCGTTGTTGGAAATTTAGCGACAGGTGAAGGGGGGAAGGGGTAGGTGACTATTTTTTGTTAATTTCGAAACCGCGAAAATGGGAATTTCGCGGGGGATTACGTTTGAGAAAAAATATTGTACATTTTTTCGCTTTTTTTTTTGGTTCGTTTCGATTTTGAAAATTTTCCAGAATTGTCGTCAACGTTGCGAAAAATAATTTTGACAATTTTTCGGAATTATGAGAGAGTCGATTCTCGATCGTTTGCGCGAATTCGTGTTTTTTTTTACGATTTTCTCGTTTTTCCGAAATAAACGGAAATCAGCGAAACGATGTTTTTTTTTTGGTTTTTGTTTACATTTCAACAAAATTTCAAAATATAAAAAATTGTGTCGATTTATCGTTCGATAATACCTTCTAAATTAATTTCGTTGTGAACGAAGTCTCGTGAATTTTCATCGAAACTTTTTTTTTTTTTTAAGTATTATATCGCGTCCTGTCGTCTCGACATACCGGTAGTCGGTGCAACCACTTCGCGAAGCTCGAAAGGAAGTTGATATCACGAGAGAGAAAGAAAGAGAAAAAGAGACAAAGAGGGATAAATCGTGTAGGGAGAAACGTCGCCTCCGGTACACCTGTCCCAACCAGCGAGAATATATATATATATATATATATATAATAATATAATGTTAGGTAAGAATACGCTCGCAACGCCATCCCCCCACTCCTGGTCGTTAGACTTTAACAGACCCGAGGACACCCGGTATATCCAATTTTTGTTTAATTAAATGGGACATTTTAAACTGCACTCTTGGGATAAAACACGTTATTATTTTTGAGAATATTTTCGAAGAAAAAAACAAAAAAGCTCATATTGAAAAGTATTTTGTTTTCAATTTTTCAAAATTTAGGATACACTCATGGAGATTTTTCGAAATAAATATTCATCGAATTAATAATGTTTTTGTCATTTTTTCGAAATACGTTCATTTACTTGCTTTTATTCGAAATAATGTTCCAACATTTATTAATATTTTTGTCGATAAAAAAAACCCCCAAAACATTGTTTTTTCGTTGTTTTTTTTTCGAAAACAATATAAGAATACTTGCTAATAATAAGAAATATACGTTATTTTAAAAAAAGACCTCATTCGACTATTAATCGATATATTGATAATTTTCAAAAAATAAAAAAAAACAAACAAAAAACAAAGAGCCAAAAAGAAAATAGCGAAGGAAAGCGACTAGATTCGCTAACGGTTGTATCAAACATCGAACGCGGAATCTCAGCAAACAAAAACAAAACGAGAAGACGTATAAAAAAAAACAAAAAACAAAAATAAACGTATTTAGCGAATGAAAATTGCGAAGTCGACTTCTCGTCGTTGTCGTCAAGGGGTAAAGTGGGGCTCTAAAACTCGTCCCGCGACTACCCCCTCCCCTCCCCACCAGCATAGAGGGGTTGCCGGTAAAGTCACAGCCTCGTCTTTTGCCCGCCCCCCTCCCCCTCTATTTTGCTCTTTTATTCACCCTCGGCCCCTTTTCTTCGTTTTTTTTTTTTCATCTTCTTCATTCTATTTATTTTTTTATCCCCCCAACCCCCGTCTTTTTCTCTTTTATTTATTTTTTTTCTTCTTCCTCTTCGTCTTCTTTGCGTCTCGAGACGACGCCCGCGAACGGGAGGGGGCGAAAGGGGGCTTCTATATGGTCGACGTGTACTCGAGGAGCGTTTAACGAGCGCCCCCCCCCCCCCCCCCACCGTCCTCGTCGTCCATCGGCCCAACCATCACCACGAAACCCACACCCCCCACCCCGGTCGATCCGTTGAACCGGCGATGATGAACGTTGATAAGGTTTTATGGCCGTGTCTCATCCTGTGTCCCAACGACGATCGCGAAATCGCCGTATGCAAGCCCAACGTACCCCGGGGCATATATACGTTTATTTCGTACACATAGGTGCCGCGCGCATGCGCACCGAGATGGGATTTTGTTTTTTTTTTGTGACGATTTTGGTATAAATACAATAATAACGATAATAATATAATATTGTTATTGTTATTATTGTTATTTTTATGATCGTTAATTATTATTATTAAAAAATAAATAAATATTATTATTTCGAAATACGAAAGAAATATTCAAATATTTTTATATCACGATAATATATTTGAATAATATGATATTTTTATATTTTTATATTGTTATATAAAATGTCGAATATGTTTCAATAAAAATATATATTTTATAGATTTCTTTGAAAAATAATTGTTTTCGATTTATTTCAATATTTTCGATAATTATTGTTTCGAGAAACATATGTTGAAATTTAATTCGGACGTTAAATCGAAGCTCGAATTAAAACGATACCTGAAAAATCGACGATATTCAAGCATTCGCCGTCGATCTTGCAAAAAAAAAGAAAAAAAGAAAAAAAAACAAATTTATTCCCTCGTCACGCGCGAAACTAAAACCGCTGCTCGAACAGGAAACGAACAAAAGACCAATCGTCGCCTCGCTCGCTCAGCACTTTCAACATTTCGTCGCCGTTTCTTATTGCACACCCATAGCACGTGTATACCTACTATAAAATAATTTCTCGAGTGCGTTGCAAAATAACTTCTTAAAAAAAAAAAAAAAAAAAAAAAAAAAAAAAAAAAAATTGAAAAAAAATGAAAATGAAAAAAATAATAATAATAATGATTTTCTCTCTGATTTCGTGTCGACAGTGAGCGCGAGCGGTTACGTCGTGTCAGTGGTGCTAGTTCTGTTGGTCGGTGCGCTCGTCGGTGTTCTCGCCACGGTGTCGCATCATCTGCATCATCATCGTCGTTCGTTGACCCACGCGGCCGGGGTCGGTGGTGGCGCTGGCGTCGGTGGTGGTGGCGGTGGACCGACCTCGATATTACGAGATCATCGAACGCATCAGCATCGACGTCGTCGTCATCATCATCATCATCATCATCATCATCACCATCATCATCATCATCACGACGAGGAAACGCCGGCCTCCGTGCAACGCCGTCTGTTGCTTCAGGATCATCGAGGTCATCCTGCGACGCCGGTGAGTTTGAATTTTTTTGTTTTCGTTTGTTTTTATGATTTATCATATTTTTCTTTCTTTCTGGACCATTACAAATCTTTCTGATAGAATGATAATTGACCTTGGTCGTTACAAGGTCGAAGAAATGGAATTACTTTGACCATGGTCGTTTCAAGGTTGAAAATAACAATTCATTATTTTCTGGAATTGATCTGAAGCTCCGTCAACGTTTTTTTTTCTTTTTTGCAAAATTCGAAATTTGAAAAGTCAAAATGTAAAATAAACTTGCAAATTTCAAATTTTTTCAAAAAAATAAAACATGTTTTTATTTTCCAATTTCGATCGAGAAAGAACAATTGTTCCGATAAATTGCGACTAATAAAAAAAAAGGAAAACTCATATCTCAAGGAGGAGGAAGGAAGAAGAGTTTGAGGGGGGGAAAAAGCACAAGAGCTTTTGGGATTATGGCCTTCCGGTCGACCTTCCCGGGCGCGTTTTACTTTAAACTCCCGGTTGGCCCTAGGGTATCGTTCGTGGTCGCGGAAAAGGGGAATCCCGGCGATTCGAGGGAATGAACGAGACCATACATATTCATATTACTATATATATATATATACACACACAATATAGTAATATGAATATGTACCTATATATATAGGTACATACGAAGGAGCACAGTGGCTGTGTTGATAGGGCGCTGGATTCACACCCAGCGGACTTGGGTTCGATCCCCGCACTCGACACCGATTGAACAAAAAAAATTTTCTATTGTGTTTTTCTGCAATCCTGGCTGTTCGGATCCCACCAAAACAAACGTCCAACAAAAACCTCACTGTGATGAGTAGGGGGGTCGGTGTTCAGCTGTGGTGCTTCCCGCAAGGCGGTTCTCGTCGCGCGGATGGTGACGCTTTGGCCGGGCACCGGGTGGCCCATCATCACAGTTGAAGAGGTGTCGACCCTGGGCGCCTCTGGTGGTCGTGCTTGAGTTTGCTCGCATTGCGACAGGGGGAGACTAGGTAGGCACCGGCCGGTATCGGTGGAGGTTTTCTGCAGTTTCCCTTCGTTCGCGGCAAATGCGATAGGTTAGGTGGAAATGCAAGAAATGGAAGAAAGTCGGAAGTTGTGGAAACAGATAAAAATAAGGGAGAAAATAAGAGAGTCAGAAGATGTGGAATAAGAATGAGGTAGAAATTGTAAAAACCCGGAAACAGAATTTGCAAATAAAACTCCCACTTAATCTTCATATATATATATATATATATATATATATATGAGTGAATAAATATTGTGTCTAGCTCGGTGGCGTATCGCCTCCGGTTGCAAGAGAGACTTGGCCCGCGGTGAGCGATTGTTTCGTCGAACAATCGTTTTACCACAGAGCACGTCGGTACGGGTCGATCGGTAAAAAAAAAACATCACGTACAAGAATCACCTATGGGACGTTCCAGATCGACTCGGTCAAATCCGCGATCATCGACCTCCACCGATTTCGTCCCGAATTTTTTTCTACGCTCGACACGGGTCTTGAGAATACACAGGATTTTTGTCAGTTTAATTCCGACTGACCGGAACCGATAGGAATTTTTCGAAAAAAAAAACACCAAAACTATGAAAATAATTTTTCTGTTTAGTTTCTCGATAGATAGATGTTCTATATTTTTTTGGGAGAATTTTGAAAATCAGTAAATTTTTTAATTGTTTTTTTGTTTTCAATGTAAAATTGCATTTTTTTATGATTGAAATATTGTATTATTATCAAAAAATGTAGATGCGTGCGTCGTTTTCGATTTTTTTTGTTTTTCAAAACCACGCGGGCGGGCAAGTCGCGTGAACATGTCTCGACCCTAAGTGCAGAACGAAGCAATGACCTGATTCGAAATTTATTACTTTTGGATGGCGTCCAAGTGTACGATTCATTGGCGCGTACGTGAGCTACGTCCGAGATAAAAAAGAAAAGGTATATACTCACTCCATATCAATATAGACACATTGCGATGGAGCGAATAGATCGAACGTTTTTTCGAAATTGCAAAACAAAAACAAATTTTTATTTTTTATTCGATCAATTTTGTTCATATTACTCAAATTAAATCAAATATTTTAAATAATGTTTATTTTCATTAAAAACTTGAACCCTCGAGAAGAATAGAATTTACTAAGAAAAAAAAAAAATTGTTACCGACCGAGCATTTTTCAATTCGAAAATTTCTCGATCGGTAAACCAAAACTCCAATAGTTTCATTTTCATCAGAGTGAGATTTTATATTATTGATAAGCGAGAATTCTTCTAAAAAAACAGCTATTTTCTGTACCACATAAATAACAAAAAAAAATTCACACAAATAGATTGTTTTTAATAGCGAGTTTCTACGCCGTTGGGAAAGTCGCACGTGTTGATGCTTGCTCGTTTCGAAGAAACCGAGAGTTTCGCGAATTTTATCTCTCTCTCTCTCTCGTCGCATCTCAAGACGCGTGACGCAGCCGGGGCATACCTAACTCACTATAAACGTAGTTAAGTCTCTCGGTTATTCTCCCACATGTCTCGTCTCTCTTTCGCCCGTCGCTACGCACGGCAAACGAGAAAACGAGGGAAAGCGACCAAAATATCGTAAACACAACGCGTTTCATAATTCCAAAATATTGTATATACACACGCTCGTGCATAAAATTGCATTCATAGATGAAAAAGAGCAAAACAAAAAATTGTTACCGACCGAGCATTTTTTGCATTTTTTTTAAATTACTCGGTCGATAACCAACACCATAATACTTTGTTTCCACTCATATATTTATATATATATGGAGAAAATATATGTATACAGTTTAGTGTATGTATAATATATATATATATATACGTATATAGACACATAGGTACGCATATATACATGTGTATGTACGTATTTAGGTGTCAAAATCACTAGAGGTCATTAGACAATGAAAAGCATTTATAGTTTATGGCGTTGGTTGAAGTTAGAATTCGATATTAGCCATGGTGTATATCTATATATATTTCGCATGAGTGAGGTTATGTTCGCGTACTCACTCGTTACGCTGCACGTCGGGATGACTGTGACGAGAGATTGCAGCATCTTGCGACGATCCTTCTCCCAGAATGCCTCGCTCGTTGTCCGCATACTCATTTTCATTTCATAATAAACTTGGAGAGTAATTTAGGACGTTTCATAATTACCGTATTACTCGAAGTTTCCTCGAGCGAGAATTTAATCACCACGGACGAAAACGCGATGTCGATTGTACGTGCGCAACGAAGTTTCTCCTCCACTTTTCAAACGCGGAATGGCTATGTGCCGTCCCCGCCGTTGCCACGACAACCTGCGCAAACAACCGATCCCGTCGCTTCTGCGCATCGCGTTTGTCTCCTCGATTTTTCGACCGAAAGCATTGAAAAACGGAAAGAAACGTTAAAATAAAATTATAAGCTATGCTAGAATATTGATTGGACGATTATTATTTATACACGACGTATTTCTTACGAGCTCGTACTGTCGGGATCGAACGAGGGCCGAGCTGACTTTCATTCGCCCGAGGAATGTAAACAAGGGACGATGGCGAATGCCACGACGAATTGTTTTCACAAAGTTCGTTCACCGTCGTTTCACGTATGCTTCGAATTTTCAACGTAACTTTAATATAATTCTCACTACGTACACGAGAAATCGAAATGTCTTTTGAAACGCAACAATTCCGAGAACGAGACGATGCCTGGCTCTAACGACGGACGGGCAGTCAGCTGTTGCGAGGCGATCGATATTTCCCCCTCCTTGACGCCCTCGTACGTGCCTGTCTCAACGCACGAGCGGCTCAACGTATCGTACGACAGCCATCGAATATTCGACGATGCACAGACGTACGCGATTACCCGATAAAATACGAAGCGTCAGAATGAATCACGGTTCTTAATTGATCACATAGTGAAAATGTAACGTTAACAATAATCGTGAAATGAATATTTCGCGAACGAACGACGAACTCGGCACTTGACACGCACGGACGGCCAGCAGTCAACAAAGTCCGAGACTACGACTAACCCATGGCGCTCTCCCCCCACTACGCGCCAGCGCTGTAGTCGTCTCCCACCACTGCGCTTACGCTCGTTCGTTTTCGTTTCCGCTGTATACACAGGCACACGCGATTAAACACGAAATTACGCGACAAATAATAGATATTCGTTCTATCTTTAATGTTCTCGCAGCGTTCGACGACACGTTCGATTCGTTGATCATCCAGCACACGGGTTTCTCTTCGAAAACACTCGTACGTCGCGTCGTACACGCTCAGCTGTTTTTCAGGAGCGCGGATGCGCGCGCATCCGCCCCGCGGCCATGACGCGTATTGCAAATAAGCGCGTTATTTAAATGAACTTTTTGTCAATTATGCAACTCTCGATAGGTTCATTAATTAAATTATCGTCGTGATTGATTATCGTAAGGAATATTTTCTTGTTAATCGCTCATAAGAATACTTTTCACGTTAATCGACCATGGAAATAAAGTGATTAATAAAAATCACTATAAATTAAAAACAAATGTAAATTTTCGAATTTTAAAACATTGCAAAATTTGTAAAAGCCTTTTACGTAATTCGATTCAAGATGGAATTCAAGAATCTCCGGTAAAAAATAAATAACCGTATCACTAGGTGATAAATTTCAAAATTGATAAAAAATTTCATCATCCCTATTGTCAAAATTTGATGTCTCCTTTTTTATATTTTCATCTTTAAAAAAATCTCTCATAAAAACTGTCTCAATCAGCGTTTCGTCTCGACAGTGACCGTCCTGGATTTATTTTACAGGGAGGAAGATAAAAATAGAAAAAAAAAGAAAAAAGAAAAATACAAAAATGGCAAGAGAACTTATAAATGAAGACGAAACGAGGGAGTCTCTTTACAGTCTCCCTCGTCTTTTACGCACCCCTTTTCGACAAAAATGAGATATCTTCCCCCATCCCCCCTTCTCCCTCTCTCTCTCTTTCTCTCTCGCATTTTTTTTGATTGTCCAAAAACGTGCGTAGCGTCCGGATGGTAATAAAACCGCGCCCCGGGCCAGCCACGTGCGGCTGAAATTTTACCCTTCGTCCGATTCGGCCATGATGGCTGGGGGTGGGGGGATGAGGGCGCAAGGGAGCGACGGCGAACCAGTTTTTTTTCTTTTCTTTTTTTTTATCATCTCCCTTTGGCTTAAGGCCGCCCTTCATCCACTTCTCTACCACTGTACGTCGAATTTATATATATATATAGCGTTGTCTGCGAGCGAGGCTCGCTTTTTCGGGGGAGAGGCACGAGGGTGCTGTCTGGGTCGGCCTTAAAGCGGATATCGCACGTGTATTCGCCTCGTGCGTCTCGAAATCGTGCCGCGCGAGAAGACATTGTTTTTTTGTTAAGACTTTGACAAAGCAAAATTGTTGATAAATAAAAATATTTAAATTTACAAATTTTTTATTAAAATTAAAATCAAAATTTAAATTTAAAAAAAATTATAAAATCATGTGAAATAAAAATAGAACAATTTATTTAGAATAATATAAATCGTGGAAAAAAAATTATTTCGAGGAAATTACGCAATAAAAGTGAGAAATTAATTATAATAAAATAAATGTCGATGATAAAAATATAAACGATAAATGAAAATATGAAAATTGGATCGAAACGAGATAAATGATGAAAAAAATTGATCGTTAAACAAAAAATTCAGAATTAAATCGAAACATTCATTGAAAATTGAAAACAAAAAATTGTTTAAATAAAACTAAAAATGACGTATCGATTAAAATCAATATAATCGAATGTGACGAAGAAACAAAATTATAAACAAAAAATTGACTTCATCAACGGTAAGAAGGGAGATAAATCGTATAGCAGGCTTTTTCGTTCGTCGTGTGTATCGCGAAGGAAACACGATTGCCCTCGTTTTGCACGAGTATGCCGCGTCCGTGCTCAGGAACTCGGCCAGACGGCACGTCTAACTTCCGGCGTCTCGACTCGCCCCGTTCCCTCGTCGATAAAAGATCGATAAGAGCCTTTGATCTATTTTTGTACCGCGCCTTCGATCCAACCCCCTCCCCTACCACAACCCCTCGACCACCCTGCACAAATTTTTGAAACGTTGCCAATTTATGAGCCAATTGAAAAAAAACATCCTGTTAATTGACCAACATTGTTTTCCAACGATAAATGTTTGTAATTTAATTTTTTTTTATTTAACTTGATGAAAAATTAATTTTCAAGAAAAAACAATTTTTCCTTTGATTTCGTTGTGTTTACAAAATTTTACATATTTTGCCAATTTATAAGTCTAATTCCAAAAAAGGATCTCCCGCGAATTGTTCAACGTTTTTGTTTTTAATGCCACATTTTTATTACTCGATTGAATTAACAATCTGATTAAATAAAACAAAAAAATAGATTTTCCATTAAAAAAAAAACGGTAAAAATATCTTTACCGATTTTTTTTTTACGTAAGCCTGATCATTCCTGTACTATGGACAGTGGCTGTTTCTATATAATTGGATTCTATAGAATTAGCAGTATGAGCGGAGGCGTCGAGACACGTGTCTCTCTCTCTCTCTCTCTCCCTCCCTCCCTCCCTATATATATATATAGGGTAAAATTACGGAACGTCGGAAGAAGTTGCGTCGCGAGGCCAAGCGGATTGTCGAGTCATCGCGGATTATGCGTCTCGCGAGTAGACGACGAATGTACCAAAAAAAAAATAATAATAAAAAAAATGTTTTTTTTTCAATATATACGTATATAATTATACAATGAAGAAAAGACGATAAAGACGTTTCCATTGACCGCGGATAGTGTGAACGGGTTCTGCACGTGTCAAGCTAAACGATACGAGGAAAAGATATCCATTATTAATAGATTTATTATTACATCATCATACGTATATATATATATCTGTTTTTTTTTGTACATTCGTTGATAAATCGTGGTTCAATAAATCGGACGTTTAATCGACGAATGGAAAAGTGCGAGACGCGACTCTGACGTAATATTGTCGATATTAATAATAATTATTAATGGTCATTAATTGATTAATAATAATGATTAATAATAAGAAGAATAATAAATCTAGTTTTCTAATTATTTCGATAAAAAAAAATAAACGTAAAAATTAATCGAGTAATTAATAAATCAAAATTAATCGAATTAATTATCAAAAAATAATAATAATTGTTAAAATAATATTGATAATAATATCGCCATGTTATGATAATTAATATCGTCGTTATTATCGTCAATTATATAAATAAATAACGTGGAGAAATTTTATTTTTCAAACATTGTTCGATAATTTCGTAAATAAATTGAGGACAAAATTGTAAATCTGTTTCGTTTCTCATGACCAGCCTGTGTTTCGAACGAAACTTTCATTTATCCAAAATCCGAAAATTACATACGAATATTTAATTCTTCGATTAAAAAAAAAATGAATAAATAAATAAAACAATTATTAATATATTTTATTCGAAGATTTCTTATGCCAATGTTTATATATTGGTTTGTTCGTCGAGGACGCTGTTTCGCTCATCGATTATAAAAAAAGGCTGGACGAGTGTGTGTTTGCGAGAAATAAAGAGAGAGAGAGAGAGAGAGAGAGAGAGAGAGAGAGAGAGAGAGAGAGAGAGAGAGAGAGAGAGAGAGAGAGAGAGCAAACGAGTTTTTCCTGGTTCAGTATTATCAGACGACGTCTAGACCGCGCGTTCTATTTTTTCTCATCGATCGACGGATCGCATGGTCGAGCTTAAGACGTTGACGACAGAGCGACGACGACGACGATGATTGTCTCTCGTCGCGACGTGTTTTCTTCTGCAACGTAATCACACCTTTGCTTTCTCTTTCTCTCTCTCTCTCTCTCTCTCTCTCTCTCTCTCTCTCTCTCTCTCTCTCTCTCTCTCTCTCTCTCTCTCTCTCTCTCTCTCTCTCTCTCTCTCTCTCTCTCTCTCTCTCTCTCTCTCTCTCCCTCTTTCTCTCTCTCTGTCTCCGGCCGTTTGCCGCAATACACAAATTAAAATATTTGTCTCAAGTGCCTCGTCGATTCGACCGGAAAACATTTCGTATGCAAACTAGGGAATACAAAAATTTTGAAATATTTTGGAAAATTGAAAAAACAAAAGAAAACTTTTTTTTTGTTTTATGTTTATATTAAATATTCAAGATATTTTACTTGTTAAGATTAAACGCGCGTTGAACCGTCGCAGTCAAAGACTAAACAAATAAGCGTTCGCTGTCGAGTCCTTATCGCGCGTCAAGATTAACCTGTCTGCGTCATGAGCGATACGTCGATTATTGTTCATTCATCATAATACCATTTTATTTATTATTTTTTATTATTAATATTGTTATTATAACCATAATCGTGATTTATTATTATTATTAATTATTATTATTATTATTATTATAAATATTATTATTACATTTTTTGTAACCAAACTAGAAGAACGAGAAGAATATTACCCACCCTAAAATAAAATATACAAGACTGCATAATTGTTTCCTTGTGTTAAATACAAAAAAAAAGAAATGAAAAAAAAAAAAAAAAAAAAAATCGCGATATTGTGACAGGTCGTCCGAGGTGAGTTTTATAGACCCGCAGCGCAAGTCTAACAGCCTCGACCTAGTCCCGTACGAGGCCACGACCCGAAACGTCCGACGCGTGATCTCCAACGGGTTTTAGCCTCGACCTCCTGCTTCGACGACCCATCATCGTCGTCCTTCCTCTCCACTCTCTTTTTTTTCTCACTCTCTGGCTATCTCCCTCGTCCTACTCCTCTCCGACACGAAATCAAGAGCCTCGCTCGCTCGTCCCAAATCAAGTTCGCAGCCCTCTGAATTATTTTTTTTCACCCCTTTGCTGCTTTTTTTCGAGTATGACTTACTTTTTTTTTCGATTTGTTGACCCTTGGGGTTCGTAAGAGGGTCCCTGTTTTTTTATTCTGATGACAATTTTTTTTTAGTGTTGATTAATTAATTAATCGATCGATCGATTATCGATAAATTGAATATTTGTAGTTTGTCGATTAATCGATTATTGTGTAGCGATAATTGTAACGATCGAGAGATCGAGATCACTCGTCGTTATTCGGTTATTAGTTAATTGCGAATGATCGATAATTAATTCAATCGTTTTTATTTAATTGACATTACCAAAAATTTCACTCTAAACGAATTACTATTTATCGATCAATCGACAATAATAATCGATTATACCTTCGCTAATCGATTAATTCCAATTATTCAATAATCCATCGATTATCATTCCTCAATTAATTATCGATCCCCTTATTTCCCCTCGACTATAATTCATCAACGAATCAACGATAATTAATCCTTCATTAATATTCGAAAGAAAAAAAAGCCTAAAACGAAAAACTACATTTAACAAAAATTATAAATATAAATAATAAGCGTAGAAAAACAATAAGAACGTAATATCGCGAGAATAAAACGTTTGGCTGCGAAAGGTTTTAAAGTAAAAAAAAAACACAAAAAAAATACAGCGCGTGTACGAGACGAGGAACGTGAGGTCAAAGCGTTACATCGTTCGTTACGTAGGAGACACTTGGCAGCGATGAAGAAAAAAAAATAGAGAGCGAGAGAGAGAGAGAAATCTCTCATTGGCCTCTATATATCTCCGGGTAATTCCTACGATAGCGCAGCAGCCACACCGTCGGAGGAATTATACAGTCGCGCGAGAGCGAGAGAATGAGAGAGAGAGAGAGAGGCGATGAGTCAACCTTGCCTCGGTCGCGCGTGATAACAGCGATAAAAGTTGTGTGTCGTCTAGTCTAGACGATTGCGCAATTTCCTGAGAAAATCTCAAGGATCGCTACGATTATGGGTATTTTGTGTGTTTCTTTTTGTCGGGGAATGTCTTTTTTTTTTTAAAGACTTCCGATTGAAGTTTTTTTTTTCTTTTTTTTTTTCAAATTCATTCCTTTTTATCAGCTCGCACGAGCTCGGTCAGACGATAATATTGATAAGGATAATACGGACGACGGAGAAGTTTGCGAGAATGTCGAGTCGTTTTTTTTTAAAGCTTTTATTAATTATTAATTATTAATTATTTGTTTTTAATTATTAACTATTTATTATTATTATTATTATTATTTATTTATTTATTTATTTATCGTTAACGTTAAGTAACGAATTTTAAAAAATCCAAAATTCGCATATGATTAAACACGGAAGAGGGAAAAACAAAATATGAGAATTCCATTTAAAAAAAATCTAATTTACATCTTTTTTAATTCGATTTCTCAAATTTTTACAAATCTCCATTTTCCATCGGAAAATCTTGCCTCGTCGTTCCAAACTCAGCCCCATCAAAAACCCAACAAAATGTCCCAAAGAAAAATTTCATTTATTTATTTATTTTTTTTAAAATTTTTTTAAAATGAAAACAAAATATTTACAGACGCGTACGAAGTGACTATCGGGCCGATGAATTCATCGTCTTGTATGCTTCTCGTTATTTCGACTCTCTCTATATATTTTTTTCCTCTTACTCCTCTCCGTGTCGTCGTCGTCGTCGTCGTCGTCGTCGTCGTCGTCGTTCGACCGTTAGCCTCTCTCTAATGACTCATCCGCTTACCGCAACACCCGTCCATATATACATATATATATGTATATTATTCGAGACAAACCCAGACAGTGGCTAGACGGTGGTCCGATTCATCCCCACCCCCTCTCTCTCACTCGCTCTTTCTCCCCCCTCCCCCCATTTCTCACTCTCTCTGGCTTTCTGTCTGCCTACGTAAGCTGAGTCGTCGGTGTCAACTCTCCCCCCCCCCCCCCCCTTACTCTCCTCATCGCCCCCTTAAGCTCTCCTTGGGCCACCTCACTATCTCGACGACATGACTCGATATACTATAACGTATATGTCGCGCTTTGCGATTCGTCCTCAATCCTACGGCTCGTGCCATGGATTTAAATCCCTAAATATATATATATATAGAGACAGAGAGAGAGCGAGAGAGAGAGAGAGAGAGAGAGAGATTTACACACGTGAACCGAGGACGTCGATATAATCTCGTTTCGTCGTTTGACACTTTCTTTTCGCAACCCTCGCGTCTCCCTTGTGAAGAAATTGTTGTCGTTTTTTTTTACTTCTTGAAATTAGGATTTAAAAAAATGTTTTTTTGGTCGTGAACTCGTTAACGAGATTACAAAGCTGAGAACCGTTGGTACAGGTCGATGTTTAGTTGGGAGAAACGTGTGCGAGATGGGTTTGATTAAAAAAAATTGTGTACGCCATATATTATTGATTTTGGATCGAAATCGAATCGATTTGTCGTTTAATAGAAAATTGAAATTTCATACAAAATTAATTAATTAACGAAAAATATATATTTGTTTTATTTAAATTAAAGATCGCGATGATCGGTTTCTCCTCTCAAAATTATCTCTTCCTTCAACATCGGAACAACGCGAAAAAAGCACGTTTTAAAAATATAATAAAATAAAAAAATATAATCAATAATCAATTTTATCAAAAAAAGAATATTTTCTGAAAAAAAATACACACGTTTATATACACGCGCACGAGAGACGGAGAGGGGGGGGGGGGGGGGGGGGGTAAAACGTGGCGAGGCTTAATACGATACGATATTATTATACCGTCGAACCGGATCTTACCGTGCGATCATCTTCTCGCTTTCGCGCTCGGTCTTTCTCGTACGAAGATACTCTCTTCTCGGGTTTATAAGCGACGACGTTGCGGGCAACAAGGCGTACGTGCCGAGATGAACCAAAAGTGTGTGAGAGAGAGGGGGGAGACGAGCTATGCGCAGGACGACGCGCTGGAGTCGGCGCACGAGGTGAATGCATGGCGAGGATCGCCCAGAGGGTTTACGTACGAGAGTCTCAGCAAGGAGAGTGCATCGTGCTGTCGCCTCGGTGCACGAGCATTTCGCACACCATATCGATACACCATTTTTATCAAAATTGAAACTCGAAAAAAAAAGAAAAATTACACGAGATTTTCAATATTTTGCCAAAATAAAAAAATTAAATTAAGATTTGTTTTTGAAATACGGTTTTTTAAAGATCGTACGTTTGATTTTAAAACGATTTTGAGGTTTTTGGGATTAAATTCGTGACCGGAAGTGGAAAGAGAGATGGAAAATTATTTTTTTGGAAAAAATTTCGTAATTTTGCTGTTGAGAAAAGATAATTCGATCGTTTCGATGACGTTTCGTGCGTCATTCTATTATTATATATTTTTAATTTTCTAAAATCGATTTTAGAGTCGAACGACGAATTCTGAAATTTTCAAAATTTCTTTAGTTTTTTCAAAACGCTCTCAGGCCCGCAAAAATGAAAATAGCGCCACGAGCCAAGTTTCATTCTTTGAGTCAACTCTCGAGCTTTCCAAAACCTTATGATTAACCTCAAATCGCCCGATCACAATAGAAAATATCGTTTTTTGGAAAATTCCACAATTTTTTCCTTTTTTTCCAAAAAAAAAAAAAAAAATCAAATAAAAATAATTTTTCGCGTCTCGAGACGTCGCGAGATCGCGAACACAAATTACAAGGTGTAGCGTAGGTACACGAGCCGTGGATCGCGCGGTCCGGTTCTCGGATAACGCTCTCGGGAACGAGAGAAGAAGCTCGACAAGCGAAGCCGACGCTCGGCCGAGGTCGGTCACCCTGAAGAAACGAAGGAGAGCCGAGAGGGCAAAACGTCTTTTCATACACACATACGTATATATATATATATGAAACCGTGAAGAAAAAGAAGGATGACAAAGACGAAAAGATGCGAGGATGATCGAACGTGAAAGAAAGAGCGCGCGCGCGCGCGCGAGAGAGAGAGAGAGAGAGAGTGAGCGGAGCAAAAGGAGAGCGAAGACCCAGGCGAGCCCGCGCGGCCGGTGTCCAGTGCAGCGGCGGCGGCAACCCGCGCAGGCGCACACACACTCGCGACCGCGCAGGCGCATGCACGCGCCGCTCGCCGCGCAGGCACACGCACACTCGCGTCCACGCATGCGTCGTATCTCCGTATACCGCGCACTCTTCAATTTCCTCGTTCGTGCCCGTTTTTTTTGCTATTTTTTTTATACGTCTCGGCAAAAAAAACGTCGACACACTCGTCGGGCAGGTGTTCGATGATAATAATAATAATAATAATAATAATAATAATATTGATTATGAGTTTTTTTTAGTTGTATTAATTATTAATATCATCACGTTTTTATCTAAAAAAGTGTTTTTTTTAGAACTTACCGACGTTTGACTGATAGTCCTTATCGAGGAATGTGCGAGGTCGTCTAGAGCAGATATGAATATATATATATATTTTTTTATTAAGCAAATGTCTTTCTCTTCGTCTTCCTCTCTCTCTCTCTCGCTCACGCGTTACATCGTCAACCTCGTTTCTCTTATCTTCGCCCGGATACATGGTCTCGTAACGTACACGCGTGTAAGCGATAGTACGTGCTACCGAGTCGCACGAGGAGGCCACGGAAATCCTGAATGTAGAAGCTCGTACGATATGCCGAACTGGCGCTACATTATTATTATTATTTTTATTATTATTATTATTATTATTATTAATATCATTATTATTATTTTCATTAAAAAAAATTGATTATTTAATTTGAAAAAGTTAAACGATGGTTTCTTCCTCTAATGAAAAATAAACAAATTATTTTGTAATTCGATCGAAACAGGTAGAGACTGAAAATTGTCGATCATTGAGTTATAACTCAATTACGATGTTTAACCGGAAGCATCGTATTACCGCCTTCTATACGCTATGTCTGTTATTTATTATGTGTGTAATTTATATATGTATACAGATATATATTGTATGAGGGACGGAAGGCACATCGAGCTATGCAAAACGGGGCCAGGTGGAAGGCATGAGTAACACACCGAGAAAGCGTTAGTCGCAACGAGCCACGGTAGCAAACATACATTGCCATGTGTGCACCTGTGAGCTACCTGGCAAATGGCGCGTAAAACCTCTTCGAATAAATTACTCGCCTCCGCAATCAATCAAGCATAATTATTCATTTATTTATTTAATCAATGATTTTGTTACTATTAATAAATAAATAAATAAATCAATTATTTATTTATTTAATCATTTATTTATTTAATAAATTATTTATTTATTTGAAAAAGCGGGATGTCGAAACGCAAAGTCCAATTTGTGGACAAAAAAAAAGATTTTTTTTTCTACCAACGAGATTTAACGTCAGATTGGGGTTGGGCTGGGAGGGGGTAAAATGGATCATTGATTTTCGCAAGTGAGACAGGCGAAAATTGGGTCGAGTCAGGTCGCGACTCAATTAGTTAGTACGAAGAACCGATAAATGGAAATTGCTGAAGGAAGTGGCAGAGTGAGGAGGGGGGGGGGGAGAAGGGGGTTGAATGAGAGACGTCGACGTGAGGTGATAATTAACGGCGTGGGTGTCGAGCATGCGACGTAATTACCTACGTACGAACGGAGATTGAAAAATTGCAAAAAAGAATAAAAATCACACGCCACACTTTTAAATAAGAAGATAGGCCCGCTTAATATAATTATAAGTAATTAATTGGCTAATTAACAAATTAATTGGTAGAACATAAAAATTGATGCGCGAACCGAGAAAATTTCTCGTAGATCGAAAAATGTATTTTTCAATGAAATAACAAAATTATTTCTCAGCAGTAAAAAAAAGAATAACAAAATTTAATTTGTTTAAAAATTGTCTCTCACCAATTTCCTCGGTTACATTTTATATCCTGTCGTATATTTATATAAATAATCCTCGATTCCCTCAGAACCTACAGTATTTACCAACAAATTTAAGTAATTACAAAAAAAAAAAATTGTCAAAACCCCGAAAAATATTCATTTCATTTTTTTCTTTAATTAATCTTCAACGATTTCTCAATCGATCGATTGCTACGATTATTACACCAATTAATTAACACATTTATCGTATATTTTCATTAATAAATTAATTATAATTATATTCCATATACCACCCTAATTAAATTAATTAAATTATATTAATTAATACCCGTATACATACATATCGAATAAATTCGTAAAGCACGCACAAAATAATCTGTGAAACTATGTAGTTGTCTCGTTGGTACGCAACTCTCCCTTCGACCCTCGACCACTATAGACATATCGAGCAAATATCCACGTGCGCGTCTCACGGATCGTATAACGTATCGTTCTCATGGGTGTCGTAGAGGCTCGTTGTTGCGTCTCGTTCGGATGTTCGCCTATATATGTACGAGAAAAGAAATTAAAGAGAAAAAAAAACAAAAAAAAACGTAACCGGGGTGTCTGAAACAAAATCGTCGACTTTGCGCTCCCCCCACTGCTTCGCCGGCACCCCCACTCCTCGGAGACGCGTCGCTCGGGTTGAGGGGTCAGCGATGGTTGCCGGCTAGTACGAGCGTTGTCGCGCAAGAGTGGGGGGTAGAGGGCGCGCGCAGCAGCGGGAGAGGGAAGGGGGGAGAGAGCGAGGGTGACCAATACGCATATATTTCTTTCTCGCTCTATCTAACTATATATATATATATGGCTAACATAAGAGAGAACGAAATTGCCGGTGGTGGTGCGAACTGGCCTGGCTTGGCTCGGCTTGCGGGATCGTGTTTTAAAACCGATACGAGCCGGAGCCAGACATACCCGAGGCGATTTTCTCTTTCTCTCTCTCTCTCTCTCTCTCTCGGTCTCTCTCTGGCTCCCTGTGCATAATCTCCATTTCCGCGTGCTCTTTCTCGTCCCTTCGTCCACCCCCCCCCCCCCCCCCCCCCCCCCTCCACTCCGTCTGTTCGACGATCTCGGTTTTACAAAAGCTACGAAGGACGAGAGGGGCAAGGTTGGGACGTACATCCTTTTTGCTTGTTTTTGGAAATGTGTGTGTGTTTTTTACAGCAAGAAAAATATGGTAAATTAATGGAAATTTTTTAATCAAGATAAACGACAAGTTGTATAGAGTTTGGATTTAACGTTACGAGATTATGTTTGTTCGATGAATTTAATGATAATCGATAGTTTACGAATTTTATCGTAAATTGTATATCGCGTTGTTGTCAGTTTTTTTTGTTTTGTTTCGTTTACTTCTTCTTTCGTTTTGTTTTAATTTGAAGAAAAATGGAAAATATGTTTACGACGTTGGTCGACGATGACGAACGACGACGAGACACTCATGGTCAATAGCGAGCCGAGAATTTTATCAAATGTTTGTTTTTGTTCTTTTTTTAATTTTTATTATTATTATTATTATTATTATTATTATTATTTATTGCTTCGGACAGTTCGAGTGCATACACGCGTCGAGCAGACGTAAAAATATAATTATGATAAGGAGAGACGATAACGGATGGATATTGCGATATCTATATAAAAATATATAGCTATAAATATGTCGCAGTCACGAAGGCGAGCACGGCGCGGGAAAAAACCACTCGTCCCTATGAATCCGCGTATCCCCTTACATCCATCGCCGTATCGCGTTGAGAGACAAAAAATATGAAAAATATTCACGCGTACATCATGGGAGATAACAATCGGCGATTATTTTTCATCGGTCTCGTCGCGCAAGATTATTCCCTGCGTCGTCGTGACGTGCGATATCTTCGACACGTGTATATTTTACATTATTTTTCAGTTTCTTGCCGACAAAGATTATATCCGACGCAAATTTATTTTCGTTCGTAATGAAATCGAACGTAATCGAATGAATTTGACAAATCGATGCTTTATCTAGTTTGATTAGAATCTAAATTTAAATCAATTCATTCCGATCGTATCGATCGTTAGATCGATGAAAAAGGATCGATTAAATTGCTCGAATTTGATTGTAATTAAATTGAATTAAATAATGGATTGTTAATCGATAAAAGGGAGAAAGAACGAAACGTTGAGAGAAAATAAAGTTCAAATTTATATATAGCGTGTCAGGAAAGGACGAAAGAATTATCACGCTTCGCCGACGTCTGCTGCAGGGTGTCCTGGCGCAGTTGTCGCGGAGTGCAAGGGCATCGGAAAATCCATGGAGAACTCGAGGATAGAGAAAGAGGGAGAAGATTGAAGAAAAAGGAAACGAGGAAAAACCGAATTTCGCCTGAACTACGCGACAGGCATTACAAAAATTCTACGATCGACTCCCCCTTAAATAAATTTTTCATAATTATTTGTTTACTAACATAATTATTATTATAAAATTAAATTAATATTTATTGTTCTATAAATTTGCATTAAAACATTGAAATAAGCAACAAATTAGGGTCGGCGAGAATCGTAAAGATAGAAGGGAGAACGAGCTGAGAAGGGTGAGGAATGAGACTGCAAGGGTTGCAGGAGAGGGGCTGAGCCAGGAGCCTCGGCGCTGCAACCCAACCCTGCGATATGGTAGCCGGTTATCGTATACCTCTACCCCTTCCCTCGTCCCTCCGCCACCACCCTAAAATTCATCCCTCGTCCTCTTTCCATACAGTATCCCCTAATACCTCGAATCTCCAGCATGTGCTATCTCTCCTCTCTCTGCTCCCACCCCCTACCCTCGTCCTCTCCCTCGCCCTTGGTTTATCTGCATCTCTACGCTATATCAACGATCCTAACCTCTTCTCACCGTCCTCTTCGTCCTTTCACCCCCCCTGCCCTCATCGCCCCCTTCTCGCCGACCCACTATGTTTCTTTCGCACTCGACTCACTCTCTCGCTCTCTGATCGTCTCCCTTTTGCGCTTCGCCATGGGTTTATATTCACCGAGTCCCTCCATCGTCCCTTCCACCACTCCTCGGTTCGTCCCCCTCCTCACCTCTTCGCCGGTCTACGTCTCGTCGTCCTCCTCCACACCATCCCCGTTTTCTTTCGCGTCGTCCTCATCCACCACCCGTCTCGAACCCTTGGTGCTCTCACTGTATTCCTCTTTCTCGCTCGCTAACTCTCCCTCGCTCGCTTGCACGGGCCCCAACAACCTCCCGTCTAGACGGCGCGCACACAAACGCGCTTCCGACGACGTCGACGACTGCGACGAGACTTTCCGTGTGCCTGCACGACGGTAGTCGTCGTCGCATATCCTTGCTCGTTGCAGCTCGTTCCCTCGCACATCTCACACTCCGTCCCTTACCACATCTATATATCTCTCGCTCTGCCACGATCGTCCGATTCGGGCGACGAAGTTCCCTGGTAGTCGTGAAATCTTTGATAAAGATTGCTCGATCGTGTTCTCCATTTGTTTGGCATTTTTTTTTCGACCTGTTGCATATAATTTAGTGATGGAAAGCTGGAAAATATATTAAAAGGTTTTTAATTCGACAAACAAGTCCTAATTAATCACCGAGAAACGAATATTGTTCATCAATATTGAATAAACATTCATTTATCATTGATAAATCGAGAATTAGGGGGATGCCCTGTACATGCCCGGGTCTATGTCCCGACTAGCGCGCTCGCTTGCGAGAAACACCTCGCGGCCTCGCCACCTAGGCGGCGGCCGTTTGTACTGCGCGCTCCCAATGAAGGCATCTCCTCGAATTACGTTCAAAATAGCATCGAATATAAATCACTGACGAATTTATCGTCCGTCAAATTTACAAACGGACGATTCCGTTTCCGTAAAAATTCAAATATTCTCGAAGCTCACTGCACGAGACAGGATGACGATGAAAATCTGAGGCCAGCGGGTACTTTAGGTCTTATTGTCAGTCGACGTAGTCACGCGTCGTCAAAACCGTCTGGCCCGTCGAAACGATCGCGTGGCTATTTGACGAGGCGGACGACCTTGGCCGAGGGAAGGTCAGCCGGCGTGTGTATTGAGGCTGATGCGTCTGCTCGCGGGCAGCAAGACGCGGTCGTTCTCACAGAGAAAGAGAGAGAGAGAGAGAGAGAGAGAGAGAGAGCGAGACAGACAGACAGAGAGAGAGAGAGAGCCCCGGCACTTTCGGATCGTCCCGAAACGACAGTCGAGCATCTGCGAGAGGTTGCCATCCTACTCTTCGGCGTCATCGTTCAAGATTTTATGCATTCCCGAGACACGTCTCGCAATAAAAAAAGAATTACCAAATTTTGTTTTCTTCTTCAAAATACAAAAATTGTCAAAATTTCTTCTTTTTTGAAAATTTCAAAAAAAAACCACCCACCCAACATTTTCAAAAGTCAACAAAAATTAAAAACAAAAATACTAAAAACCCTTAAGACTAATAAATCTAAAAAAAAAACCGGGCGTGAATCAAACCAAGAGAAAAAAAATGCAGACAAGCACATTGCACGCACGGGCGTCGAGAGCTCGTTTTCAAGAAACTAGAATATTAATGACGCTATCACCAGCGCACACGTGTTTCTTATCGACTGTTATTCGTAAATTCAGACCTGGGACGTGCGATATCGACGAGTAAAAAAATAAAAATACGGCTCGTAGCGATGTAAAATAGAAATCGAAAAAAATTAATCGAAAGCGAGATGATAATAATAATCTCAACCCCCCACCCCTTCACCGCGTCTAACACTTCTCCTCCGTATCAATCTCGCTCTGATTATTTTTACTGCCGCATTGCTGCACTTTTCGCTCGGCATCGTCGTTCAGCCGCCGTGTCTGTTCTTCGCTCGCTCGATACAAATTTCTTACCGCGACGAGCTTCTCCCCGTCCCACTACTTACTACGCCGGCTGGCTTCTATGCAGGCGTGCGCGCGCGCCCACTCGATACACGACGCGAGAGAGTATTTTCTCGCTCGCGAGTTCATCACCGTCCCGGCACACGGACGCTGAGACTCGAGCGGCCGACGAGAAATCTTTGCGTCTCTCTCGGTCCGCGTTGTACGCGACGACGAGACCTCGAAGGCCGGCACGGGCAAAGCCTCGTTGCAAAACACGATACCGGCGTGTTTACACGCTTTTGTTTCTCGTGTAGGATGAGTTTAGGAAAATATATATATATATATATGTGTACGGTCGGCCGATGTTCGTTGACCGAGAGAAACGTATGGAGAAGGTTTTGGGAGAAAATAAACGATCGTTTATTTTTAAATGAAATTATTTTTCGCATAATCGATCGTATTTTTGTATATCGAGATTGATTTATCGATTTAGATTGTGTCGTTTCGTTATTTTGACGACGGATTTGAAATCAGCGGGGTCGAAAACCCCCGTATACCAATTTTCAGCACGATCTGATGATTTTTCGGTTATGCGCGTAACGACGTCTGCCGTCATTTTGAATTTGTAATGTTTAACCTCAAAGTCGAGATCGGTGACGTCGGAAGTTGGCGCGCATCGTTTTACGTTCGTGTGACACGGAACGCACGATTTTTAGGTTAAACGAAATACCATCTTGGAATATTACGTGAGAAATTGACAGAAGCTTCTTTTCGACTCTTTCGATAGATGCTTACAAACTCGTACGTTATTATCTGAAAACGAATTCCGTCCTACCTTTTCAGCCGCAATGGCAAACGGTCCACACGTACTTTATGTCCGAAAAACGGCAAACAACTCGTTCACGGTTCGATCCTCGCTTTTCTCCTGGACTCGTATTCGTGCCGGTGCACTCGATCACGGAGATCAGCAAAGATCGAGGAACTCGTACCAACGTCGTTCGACGATGGCGTGGAGAAACGCGAGTCGCTCTGTGTATATCGCTATCTCGTTTTACCAGACGCGAGGCAGACGCACACACCATTATCCAACATTACATTCACACGTATACGTTCTAGATTGTATAGTTATACGAGCCGAGGTTAAAAGCATGTGCGCAACAAGATCTTCCCCCCTCCGGCCCGCCTTCTACCCGTCTGGCTCACGTATCGTCCGAGGGACGGCGACGAGCAGGACGGAGGAGTTTGTTGTGTTTAAACGTGAAACGAGAACACACACGCGCTCAACGGTCGATCGCGGTACGCTGGGGCGTCCTCCGCGCTTCTACAGTCAGCCGCGAGAGGCGCTGCGTCGACCGTGGGTGGGGGACGTTCACGAGCGTATTCGACGGTGGCACCGAAGCGAGCACACCCGCGGCGCGGGATAATGGAGCAGGGGGGTGGGGGAGAGCTCGTTCGGCTTGTCGGCCGGGAGCGGCGTGGTGGGGGAATCCCACTCGCTACCTAAGAGCCCGAGCGTCGCGAGAGCGAGAGAGACGCATCCAAGTGTGCGCGCCGACGTCCGGGGTAGAAGACGAAGTTCGGAGCGAGGGGGACAGAGGGCACCAGCTAGCTGCGGTCTCGCAGCCACTGTACCGAGTTCTCAGTCTAGAGTCTACCGCTGGGCTTGACGCGCGAACGACGTTTATTATCAAAACGTCGTTATCCAAATTTTTCTCCTCTGCCTCACCTCGCCACTTCCCACCTCGTTATTTGCTTTATTTTTTGTTTCGTCTATCTCGCTCTCTCTCTCTCTCTCTCTTTTTCTTCGAATCACGACAGATTTTTGTTCAATGTTTCGTAAATTAACGTCGTCGTTGTACCAAATGTCTTCGACGAAATTTCTTCGAATTATTTCGCAACGACGCACATGTGCAATAAAACGAGGACGTTCTTAGTAATAAGAAGCGAGACGTCGAACGATGAGAAAGAGGATGAATCGAGAAATCGCTCGATCGTCGAGATAATAGAACAACCACGGGGAGAGAAGTCAGAGAAGAGTACGAGGCCGCGTGATTACGCGACAGTTGTTGCAACGCGTAGCTCGACGTGAAACTAGATAGAAAGAGAGAGAAGAGAGAGAAAAAAGACTGAAGAACGAGGTTGTCGAGAACGGGAGTGTCGCTCGAGTCTCCGCGGAGTCGAGATGCGCGTTCGACAAATATAATAACCAACTCTCGTATCTACGTACGAAGGAGATCGTATTTGACGATCTCTCGCTCGTAAACATACGTGTCGACGCTTAGCGACGCGTCGGCGGCGACCTAAGACCGAAGGAAAAAAATTAACGTAAAATAAAATACCTCAAAGGTTATGGGAACATACGTCGTTGGATTGCAGTGAAACGGAAGTTCGTTACGGCGTATATAACACGATAGAAGAGAAATATAATGGACAAACGTAAAGAGGACATGTGTATATGTAGATATGTTTATCCAGAGAGATCGCGATAAAAAAATAAAGGAAAAAGACTGCGCGAGCGTCGGACCTTGAAGCAGGACTTCGGACAGTCGCGAGCGCTCGAGAGCGACAGCAAGAACGTCGAAACGAGCCCGGCTGTGTGCGACTTACGACTGACTCGATAGATCGCGACGAGCGCTGCTGCCACTATGGCGGGCGCGTGCGCAGTCCGACCGCTCTCGTAATGCGTGTGAGTGAGCGAGACGGTGGCTGCGGCGCGAGAGTGGGGGTAATATCATACCGCGGTGACGGGCAAACGTGGAGTCGTAGCGTCGGGAGACGCGCCGAGCGTTCTCAGTCGAGTAAAGCCTGTGCAACAATACGGAGGTCTCGCGATCCTCGCAACGCAAAATCGAGACTAACACACGGATCGAAGCCTCGTCGCGGCCGATCAGATGTTTCGCGTGTGACAAGCTAAACGAATATCATTCACGATATCAATAATAAATTTTGCGCGTTCTCGTTTCATTCACAACCACTCGCGAAATCATTCAAAGTTCAGTGATGTGCGCCATGTTGAATATTCAAGAATAAAAAAACAAAGCAAAAGCGTATCGATACATCGAACGACGATTTTTTTTCGTACAAAAGTGAGGAAAAAAAGGAGGAAATTATTATTTTTTATTTTTAATTTCGACGATTCTCGCGAGTGTAAGAGTGTAAGAGGTTGAAGCCGAGGAAATATAAGAATATCATCGCAATAAGGAATTTATAAAGAGTGAAAAGAGTCCCTTGGAAAAGGTGAAAGAGAGAAAGAACGAGGGGAGAAGGGTGAGCCAGAGAGAGAGAGAGAGAGAGAGCGAGAGAGAGAGGAGAAAAGGAAGAGCGAGATAGTGCGTTATGCCAGCTTGACAGCTGACGGTCGGTGGTTTTCCAAGTTCGTCGGCAACCTGGCGTCGTCGTCGTTCAAATGAAGCTGCGGCGTCGCTGCATGCAGACGCTCGGCGTCTCCGTGAAACAGTTGAGAAGGAAGCTTCTCGAGCTGGGAGCCCGTATACTCCACGTCCAGGCTTCTAAACCCCACGACATGGCCCTGGTGGTAGGTTTTCGTATATATCTCCTACGTTTATATATATATATCTATATACATGAATTATTTTTTTTTTTACTCAAAAACTCACTTTTTCAATTATTTTTCTACCGCTGACAAAATTTGAAAATACGATCGGGAAAAAATACGCTCTTGTGGAAAAATATACAAGCTGTAGATTAAAAATATCGACGATTTTGTGAAAATTCGAGAAAACGGTGAGAAAAAATGAAAAACGATCGAAAATGGAATTTTTGTTTTGCTGGTTCGAAATTTATACTTTCCATTGTATTTTTTAATTGTTCTGACTACTTGAGTGAACTTTCGGCAAATATCGAGACGTATTTGTCCGGTACAATGTTCAATTTTCGAAAAATGTTTGGTTTTAAAACGAAACAAATTTACAAAAAATTTTTGTCAGATTTTTGACCCAAGGATGACAATTTTTTTCACAGGAATGTATTTTTGTCGTTTTTACTGATTAGTTATATATGCTAAGAGGAAAATTTATTAAAAACAATTTTTTTTTGAAAATTGGGAGAAAATTCAATGTTGCAAAAATGAATGGGTTAAAGATTTTTAAAACAATTTTAGGTATGTTTTCTCGATATTAATGAACGAATTCTCAAGTTACGGACGAATCTGAGATCGAGGTTGAAACTCGTGTTAACATTTGGCGGAACGCCCCATATATGTGTATATTTCTATATCGAGAGCACCTGTTTTATTACCGTCTGCAAAAAATCGATCTCAAAATCTTTCCCGCTGAATTTTTCACTCTCTCCCCATCCCTCGGTGAAAATACGTAATAAAAAGATTTTTTAAAATAAATTAACAAGCTATGACGTCGTTTCGACGATTAATTTAAAGTTTGTAAATATTATTGATACAATTTTAAACTGAACTGATTTTGTTGTAATTAAATTTCTATGAAATAAAAATTTTAACAAAATCTTACTCTTTCCAAAATTGTATTTTCCAAATTTTAAATCGTATAATTTAAGATGATCTTTGAACTTAATTTTGTCGGATTAAGAATTATTTAAAAAAATAACAGATCTATGATAAAAATCTATCTGAAAAACCACGTTGAACGCGTTGAAAATTCAAAATTGCGATGATACAGCTTTAACCTAAAAAACGAAAAAAGAGAAAAAAACATTCTCGACCAAAAGACACCTGTGGTACAAAAGGTCGCGCTCGAGAAATATTTCAGTCGAGTCGGTAACTCGTCCTCTGTAACCCACACGAGGATAAGTCGGACACACGCACCTTGCCCGGTATGCCGAGGATCGTATAATGCCAAAGGTCGTCCATATTCCCGCTGATTTATCGATGGCAATTAAAAGAGATATAGAGAAGAAAATGAACCGAAAGGGGGATGTTGTTTTTTTTTTTATTTATTTTCATTCTTCCCTCTTTCCACATCGTCATTCTTTCAGTCCCTCGACGAACGAGGCACCTGTGCCCGTAGTCCGGTAGTTCGAGAATATTTGTTCGTTTACAAAACCAGTTCGTACCACCTGAGTTGTCTCGCTCGCGCCGCCAGAGGGCAGCACCGGCCGGCCGCTGTCGCCTCGTCTCGCTCGCCTCGCTGCTCCTGGCGTTTACTCACCCTGTGTCTCGTAGGGCGCGATGCATTTGTAGAGTATGTGTGTGTGCGTCCGATGTTGTTTTTTTTATATACCGAGCAGTGAATTTCTCTCTTCGCGAGAGACTTTTGCCGGTGGCTGTACCCGGCCAGACTCGCTGCTGGTCGACCGGGGCGAGGGTGAGCTCTCTCGGCCTCGGCATCGCGTATATACACCACTACTCTATAAAATACACGATATATAAGTACATATCGTATGTGTTACGCGGTATATATATATATATATATAGTTTTGCAACGAGTGTCGAGGACGAGAGATCCGTCAGCTGCTACAGCACCGTAAAAGTTTCTCGTAGAAAAATAAAAGAAAAAGAATTCTTTCTTAAGCACGCCATTGACTAAAAAATGGCGAGTATTATAATTTTGATATATCGTGTCGGGGGCTACGTGACAAAAATTGAAGGTCATCCGGAATGACTTTTTGACCTTGGGCTCTGAAAAAAAAAATATCGGCGTTACCAAAATTAATCCAAAATCTACGAAATTCGAATTTTACACATTGAAAACTTGATTTTCAATAACATTAACATTTTTTAAAAATATTCTTTGAGTTTTCTCATTAACGTTAACGAATTAATTCTACGCAACAGAAACAAAAACCAACAAATCACAATAAATTAATGATTCAAAATGCAGACAAAAAATAGTAAGTAAAAATCGTACGAGCCTCCTCGCTACGTCTATACGCGCGATACGGGAGACGGAAAATCTCGTTATAATTAAAATAGTCGCGCTCACGTCATCCGGATGGCGATTAATCGTCGTCTCCGGCGTACGGCGAGGGGGAAAAAATATACGGAGGGTAAGGGAGAAAAGAGAGGAAAAAGAAAAAAAACCGCAGCGTCAAGTTGATAAAGAGTCGTACATATTTGCCCGCACATACTCACCGCGCATGCGCGATATATATATATGGCGCATGCGCGATATACATGTCGTTGGCTGCGTAGAAATTGTGGGAGAACCGAAGTTCCTGAGACGAATAAGCGGCGAAAAAAACGGAAAGAGAGAAGGGCCGAGAAGGGGACTGGGGAGAAGTAGAAACGAGGGTAAAAAAGAAACGAAGAAGAAGCGAGAAACGAGACGAGGCCGTTTTATCCACTATAACTCTTCTATACGTGTTTATCGCAACATAGGCTCGATCTCCCGTGGTTGCGCGCGTTTCTTCCGTCTGGCCCAGAATGCTGGCTATCCCCGCGCGCGCGCGCCCGAGCTTTCACTGCAGTTTTCTCGTCTGGGTCGGCCACAGCGCGCGTGCGAGAGAGAGAGAGGGTGCGCGCGCACCCGAGAGAGCGAGCGAGAAGGTGCGCGCGCAGGCGAGAACGAGCGAGCCTCGGCAACCGCAGCCACCGTCGCTTCGTCGATACAAACCTTTTTTTTTCTTTCTTATGTGTTTTTTTTCTTTTTAAATATTATTTTTGTGATTTTTTTTCTTCTTGAACGTCACGAGATGTTTTAAATATCAGATCGTCGACGATCCCGGGTCCTTTCTGTGGATTAGAGACTGCGAGGTCGATTTACAAAAGAAAAGAAAAAAACAAAAACAAAGAATCGAGATCACGGGCGAGGAACTCTTGCTGGCCTCTTGGTTCGTCAACTGGAAAGTTGTAAAATGTCCTGGTAAGGACTCGATGTTGTAAAGTTCAATCACGATTTTTCTCTTTTTTTTTCGTTGTTTCTAAAAAAACCTGGCAATTTTTGAAATTTAGCGAAATGTTATATATCGTCGATATTTTTCCTTTTATTTATTTTTCAATGCTTTTTAATTCGGGTCGTGACTACACGTAATTATGTACAATATGCAATAATAGCCCAAAAAAACAACCTCCAACACGAAAATCCGGTTTTGTACACGGATACAATACGAGTTGTGTACCATGGCGCCATCTAGCGGTATTTTTTGGCAAGTACTCGGTCGACCAATTTCTTATATTTATTATTCACCTATACACGTGTGTATATATATGTATTGACGTAGCATATCCAGCCTAAGCCCTATAGTACGAATGAGGCGCGAAGGAGGAATAGAGCAAATACACCAACTCTCTCTCTCTCTCTATATATATATAAATATACATACATAACTGAATACTGTAATCGCGACTAGTTAAAATCGTAACCTCTCCATACAAATTACGAATTTTTCAGCTTTTCTTTTGATTTTTCCCTTTTTCGAGTGTTTTACATTTATTATTATTTTTAAATATACGCGCATTCAATTTAAATTATCCTCGAATAAAAACTCGATACAGATCTGTTTTATAAATCGAACAAAAATTAAATAAAAATCAAATGAAAAAAATAATAATTAACTAAAAGCAAATAAATTGAAAATAATTAAAGTCGATGTCATAACAAAATAATTAAAACGATAATTAATTTAAAAAAAACATTATCTTTATTTTTGTTTCTAATTCGAAATGTTTAGAGACCGTCGTCTCTTCGACCACGATCGTGAAAGATGACGAACGAGCGGTTATCAGGAAAGGGGGGGGGGCTCTCATGCGACAGACGCAAGTGGGGGAACGTGCGTTCGCGACACACCGCGGTCTTTTGACACGCGAGGAGTTTGAAAAGAGCGCGACAAGAGTGAGAAAGATGAGACGATGGAGAGGGGAAGGGGAGAGGGTGGGGGATCGAGGTGAGGAAACGTCGGGCGTTAACGACTCGTAGACCCGATAATCGTCGAGTTACGTGCGTCACGGACGGAATTTACTAGCCGACGAGACTGCACTCTGTTATCTCCATTTTTATACACACAAATAAAATAATTTATCGTTATTTTATTTTTATGAGAAGAAAAAAAAAATTCACAGCGATAAATAAAATAAATCAAAGTCAATAGACGTTTTTTTAATTTTCATTTGACAAAGATCGACCGTCGAGGGATTATTATTTTTTGCATGGTCTAATGAAATATTTAATTATTATTATGATTATTATTATTATTTAATTAATTAAATAATTTTTGGGAATTTTTTTTTCGTTTTTCAGATTGCAAAAAAAATTAGAATTAAGGAGAAGAAATTTTAATTGTGCTCTCTTAATTAAAATTTGAGAGAGCTCAATTTTGAGAGAGTGTGCGAAAGTTACCGTAGAGACGGAAAGAGAATTATTCGTCGTCTCGGGTTCGAAGTTCGCGCTCTGAGCCGACGAGTTTCTCGGAAGAGAAGCGAAAATCTTATCGTCTCTCGTCTCTCTTATCGGTCGGACGAAAAATTGAGGGAACGTAACGAGTACCGAGTAAAGTTGTGGGAGGGGGTGAGGGAGAAGGGATAAGGGAAACGCGATCTTTTTTTTTATTGTATTTTTTATTATATTCTTCGATCTATTGAATTCCGAGAAACAAAAAATCGTCAATCGATTATGTCGTCTAGTTGACTAAAAATATTCAAAATTTGCAAAAAAAAAAAAAAAAAAAAATCTAAATAATTACAATT
Source organism: Netelia virgata (assembly GCA_951802705.1). Lineage (NCBI taxonomy): Eukaryota > Metazoa > Arthropoda > Insecta > Hymenoptera > Ichneumonidae > Netelia > Netelia virgata. The sequence goes on along the minus strand of OX637867.1, from coordinate 14,521,929 downwards.
TCCCAGAAATTTCAAAATAATTTTTTGTTTTCCAAAATTAAAAATAAATCATTTCCTTTTATCTTTTCCTATCGTCGATGTCATATCGAACAATTTATTTATCATTCTTTTATGTTTCGTGTATTCACCCCACCCTCTCCCCCCCCCCCCCCCCCCCTTCATCCCCCGAGGCCTCTTTTTCTTTCCTCGTTATAGTTTCGATCACGTCCCTTCTTGTCGTTTATTCGCGTTATATACGACACCCGCCTCCGATCGCTGTCGCAAGCGAGCCCCTAGCGCACGAACGTGAAGAGAGAGAGAGAGAGAGAACGTTTTAAAGGACGTCTCTCGGTCCGTAATTAACTGTCTAGACTACCGACGCTATTATCTGGGTCTCGTTAGCCTTATCTCCGGCAAACGGGAAGCTCTCTCTCTCTCCCTGGGCTGGAAGTTACGCAAGTGCGTCGACGACGACGTCGTCGACGACTCGTGAACTCGATCTATGCTTGCACTCGAACACACTATATATCTATACATGTGCTTCATTGCTATTTGTTTTTTAACGTCAAACAACTTTTTTTTATTATGAAAGAAAAACAAATTTATTAATTTATTATTATTTTTTTTTAAATTTATTTTAATGAATAGAAATCTGTTTTTTAAATTTATTTGTTAATATTTGAATATATTCTGGTAATCGAACGATTTAATTTTCATATTTTTGAAAAATTATTCTAAGCGATTAATCGATTTTATTTATTATTTATTTTAATATGTTTCTTAATTTTTTTATCAATAGAAGAAAATCGGCTGGAGTTACTTTTGTCTTATCTTGAAAAATATAATGTGTAGATATAGTTTGGAAGATGGGACTAAAAATTGTATTGTATTGAAGATACAAGAGAGAGAGAGAGAGAGAGAGAGAAATATATAAAAATATTATACGCGAAGATTGGAAATCAATGGTCGATGAATTTGCGTTGATGACGCACACGTATCCTCCACCGTCGTAAATTTAGAATCGTGCCGAGACAAGACATTGATTACAATTGATCGTTTAAAGCACACTGAAAATAACACTTTATTCCCGGTCGCCCTTCTATTCATCTCTGACTGCATTAATGCATACCATTTTATTTATTTATTTATTTTTTGATTTTCACGAAAAGAGAATTAATCCCAATTTTACAAGTTCATACAGAAATAAATTTTCTAATTCCAGAATAAAATTAAATAAATGTCGATTAAATAATTACCAACAATTTTTTCACTATTTCCTTTTAAAATTAATTTCCAAATTCTTCGACAAACAAAGTTTCTCGTTCACTTATCACTCGGATCTTGATGAATTTTTGTTTCTAAATCTACAATAAAATTAAATAAATTTTCATCAAACAATTATCAATAATTTTCAATTAATTATTTTTACTAATTTATTTTCGAATTCTTCGATGAAAAAAAAACATTCGACGTCCACTTATGCCGGAATCGTTCGGATCGTTTTTTTTTTCTCACACTCCCGAGGTCGACGTCCCAACCGAGCATTAAGGCAACATACATACACACACACACATACATACCCATATATATATATAATATATATTCATAGCAGTTCACTCGAGTCCGTGGCCCCCTTATTACATGCCTACGTTTTACAAGCTCGGGCTCTTCGCGGTGCAGGCGCGCCGATAAGCCGTCCGAGCAGCGAAACAATCTGCCTCGCTTATCTGCGCCTGGCCAGCATATTTTTTTCCTCCTCCTCTCTCTCTCTCTCTCTCTCTCTCTCTCTCTCTCTTTTCGTTTTTTTCCGTATATTTTTTTCCTCCTCATTCTGTCTTTTTTTCTATTTTTTTTTATTTTTCCCCATATCAGTCGCAAACGAGAACCCGTGGTCAAGCCCCAGCCTCCTCGCAACGCCCCAATGTATCGGTCGTGTTCACTCGACTTTTTCACGAAAATTCTACCGTTGAAATTCTCGAACGTTTTCACGAGGTAAATATCGACGTAGGATTATTTTTTTTCTTAATTTATTCTTATTTGTTTTTATTTGATATTTAGGAATTTAATTTTTATTTACATTTGATTTATTTTACTTTGATTTACGAAATGGTTAGCGCACCGGGAAGCGTTCGAATCTCCGTGTGGAACCTTTATTTTGATTTTGATTTTTTTAATTGTTGCAATTTTATATATAAAAAAAACGATATTTTTTTTAAGGGTTGTTCGATTTAAAAAAAAAAGAGGGTTGATTTGACGCGGGCAATTTCGAGCGACGATAAAATCGTACAAGGTCCGTACTTAAATTCTTGTCTCGTTTGAACGTTCGTCAATCGTCGACCGGAAATCGTATAACTCGAACGACACGTTTCTTCGCCTACTTCGGTGTATTTTTATGGCAGGCTTTTATAGTTTGTACTCTATTTTATATACGTATATATATATATATATATAGGGGCAGGACGTGTTCTCACGGTGAACGAAAAAAAAGCTACCGGCGCGCCTTTGCCATTTCCGCGAGACCCCAGACTTCCGGGTTTACTCGCGAGAGAATACGCCGTTGAAAAATATCAGCCAAAGATCTTCTGGCTCACACGTTTACGAACGTGAAAAATAAATAAATAATACAAATTTGCAGAAAAAAGAAAATTCGTTTTATAATAATTATTTCCATTATTATAATTAATTAATAATTAATTATAAATTGATAATTTGTTTAATTTAAAGAAAGAAATTATTATTCGTTCGAAAGACCGAGCAAAAAATAGAAATAACATTTAATACGATCTAAAAATACGATTAATTAAATGAGCTTTTGAGATTTAATTAAATCAATTTTTTATTCCCATTTACATATATGGCGATTAAATATTTTAATATAGACGAGCGTATTATGGGTACGTGCATTCCGGTAGCCTTACGTCAAGAGTAGATATACGTTAATGAATCTCGAGCGTGAGAGAGAGCGAGAGAGAGAGAGAGTGCGCATGCGTGCGCGACGAAGACAGCGACATACGGTTGAGAGTGCATGCGCTCCACCTGCTGACGTTTCGCGCGTACCAGACACGTCTTGACGTCGGCTCGCCACTGCAACGCCTCGGTCGATTCCCGAAGGTCGCACACTGACGGTCTTTCCCCCTCTCCTCCCTCCCTACCCACGCGCCTACCGGCGCGACCGTGGTGGGGAATTTCGGGTCAGATAGGAGAAACGGTCAGCTGTGAACGGGCCGAGGATCGCCTACGCCGGATTAACCTCGTATTGTCCACATACATTCTCGTTCAAAAGTTCGATTCGATAAAATTTTCCTATCGATCTCTCGAACGTTTTTGAAAATCGACATTTCGAATTGTCATTTTTCGATAAATTGTTGTACAAAAATATTCAATAATTTTCGTAACGGTTGAATCGATTAATGAAACATAAAATCGATAGACAGATTTTTATGTTAAATATTCACGAGGAATTGGTTACGAATAATTAGTAATAATGTGCAAGTATTTGGGAACACTGGAGTTATTTTATTTAGCGAGGTTATGTTGGATCGAGTCGAGCTATGAAAACGGGATATAACCTCAAAACTCTAGGGCACAATGTTTCGATAAAAAATTCATATCGTTGTAAGATGCATTGTTATGGGAAATAGTATCGATAGGTACTCACAGTTACGAAGATCATTTTTCCAACATCTTTTCAAACATTGGACGTATTGAAATATCGAAAAGAAGCGAATTCGTCGAGTCGTGTCTTTCTCCATATTTTTGTTCACTCGCTCATCAACCACTCGTAACACTAGATCGGCAAACATCGTCGGAAATTCCTATCGCGGTGCGACTGTCGCGCCACCACACGGCACTTTCCACAATTTATCCATATATGTTCATATAAACGTATGCTCGTATAAATGCGACATAACATATTTATGTATTTAGCAATAGATTATTATATTATCCAACATTCTGGTCGCGATGTTGAGACACGTATTTAGTAAAACTTGCATGCATCCCACTGTCGACACAGCGCCGGTTTACGTCCGAGCGTGACATAACCTTGACGCTCGGGTCGAACATTTCGCACGATGAATAAATCTTCTTAAAGAACATATCGTCATAGAAAACTATTATCGACGGGTTCTCACTCACGCCAAGAACAGTTGTTCGCGGTATTTACGGACCTTCGATGCTTTGAAATATTGAAAAGAAGTGAAATCCGTCGAGTCGCGTCTTTCTCGATTCTTCCTCGCGCTCGTTCACTGCGAACGTAGCCGCGCGACGGTCGCGCCATCGGCTGGCGCCGGGACTTTATGGAATTAACCACAACAACAACGATACATATATAATTATTGTTACTTTCTATCAATTGAATTACGCATATGTGTGTATATATTTACACACACACGCATTATATATATATATATATATTGACGTATATTTAATACGGCCGGTACGGTAAAAGGATATTGCGACCAAAGTAAGGAAAGAATCCGGTCTACTGTAATACGAGGATTGGCTCTCGGTGCTTCCGTAATTGATACGACGACAGGACGCGACCGAGTTAGAATTTACGACGCGACGACGACGCGAACGAAAACAACGAGATTCTAGCACGCAGGTTGCCTTATGCTCCGTTGGTGTCGCAATATATACGTATATATAGCTATATGAGAACGCATAAAATGAAGCAATGTAGGGACAGCGTCGATGGCGTCCACCGGCTGGCTTACCCTTGGGGATTGAATTTTGTTTACGTCCGAAGACGATCCACGAACATAAGAGGGAAAGAGAAAACGATATCGTTTTCATTGCAATATTTACTTTAAGCCGTTATAATGTTTTTTTTTTGGTTTATAAATTTTATTTTTACTCAAAATCATGATGTTAACCTCATTACTGTAAAAATTGCAGCGTGGGCTTTACCATCGAATGAAACTTGGGAGAAAAGCTAATAATTCATCGTTATCGATTTTCTCGTCTCGAAAGAGAACGGGTGGGATATAAACGCGATTTTCTCGTATATTTAATGACAATTGGTAACCCGCTCGTATAATCCATTGAATAGTTCAAAAGCCGGAGAAGAACGACGGTACGGTAACCGTAGTAGTGAGAAATATGTATAGGCTGTTCCGTGTCAGTTCGGAACCTGAAAAAAAACAAACACAAAAATATTCCTCGAAATAATTTTGAGGGAAATAAAATAGGCGATTAATTGAAAAATATAACAACAATAATATTAAAATAAAGAATCAATCATTTAACAAATTTATAAATCCATTAAAATCCATTTTCTTCGCTATAAATTATGTTTTTAATTAATCGCTGGTCAACAAATTATTATAATAAAGTTGAAAATTTTCCCATCGATGCCAGAATCAATTTAATAAACTTCGTAATATTATGCAGTTAGCCATTTCTCAAAATAATTACCAACGAAATTCAAAAGTCCATTAATTAAAAAATATAACAACAATAATATTGAAATAAACAATCAATAATTTAAAAAATTTATAAATCCACAAAAATCCATTTTCTTCGTTATAAATTATGTTTTCAATTAATCGCTGGACAACAAATTATTATAAAGTTGAAAATTTTCCCATCGACGCCAAAATTAATAAAAAAAACTTCCTATAATTGCTTTGTCTGATTTTGAGGAATTATTATTTTTTTTATTTTCTTTTTCTTAACTGACCCGGAATACCCCATACATTTAAACCCTCTCGATGTTCGCGAAGATTTAGCGAATATCTCGAATAGGTGCACCGACCTCGAAGCTACGTTTCCTCCACAGCTCGGTCGTTCTCCGTCGGAGGATCGATTCCCGGCTGCCGAAGAGCACTTCGTTCACGAAGCTTTGGCCCTATGAACGTCGTATTGCACTCTTGGTCGACCGTCGACGTCGTTCGTCGTCGACGGTCGCTTCACTCGTTTTCTTATACACGGACCGTAACCGTCGTCTCCCACGATCGATAGGGCTTTTGTAGTACGAGTAATGAGAGTACATCGAGAGAGAGAGAGAGAGAGAGCGAGCATACACGCAGACGCGCTGAGTTTATTTCCTGACTGCGACGAGCGTCGAGGGGTAATGCGGGTCACCTAAGGAAAAATGCCCGTAACTTCGTTGAAAATTTATTCTCGTCTTTGGGATTTTTTTTACGATGGTACAGCGTCCCGACGAGAAAAATATCGATCGTTTCGACTTGACCCGCGTTATGGAAGAGTCGTAAGATTTTTTTTTCAATTATCGTCGAGTTACCTCGATTTTAAAAAAATTCTTTTTTCTCGTAGGACAAATGATTTTTTTTTTCATAAATTGACATTTCGCATATTTCTGGAGTATTTATGATGGCAAGAGACTGTCTTTAAAAAATTATAGTCGGGGTTGACCTAATGCGAAAAATGTTAAAAAATTATTTTTCAATTTCTAAAAAAAATGCTTGTTGTTTTTTTTTTATTCGTAACGACTGGACGTGGGAATATTTTTGTCTTCCGCATAAATATCGTTTCGTTGAGTAAGTGAGTCGTCGATTGTTTTTTCTTTTCATCGCTGAAGTGGCCAATTTTTAAGGAAATATTCACCGACCCGCATTGCCCCCAACTTCCTAAAGCACTTTGCAGTTGACCGCGTAACCATTGTATTTTTTCCCCTCGCTGTAAAACGCGACGAACGGCACATAGTGCCGTTACGTGTACGTCCAAGCAGCACGAGGGGGGATCTGGCCTCTATTTCGTATCGGCAGGGATGTCCGTTCGAAATCCACCCCGAAATTTTCGAGTCCCAGTTTCACGCTTTTGTTCTTTTTTTTTGTTATCCTCGATACGCACGCGTTTTCTCTAATTCGCAATAAAAATTACCGAACCGAAGTCAGTTTAGTAAATCAAATTTTGAAAAAAATGAACAATTTTTTGAAAAATTTTATCAATTTTGAAAAATATCAGTAGACTTTGAAAAAAATTAACAAACTTTCGAAAGAATGTAATTTTGTTTGAAAAAAAAAAAAAAAAATCTAGCGAAATATGAAAGCAACTAGACTAGACGCAAAGATAATCGGTGAGATTCGACCCCGGGACGATAGATAAGACTTTTAAATAGGATTATCGAGGAGACAGACGTCTCGACGGTTGTCAATAAAATTCAGTAATTCGTTGTGACCTTAATACCAATCCCTCCCCTCCCCCGCCTCTCTTAAACGCGATGTCGCACAGCGGACTATCGGGGGACGACCTTCGTCGACGGATCGGCTTGCACGATAAACAACGCGCGGTCATTTTTCTTGCAGAAAACCCAAAGAATGTAAATTTTTAAAAAAATTTTATTTCAATTTGAAAAATTATTTTTCTTTATCAATTTCGTTTTATCTTAATCCGAAAATGTGTATATTTTTCTTTATTTTATTATTTTTTTTAAATCCAAGAATGTTGTATTTATCATGTTTTTTTGTTTGTTTCTTGTTTGTTGAAAAACAAAACAGATGCTGTCGGTGAGCGCAGGCATGGAGGTCGGCAGCGGAGGTCACGGCGGTCTCGGGGGTGGACTCGTCGAGTCTGGTCAAAACGGGGGTGGTGGGGTCGGTGGTGGTGGTGTCGGTGGTCATGGTAGCGACGGGATGCAAGACGCGATGGTAGCGGCAGCGAGAGACCGGGCGATCAGAGCCGGAAGTGTACGACAGGATCTGGCCCTCGATCTTCCCCCGCGGCTTCAACTTCCGGACGGCGAAGAGAGACCCTACGGGGCTCACACGACCCTCCATCTTCGCGATCCCGAACAGGTACGGTTACTTTTTCTTTCATTTTTATTTTTTTTTACCCATAAAGTGAAATTTACATTTTTATTCCTCGTCTTAAAACATTTAATCATTTCGTAGAACATGTTGAAAGAATTCAAAAAAAATTCCAGGCGTTTTTACGAAAATTTACATTTTGAACCTGTTTTGAGCCTAAAATTTCAGCCTCTAGATCGAGGGTTAAACAGGTTGAAATTTTCAATCTCAAAATTCTGGAAATGCGGGTTAAAATTTACTCGGAACAGTCCCAATGTTTTAACACAAATCTTGCCCTCCTTTCAGCCTGAAATCATTGCGTAAAACTAGTGTGAAAATAGGGTGAAAAAATCAATCTGAAAAATTCGAAATTCAAGCTGAAAATTCCTCGAGCCACTTGTATTAACGCCAATCGTAATTTTTTCCGAAAAATTTCAACCTCCGTTCACCCTACAATCGCGTGATAAAATCAGTGTCAAAGGAGGTTCAAAATATGAATTTCTAAAATTTCAGTCAATATTACAAAAATTCGTATCTATCATCCTCCCGTCGTCAATTTCTCAAAAAGCTAATCTATTTTTCATATCTGTCCAATTTAGGAGAGCGAAATTTACCAAAAGTGCGTCAGACCACCACCGAACCGAACGGTATTCGACAGCGAGAGTCCGCCACCTTACAGAAGTCACTCGGCCCTGTTGGACCAGCCGGATCGTATAGTCCGTTGTCACAGCGCGGGTAGCTCCTTACTGAGGGTTTTTCGTAAATTTCCGAGTTCGGGTGGTTCGACCCCGGCGGTTGTAGTCCCACCATCGAGAAGGCCGACCCTCTCGAGTTATTCCGAATCAAGTGGGAACCTGAGCAATCTTTCGAGCCTGACGGTCGTACCGTGCGAGGCGGACGAGACGAATCATCACAGACAGCACGTCTGATGGAAAAATGTCCGTTGTGCCACAACGAGCTTCGCGATGATATATTGTTATAATAATAATAATAATAATCGAATGATAAACAATTACGAGAAAACGTGACCATCGAGGAAACGATGAGATTAACGAAAGAAAAAAAAAACAACAAAAAGCAAGAAAGAAAGAAAACACAAAAAACGTTCGAATCATCTGTCGTATACAGATGGAGGGCGCCACCGTCGGGCACGAAGAGGCTGTTACTCCGAGATTTTTTATCGCGATCAATAAGAAAGAAGAAAGAAGAGAGAAGACAACAAAAAAGAAGAAGGAATTCAAAGAATGAAAAATGTAACTCGGGGGTGCCAAGTCCTCAAGGGATGAGGATGGCGGGGGGCGGAAGGGTAGATGGGCGCGTACGAGAAAAAAAAGGAGATCCTCAAGACTGACTCGCGGGACATAAAACTTCACAATACTATATATACATATATACATATATGGTATTTAACAAAACGAGAAGAATGAAGAGAGAAGAAGATAATGAGAAACAAAAATGTGTGTATATATATATATGTGTATGTATAGATAAATATAATAATTAGGAAATGAGAGAGAGAGAGAGAGAGAGCGTGAGAGTGAGAAGGGTTAAGGGAGGTCGACGAGGCTTCCAGGAGGCTCCATTGCCAGACTTCGAGAGGTCTCTCGCGTTCGCCAGCGAAAAAATATCTCGGAGTTTTCTTTTTCCCAATATGGGAGAGAAAAGTGAGTGAAAAAAAAACCATAGAGAGGGAGAGAAACGAATTTACGGATATTTGACCGTCCGATGAAAAGAACAAAAAAGCAACAAAAGAAAGAACGAAACACGAAAGTAAACGGAAATTCTGGAAAAGGCCAGTTTAACGAGGATTTTTTGGGACTCGCGACGCCATCTCACGGCGTAAACGGGAACTACGAGATATCCGACGGAGTCACAACGGAGTATATATATGTATATATATATAATTATATATGCATATGTATATTTATATATAACGGGGAGAAGGATGAGGGGGGGGGGGCGGTTTGTTCATTGCGAAAAAGACTTAGTAAATTATTTATTGGCAATATTGCGACTCAGGCATGTTTGCGAGATTTTTATTATTAAAAAAAGAAGAGAGAGAGAGAGAGAGAGAGAGAGAGAGAGAGAGAGAGAGAAAAAAAGTGGAGGCCGAGGAGGGCAGTTAGAGCCAAGGGAGAAAATGCGAGGGTTGAAAACGAGAAAATAATCGAGACGCGATTTTTCTTTTTTATTTTATTTTATTTTTATTCATTGTTTTCGTTTATTTTGCGCCTGATGAAGCGAATGAAAAACATAAAAATTGTACGTGTGTGAATGTGTTGTATGTATGTGTGAGTGTGTGTGTGTTGCGAGGAGAACAAAATATTGTCACGATTGTGCGAATTTAAAAAAAAAAAAATTTCGAATGGAAAAGTGAGGGAGAGAGACGAAGTAGTGCCAAGGCGATGGAGAGAAATGGGACAAAGTACGAGCAGAGAGAGGAGAAAGTGAAAAATCGAGGAAGCAAAATAAAGAGAAAAAAACAAACGAACGAACGAGAAATCTGTAAATATTAGGCTAGGTAGAACAATATCGATATTAACGATAATGGCTAAAGAGGGAGGAACGAGAAACAACAAACGAAAAAAATGGAAACGGCGAAATAAACAAAATACACGAAACACGAAAAATAATGACAAAAAATTGAACGAAAAAAAAAAGAAAAAAAAAGCAAACCGAAGGGAAATAAAGAAGAAGGAAGGAAAAACGAAACGCTGAGACGATGCGAGAGTGAGAGAAGAGGGGAAAAAATTATAAGAGTCGAAATAGCAAAAAAATTGCGAAGTTAATTTGTTTGTTTGTTTTTTTTCGAAAACAAAAAATGTCACGAGACCGAGCTCAAGCGTTCACGGATTATCTTCGTTGTCACGTTTTAGTGATCAGCACTGGAAGGCTCTTGATACGCTCGGCTCGTTTTCGACGATTTTTTGGGCGAAATTTTAGTCAAAATTTGTTTTTAAACATTTTTATTTTCTTTTTCTTTCACTAGGTGGAGCTCTCTCGTTTCTCGAGCGTCCCTCGCTAATGTCCGATAGAAAAAAATAAAGAAACAAACGCTACTTTTTTTGATTATACAAAATTGATAAAAATTTCGGTTTATTTATTTTTTTTTCATTCAATTTTCTTTTTTTTCTTTATACCTTTTTCTCTCGACGGAACAAGACGAGATCTGCCCCTTCGTCAGCTTGCCTGGATCGATTGGCTCGTCGATAAATTAAAAAATTAGGCAAAAATATATATATTTTTTTTGTTGTGGTAAAGCGATTTCGATCCCGGACGTCGGGGGGCAGGGCGAATATTACTAAATGTATATCAGCCGGCAGGGAGGTGCGCAGGGGTGTAGGAAGCAAAAATTTGTTAATTACGTGTTTTTGTTAGAAAAAAACCAAAAAAACGCCGTTTTTCGTTTTTTTTTTTCATTGCGAAAAATTGGACCCCGAATTTAATCGCGATTCGACTATGAAAATGAGATAATTAAGATTCGGCGAAAGAAAAAAAAACACAAAAATTTTAGGCAAATTTTTAGAAAAATCTTCGTTTCGTTTGGACCCTTGCGATCATTTTGCAACACGTGCTACGTCGCGCCTGTGTTCCATTGTCTCGAATAAAAAATCTTTCGAAAGTTAAAAAAAAGGAACGAAAACAAAAAAAAATTTGTTTTGAAAAATAAATTTGTGATTTTTCGAAATTTCGTTTCGTCCAAAAATACATTGCGAAATTGTCAAAAATCTCGCGAACGAATCGAGTTCTCTCGATAATAAAAGCAACACAAAAATAGTTAAGCAAAAACACATAAACAACGTCCTCGTATCCAATTTTTCTTTTCTTTTTTTTTATTTTCATTTTCCTCTTGTTTCTCTCCGTTCTTCGAAAGTTGAGAAAAAAAGAAAAAAAAACAAGAAACATGTGTTCACGCCCGCGTATGCAATATTAGACGAAAAGAAACTAAAAAAAAGAAACAAAAAAACCAAAACGCGACTCGAAACTTGTATCGACGAATGCAAAAATGATGTGCAAAAAATGAAAGAAAAAAAAAAACAACAACGGAAGAAATAAAAAAATTAAATAAATGAATGAATAAATAAGAATGCGAACGACGAAGATAAATGTATTTTGAGAGGGGCGGAAGACGTGATCTTACGATTAAGAGAGGAGGGGCAAGATGAGAAGGGGGGGGGGGAGAAAATAATTAAACGAGAAATTTTAGATAAGATGATGATAAGATGATAAAAAATGAGTCGTTTAATCCAACGGGTCCTGTGCAAGCCTCGGTTAAATTTTCAATGTTATTAGATTTAGGTATCGAATTTAAATTTAAACGAAAAAAAAAAACAAAAAAACAAAAAAAAAAGAATAACAAAAATTAAACGAAAAAATATACATACGTACACACATGTGTAAATTAAATTATATATATGTGTGTGTGTGGATGTGTATGAATGCATGAGTGTATATAAATGTATATATAAGTGGCGTAGGAAACAAAAATGGATATATCGGACCTTTATTAACGATCTTGACGAAAATTTCGATTTCGAGAAACGTCGAGTGCGAAATTTGTTTTTTTTTTGTTTTTTTGTTTTTTTTTTTCATTTTTTTCCATCGAGGAGAGTCTTTCAATTGTTGATCCTCGATGAGATATCGCAAAATCGATGACCGTGTCTTTGAGCACCCGGCGCCGATCGATCCGAACGTATGAAAAACAAAAAAAACAACAATTTTTTTCGTTTTTTGGTTGAAAAAATTTGATTAAAATTTTTTATTTAAGCAATTGAATGGACATTTTAGCCAAAAGAAAACGTTGAATCGAATTTCTATTTCAATTTTATGGAAAAGATTTGATTCGTCGAATTTTGTAGCAATTTTGTTATATCAAAAAATGTTTATTTATTTTTTTCTGAAAATTGGATTGATCGTCGAAAAGTGCCAGGGTCGCACGATTGTAATATTTAATGCTTATTGTTAAGAAAGAAAACAAAAATCGGTGTGTCTAGTCTCTCGCGGAAGAAGGATCCGGGTTGTGAAGAAAAAGAAAAGAAAAAACAACAACAATAACAATATAGGAAAAAAAGAAAGCGAAAAACGTCCAAAAAAGCATTTTTTTTTCGTCACGCGACAAAAAACGAGGACGATACGAGATCCTTTCGCCTTTTTTTCAATTTTTCTTCTCAATTTCAACACGTCTACTTTTTTCTGTTTTTCCTCTTTTTTTAAAAATTGTATTCTAGTTTTTAAAGAAAAATGAGGTTTTTTTAAAAATCTAATTTGTTACTATCAGCGACCAAAAAGAATCAATGCACAGAGATGACCCACAGACTGATGGATACGTAATTGCGAATTTTACGAATAAAAAAAAAGAAAGAAAAAAAACAAAACGAGAATGAGACGATTATTTTTTTTTTGTTTGTTTCGAACGAACTTTATACATATATTTGTTGTTTTTCCTCCCTCACTTCTAGAAATTCTATTTACGGAGGTAATTAAGGAGACGAAATATTTTCACTCATTATTATTATTTTTTTATTCGAATATTGGGTGAAAAAAAATAAAGCGAAAGTTTTTTTATTTAATTTTTTGTATTATCTAAAATTATTTAAATTTGTCAAGAAAAATTTCAAAATTTGCGCGCGACAAATCTTCAATATCGTCGTACTAAACGATAGCTAAATGAGAAACGACGTAAAGACACGATAAATAAATTTAAACGAAAAACAAAGAAAAAACCGAGAAAGAGAAAGAAGAGTTAAAAAAACGAAGAAAAAGTAGAACAAAAAGAAAGAAAGTGACGAGATAAATATTTTTTTTTTGTAAAAATAATTTTTTTTCTCCCAACGAAAATAAATTCTTTAAGTAATCGATCGATGTGTAGAGGACAAGCGTCGTTTTATCTAGGTCGCTTCGACTATTTGCATCTCCACATTCGGATGAAAAAATGATGAGAGTGAAAAAGTGATGAAAATTGGAAAAGCCCAGAGGTGTGTGCATGTACGTGTGCGTGTGTTTACGTGTGTATGTGTGCGAACGAAATCCGAGATAGTGTTCGCGATAGGTCACACGATATTATTATTATTATTATTATTGTATATGAACGAATAAAAACAAAACGTGGCCCTCGCGTTGAGAAATTTCAAAAGAACGTGAAACAAAGAAAACAAAAAACAAGAAAATTCATATTTTCCAATCCGAGGGCCCTCCACCCCTCACTCAGCCCCACCTCTCGAAAAACAAGACACTTCGGGAGAGATCATTATACACATACATATATATATATATATATAATAAAACAAAAATATATATATATATATTGAAGAAAAAAGATAAATCGAATAATCAGATTTATAAAGTCGTGAATACTGTTCGTACGCAAGTTCTCGGTCGGATTGTAAACCAATTGACAAAAAGCAAAAGAAAAAAAAACAAACAACCATTTTTTACATCGTAGAATTGTACCATTAATGCATAGGGTGAGAAGGAGAGAGGAGATGGAAGAAGAAGAAAAAAAATATGTTCGTTGTTCACTGCTCTGGCTTGCTAGGTAAAAAGAAAAAAGAAAAAAATTCGGGCCTTCCGGGGGGTCTTCGTCGTGTCCGGGGGACCTCGTGTTCATCAACCCTCCGGTCGACGGAAGAACGCGCGACCCCCCAATCCCCCAACTCGTGCCCCGTTTAATCGGCAAACAATTTCGACATTGCAAGATTATTGGTGTACTTATCACGCAGTTTTCTACAAAATAAAGAAAACGATATTAAAAAAAAAATACAAAATTACGAATAAGTGACGAAACGAATTTCCAGGTGACGTAGATCGACCTTGACCCGCATGTACTTCCGGCATCGGTGAGATAATATCCCGCTTCGTATTTTTCCTCGATTAGAAACTCGTTATAACCTTTGTTATTTGTGTTTACGTTCTTGCTACGTTTTCAAATTCAAACGCATTACGCGCCAGAACGCGATTGAAAATGGCTGCCGGTGGATGGTTCGACTCGGCGCCGCTAGGTGACGACACTTGTACCGTTCCGCCAGACCGTAGTAAGATAAAAAAAACCTCTGGCGCGCAGTAATATCCGGTTCAGCGTTGGACGCGCTCCGCCCGATCGAAGCCATAACCACCTTTGCTCATCGGGCAACGTTAGACGAGTCTCAGCTCGGTCGAGCGAGTCGAGTGCTCAGAGAGAGAGAGAGAGAGAGAGTAACTGTACACCGAACAAAAGTATCGGCGCGTGTTCGAGAGCTGCTGAATCCATTATATATACACATACAATCCCACGTAGTATGTTAGTCGCGATCGGTGCTCGTGTTATTATTTTTTTTTCTCATTTAATAAGTGTCGATTTGGCATGAAAGCGTGGAAGGCTCGTCGGTACGATGCTCGTTTATGCGAGGAACGATTACACTGCAACTCTGCCATCGAGTAAATAGGCGCGTACGTTGGCTCGCGAGGTTACGAGTGCGCAACTGTTGGAGGGTTCGGCCTGTGTCCGCAGCGGCCGGTGCGGCGGGAGGAGGCGGCAAACAGATGAACGCGATTTACCGATGCCAAAGTTATCATAACCTGAGAACTATTTTCTAGACATCGAAAAAGCGACGCGAACATTATTCAGTGATAAAAATTCGTTCGGGGAGTGAGAAAAAACCGCAAGGTTAGTTGGGATCTACGTGTGAATATATACATCCATATGCACACGCGTCCACACATGCATACACACATATATATATATATACATATATATATATGCACATATTATACGTTGGAACGGACACTAAGGAATTTTAGTCAGTGAAGAAACGAAGCGCGTTTCGTGAGTGCGTGCATCTCGTGAGAGTTCTTCGTTAGTGCAAATAAGAGAAAGAGAGAGAGAAAAGTACGGGATTGAATAAAAAGCGAGTGAGAGAGAGAAAGAGAAAATAATAACCACCATGGAGTCGACGACTGTTGACGTGAATGGCGGGAACGCCGAGGTGGCGCTCGACACACCTAACCTCGAAAACGAGGAGAAGCCGACGTCCGTGCCGGAGAACGTGATTGCCGATAATACGACGATCGCGGGGGTTAAAATGGAGGATGAGACGGAGGTTAACGGGGATGTGAAATTATCGAAGAAAATAAAGGGTACACCAGTGTTTATAAAGAAGTTACGAAAGTTTAAGGAAAACTCGATGACGGTCGTCGAGAACGACGCTAAAAACAATAAGAGAGGGTCGAAGCGTAAATTGTCCGAACCCGATATCAGCTCGGACGATTCGATGGAATTCAATGGTTTCGATGCAAAGGCCAACAGTAACGAGCTTGGCTCGATGGTTCTTCAAAAACTCATTGGTATGTTCATCAATATTTACATTTACGTCCGTATATAATTATATATTTCGAGGTTATGAATATTTAGGGGTTATGTTCGTAAATTTTCATTTTTTTCTATCGTTTCTTTGTAATCTCATAATTTAATAAGCTACTAAATGATCGAGGTTGCATTATCGATTATATGTTTCCTTCAAACGGTTAGGAAATTATCGATTTATCGACGTTTTGAAATATTCGCGAATAAATTTTGATATTTTGATCGAAACAGCCGAGGTGGAAGCGACGGAGACGCAGCAAGCGAAGAGACGCAGAACCTCGATGTCGAAAGATTCGAAAAATTTTGATTACAAAGACGACGATATGCTTCTCGACGATTTTCGCGACGACGGCGTCGAATCGCCAGTAACGAGCATGATAAAAACTGAAAAAGAGTCCGATACGGATTCGATAGGATTTCCCATGGGTTTGGAGAACGATCCATCCAAAACCGACGAATCGTCGATACAATCTCTAAATTCCTCTGCGAACAGCAGTCCATCCGGTCCGAGACCAAAATTGAAGGTCGGCAGAACCATGAAAAGCGCCAGACCTCACAGCGCCAATAAACAAAAAATCGTCGTTGATTTGGGCAATCCGCTATTTCGCGAACCCTTCAAATACGGTTGGAAGAGAGAATTGGTCTTCAGAGCCGGAACCGATCAACACACTGCGAAAGCGAGAAGCGCCGATATTTACTATTACACGCCGAAGGGCAAAAAAGTTAGGAGTTTCCGCGAAGTCGCCCAATTCCGTAAGTATTTAACATCGAGAACAAATTTTTACCAAACGGGACAAGAAAAATTGCAATTTGTCGAAAAATTCAAATTTTTGTTTTCATTTTTTTTTTTCACAGTTAAAACGAAAGAATTGACGATAGACAACTTCACGTTCTTCAAAGAACCGCTGGGCCTGAACGATCCCGATCACGAGATAATCCGAGACGCGAGAGTTCGAGAATCCTTGACACCGGCGGCGACGCCAACGCCACCTAAGAAAGTGGTCCCGTTGAAAAAAACGCCGGCTAAAAAAATTATCGAAAAACCACAAACTCCACCAACGAAAATTCCCCAAAAATCGCCCAAAGTAGCGCCCGTTCCCTTCAAAATTAAACTTCCCGCCAAAAAAACACCGATAAAAAGTACGCAAAATGATTTTAGTAATTTTTTAATACAAATTTGCGAATAAAAAATCGAAAAAATCCTAAAACGATCATTTCTTGTTTTTTTTTTTTGTTCAGAAGAGATAAAATCACCGCCGAAAGAACCGGAAATGTTGCCTCCGCAGTGGAGTTCACCGGCGAGCACGAGAAGGAGTCAACCGGCGGTGGAAAAAACTCCGCCAGTGGCAAAACCGAAACGAGTTTTAAAGTGAGTAACGAAAATTCGCTCGAATTTCATTTTCCACGATTTTTTTTTTTTTTTTTTCATTGTTCTCTCACTGTCATAAGAAAACATTCTGTTTCGTCGCAATTTTAAAAATCATTCGACGAAATTTATCGCATCCGAAACATTTCCCGGCGATTTTCTCCTTGTTTATGACTTTTTTCCTTGGCTTTATTTCTTTTGAAATTTATTTTTTTCATCGTTTTCTTTTCGTTTTTTCTTCGTTTTCTTTTCTTTCGTGTCTCGTTTCGTTTCTTCCTAACGTATTCCCCTGATATCCATGGAAAAATCGACGAAAAAAAAAAAAAAAAAAAATGCAAAACGACGAAAAACAAAGAAAAACGCAACTCTGACTACGCGAAATTTTGATCACCCTCACGATCCTCTCTTCCCCTACCTTGGCGCACATCTTACAGGGCGAAACTTCAGGAACCGTGCAGTATTAGATGTTTGTCGAGTATGGGACTGATACCGAGCCTGCAGTGTTCTCTCTGCCTGTGCTTGTATCATCCGGAATGCGTGGGAGAACCGGAAGTAACCGGAAGCGAGGATTACATTTGCAAGGTAAAATTTTTTCGAACCTCGACAAATTTGGAGGATCTCGAAAATTTGTTAGGGCCTTAAACACATTTTTAGGGCCTCGAAAAATGTTGAGGCCCACGAAAAATAAATCATACAAAAAAGAATTAAGGAGGAAAACCGGTGATTTTTTATTTCGCAGAATTGTCACGAGGATTCCGGAGAATCTTTGCAATGTGGAGCGCCTCCGCCCCCGCCTTTGATACCGATAAGCATGCTAGGGGTGCAGAAATCGATAAAACCGAGGGTCGTGGCACCGCCGAAGCTTCAAAAGATAAAAAAAGTCGAAATCGCGGATAGAAAGGAAGTGGAAAGCGTCGAGAGAAAAAAGAGAAAGACGAAAACGTCAAAATCGCCGAGAATTTCGCCCGGAAACGAGAGAAGCGACTCGGGCTGGCTGCAAACCGGAAATGACGAGTTTCTTCGCGGTCATGACGGTACGATGCCAAAACCGGCACAAAATATCGCTCTAATGGCTGGAAAACGTTACATCGTCGTGCCGAAGAACAACGCGATGGCTGTTCAGCCTGCGATAACAGTTAGACCCGATAAAATCGGGGATAAAGCACCCTCGATGCAAGAAAATTCGCATCGTGACTTTTTGGCGGGAAATTCGAATTCTCGTGCGTCGTTTTCGAACGAGCGCGAAAAATCGAGGGAGACGGAAACGAACGAGACTGTCCCAAAGGTCAAGTTCGATGAAACTAAGAGGATCGATGATGAACAAAATTCCACTTCCGGTTTGGACGAAAATTCCGAGAATTTGTCCGATTTGCCAAAAATTGGAAAATCGGATGACGAAAAAATCGATGAAAAAAAAAGGGAAAAGGACGAAGCCGAGAGGAAAGAGGATGTTGAGAAATTAGTCAACGATCTGACCGACGAGACACCGATGAGCGATATTGTCACGGAACCGGAAGTATCTGTGAAAAACCCGGAAGTTGTTGGAGACAAACCGGAAATCGTCGATAAAATCGAAGTCGCTGTTGAAAAAATGGAATTCGAGGATGAAAAATTCGAATCGTCTGAAGAAAAATCTCAAATTGTCGAGGATAATTTAGAAGACGCTGTGAAAAAATTAGAAAGTTCTGGAGAAAAAATTGAAGTTTTGGAAAAAATGGAAAACTTGGAAAAAATGGAAATTTCAAAATCGACGAATTTACAGTCCGAAATAATTTCGAGCAACGACGCTAGCTTCGAAACGAAGAACTCGCCGATAATCTCCGTTACTTTACAGCCGGCCGTCAAGTAAGTCCATGAATTTTTCTTCATATCCGGTTCGATCGAGGATATTTCCGTTTTTTTCTTTCTCTCTATTTTTTTTCCGTCCATTATTCATGCATTTTACGTACACTCTCACCTGAGGTTTTGGCAGTTGCTTTGTACATATTGTATTTACAAGATCGTGACGTCGAGAAAAAAAACGTTACAAAAATGAAAAGAAAAGAACATTTTTTAATCAAATTTTGAAAAAACCGAAAAAATATTCGTTGATTTATTGTAAATGCAATATATACTAAATTATATTTGCGATTATAGAAAGCTCCGAAGGTGGCGCCACGATAGTTCGGAAAAAAGAAAAATGAATTTGATTTTTGTTAACTTTTATGATCGAAGCAAACTGCCTTAGCTTCGTAAAAATTGCGGAAAAATTCAGAATTGTTTTTTCGAGTTGAGAAAAAAAATGAGAAAATTGAGAATAAACGAAAACAAAGAAAAATATCAAAGAAACAAGGAATTATGGACGTTTCAAACGTCCTCGTCTCTGTTCGATTGTAGTATCAAAGTATCGGTCGACTCGTTTTCGCATCTGAAATTTGTTTTTATTAATTTTGATTAATTTCTATTTATTTTTATTTAACAATTTTTTATTTTTATTTTTTGTTCACTCGCGCTTCAAATCTCGAAATAAAACAATATCCCTGCCCCCTTAAGGCTGTACATTAATGCTACAATCGCGGAGTCTCGATTTTAAGCTCTTCGGTGGTTGAAAAAAAATCGACGAAAAAATCTAATTCATTTTTACTTTTTATATTTACAGATGTAAAAGGCATGTTCGAGCCAGAACACAAAAAAATCACAATTTAGTGCGTTTTCCTTCGTACAAAAAACAAAGAACAAAAACGAACTAAAAAAGAAACAAAAGAAAATTCTCCTTCCCACTTTTTCCCAAAAAACAAAAAAAATAATGCTAACGCTTCTTTTTTTCTTTCATCAACCTTGTTTTATATTTTCTTTCGCTTTGGAGACAATTCACGAAAGGAACACATAGTCTTAATCCTCTTTAAGAATACAAATTTTAATCTGTTTTTCCTTTTTTCGTTTAATGTTTTTTTTTCTTGTTTTTTTTTTTTCCAGAAAGAAACTCGCTCCTCTCGAAACGGATTCGAGGCATTTCATGGTCTCCGTCTGTGCCGGATATCACGCCCTTTCGAGGATTTTTCAATATTTGAAAGTCCAAGAATTGCTCCGAGCCGCGAGAGTTTGCAAAATGTGGCGTGATCTCGCGGCCCATCCCAATTTATGGAAAACGGTGAGAATGAAGAATAGCCAAGTGACGGACTGGGACGGTTTCGCCGATTCTTTGAAGAGGCACGGTACTCAACATCTCGATCTTCGAAAAATGCTCGTCGCTGGCGAATCCGATGGAATTTGGAAAAAATTCGTGGCCGTCGTTCCCCGAGTGACGAGCCTCGTCAAGCTAGAGCTCTGCCGTTGTCCGGTGATGGTCGTCGAGGAGGTAATTAAAAGCTGCCCGCAGCTCCAAGTCTTGAGCGCAATGTCGATTAAATGCGATTCGTTGAATCTCGAGTCGTCGGGAAACTTAAAATCCTGCCAGGAACTCAGGCTTAAGGCGATCAGTGGAATGTCTTTGCTCGGAGATTTGACGCCTCTCCAAGAATTGACGCAGCTCACGCAATTGGTGAGTATTTTTTCATGAAAAATTAAATTTTTCAAGGTTTTTCGGATTTTAGTTAGTTTTAGAATTTTTTAAATTTGATTCAAAGTTCGATCGAGGGTTTTGAATAAAATTTTGAATTTTTTTATCGCAGAGTTTAACTTCGGTGAAAGAATTAGGGAAGAAAAATATAGCGATATTGTCTTCTTTGGTAAATCTGGAAACTTTGGAACTTGGGGAATGTTCGGATTTTCCGGAGAAATTTGGGACTTCGGTTTTGATGAATCTTGGGAAATTGGAACGTTTGAGGCTCGAGAAGGGACAAGGCTCGTGTTGCACCTTTGATATTCTCGAGGGAGTCTCGAAACTCGAGACTCTTAGTCAACTCGAATTGGTGAATTTCGACGTTAAAAATGGTTTTGACAAATGTTTGTCGAATTGCAAAAATATCAAGAGGCTTCTCATTATACCGACGTACATATCGCAATCAGCGACCTCGAACAATATGGTGCTCGGCGGCGTGACGGAACTCTCGGATAATTTGACGCATTTTGTCTGGGGCGTGACCTTGGAATTGCTCAGGGTCACAGAATTGTTCGTCGATCAATGTAATCAAATGAGCAAAACTGTGACGGGAGATTCGATACCCGTTCTCAAGCCGGTACCTTGCTTAAAACTCATCGAGGACGTCGAGGACGACGATACGGGCAAAGGTATGAAAATATTTCGTATCTTTTTTTGTTTTAATATTATACATCGGTTTTTCGTGGTTTATAATCTTTCAGGATCTTTTAATCCTGATATTTTCTTTGTTTTGAACAGTTTTTGAAACATTTCGATAAATTATTTTAAAGCTTGTACATAACCTAACTTCTGGGTATGACAATCTTGCGTTTCATTGTTTATTTCAAGACGACGGATATTATTCATCGCAATTTCATGGTTTATAATCTTTCAAGATTTTTTAATCGTATTTTCTTTGTCTGAAACACGTTTTTAAACAGTTCGATAACTTATTTTAAAGCTTCTACATAACCTAACTTCCGAGTACGAAAATCTTTCGTTTCGTTTCTATTCAAGACGAAAAGTATATATCGATTTTTCGGAATGTTTTAATCGTATTTTTTTTGTTTTAACCAATCTTTAAACGTTTGATAAATTATTTTAAAGCTTGTACATAACTTAACTTCTGGTTGTGCGCGCACATCACTTTCAATTCGAATATTTTCTCAAACCCCGAGTAACCTAGATCGTCTCGTTTACAATAATTTTAACATATTTATCCAATTTTCGTTAAAAATTGTACGAAAAACAAAATTGAGAATTTCTCGACGTTACAAGTATCTTGTTTCTCGTTCGCAGGAGACGAGAAGCCTCAGCCTAATCTGACAAATCCGCAGGTAGACATTCTCCCATTGCCGCAGTTGCAGAAACTTCTTCTCACCGCGTTGCCAAAGACGCGGGTCAAGATTCTCAAAATACCTTTCCACGCCACATGGCGCCAGAATATCTCCGACACGACAACGCAATAAAAAACTTTCTGCAAAGAAATCTTTCACAAAAGCGCGTAAAATACAAACAAAAATGCCCGAAGAAATGAGAAACAAAGAAAAAAAAAACAGACGGATTCGTCGTTGCCACCCCGCACAATGTATTCCCGAGTGTTTTCAGCGACGAAAAGAACAAAAGTAACAAAAAAAAAGCAAAGAAAAAAAATTGAACGAACCATCGACAAATACAAAAAAATAACCTTCGAAGGCATTTTAACCATCGTCCAATCAGCGTCGTAAAAATCGTCAAAAATTCGTCGACGCCAAACGGACAAGATTTCTTTTTTTTCTCATATTTGTTGTTATTGTTTTTCCGTCATTTTACGAACCTGATGGAAGAGTGAACAGTTCATCGTTGCTGAGACTAAAAAAAAATTGCGTTAAAAAAAGAAAAAAGGAAATTGAAACGAGGGGGAAAAACAAAAAACACACATAACAACCGAGAATCATGTGGAGTAAATATCGAGATAATTTAGAACTTAGGCTGTATAAAACAAAAATGATATCTTAATATTATTATTAATATTATTATTATTATTATGCTAACGTCGCTGTATCCGTATCTTTAGGTGTTTAGGATAATCCGAGTTTTTACGCTGCGAAAGAAGCCCGTGACAATGTTAAAAACAAAAACAAAACACAATAATTGTCGTCGTCATTCTTACGATGTACCAATGTACATAATTCTTCGCTGTAGAACGAGAGTTTGATCCATTTTTTTTTGTTTTTTTTTTCTTTGTTCTTTTTATGACGAATAGAATTCCCCAAGTTTTCGTTTTTTTTTAAAATGGTGTTTAAATTTGATCGATCATTAATTCTCAATCGATTGTAAAAAAAACATGGAAAATCACGCCCGGTCGTTTTTTTTCAAAGGTAAAATCGATCAGCCGTTTCTACGAGAAAACAATGAGAATATATTTTATATAGGGGGGAGAACAAATGCGGGCGGGATCGAAGGTTGGAGAAAAAAGATCGTCGAGTAATTAATCGCGCTTCGATATTTAAAATTGATTTAAAGAAAAACGAAAAATACGGATTTATTTTTTAGGGCAACGAGATGTTTTTTTGGTCGGACACGGTTCGAGCACCTTAGCACTTATGTTAGTTTAGGAAATAAAATTTGAAAGATCGAAAGACCACTGGTTGTAAAATATTTCGTTTCTTTGGTGGGAGAACAAAAAAAAAGCGGAAAAATCGAGAAATTCGTCGGCGACGATTTTTCTTTCCCGTTTTCCGTTTTAAAGTAGGAGACAAAGAAAAGAGAGAGGGAGGGGGAGAAGGTTAAAAAAGTTTAATGATGAAGGAATAGAATTCGCGCACGAGGATGTTTTTTCGCTTTACCATTTGTAAAAAAAGGAAATTTTGAAAATTTTACAATTTATTTTACTGTTTTTTTAAAAAGCTAATTCGGTTGATATTGAGAGAGTTTTATACGTAACACGGTCTGAGATTTCGCGATGGGAAAAATCGTGGAAAGATTGGACGATATCACGGAAAACTTATGCACATAAGACTTTTTATGTGGAAAATACAGAAAAAGCAAACGAGAAGTTCTTAAAAATGTAGAAACGGCAAAATAAGACACCCGAATGATGTAAAACGTTTCGTTTGCGTTGCGACAAATAAAAAATATACTTATATATATATGTATATATATATATATATAAATTGCAGGGTAAAGATGAATAGGTGAAAATTTTCATGCTTAGAAAAAACGTGAAAGATGGGAATTTTATTGCAAGATTAATCGTTCCAGGTGGTGCTTTTCCTGCAAAAGAGCATTTTTAATGATTTAACACTGAACGCGAAGCGTCGACGTTATTAATTTTGTTCGTTCGATGTTTCGAACGTTTATTTTGACCGGAAGTTGGTTTCTGTCGTTTAGACATTGAAAATCGATGAATCGAAAAAGCGCGGGAATGAGAAATCGGACCCAGCTGCAACTGAAAGATCGTCCATAGCAGAGGTGAGTAGGAGAGAAGCAACGCTCGACAAAAGTTTAAACCTCGAGAGTCGGTCCGGCGGGGCGACATTTGAGCGGCCAAAGAATGAACTGTGGGTATTACATGCTATCGACACGAAGTTGGCTGCGGAGTCATATCGGGCAACATAAGGCAATAATCGTCATCAGCTAGCTATTTCCGATTGAATAAGCCTATTTTCTATTATTTATGACGAACCTGGTAGCAAACACTTCGTCTCTCTCATAATTTTGTTTTCCTTTAAATTATGCAAGCGTTTGACATTTAATGTGTGGTTTAATACTCACATAAACTTCTAAGGCAGGGTAAACAAAAATTAAGCGAGAGGAATGTTCAATAACATGACCCTCGAATGCTGAGATTTAATCCAGATGAATTTCCAAGAGGTGTGAAATAACAATATATTTAAGAATAAATGATTATTTCATTATTCTTAATATATTTAATTTTATTTTATTAAACTAGTTAAGAAAAAACCGATATATTTTTCTTATCTCGATTAATTGCATTCATCAATTGTGGGATTCCTTTTTAAATTATTTTTCTCATTATAAAATTGCCCAAATACTCCTCGGGATGTATAAATTCCGGAGGAAAGGCGTGAGAATGCGCAGACGTCGTAAATCGGTCATCTGCGCATGGTCGTTGCGGCGACACACACATACATACGTGGTGCGTGTCGATGAGTTGAAATCGTGGGAGAGAAGCGAGCTGATGCGCAGAGCACGCGAATCGGTTGTTCGCGCAGGTCGCAGTGGTAACCTGTAGTCACGCATAGAGCTCAGTCTACGCGCGACTGGCGGACGGAGTGGTGGCCCCACAGTGCTCTCTCGATCGTCGTAGCGAACACATCGTCCCTCTGTTCAGTTTTTTTTCGTTTGAATTATACAAACGGTTAATATTTAAAGTGATCAAGAATATCGCGGTGCTTTTCCTCTCGCATCAAAATTAATGGGTGCAACGTCGAGAAAACTTGATTTTTGAAAAGTGAAACAACTGGTGAAAAGTCGAGAAAACACGAATGACCATGGATTTTGTGATGTCAGAAATTTCCGATTCCGTAATCTCCAAATTGAAACCTTTTTGGAGGAAACAAAATTTGGATCAATGGCAAATGAATTGTGAACAGACAAAGGAATAATTCAGTGCAATAATTCTTTGCTCGACGTTTCAGGAGCTTCGCAAACCGAGTGAGTAATTTATAATTTTAATAAATGACATTATTTTTCGATTAAATGGTGAATGGACGGATTATTGTCCTTTCGGTAAGGAGAACGTGCGTAAATAAAAAATACAAACGGACAATAGACAATATGACTTGATTCATTTAATATTTCTCGCTATAGTATCGCAATAGTTATACATATATACGTATACGTTAATATGAGTCGTCGCTCTAACCGATCGCTGCGCTTACAAACGCGTCGGGCGGATATTTTTTTGGTTGCTTTTTGGTTTTTTAGGTTTTTCATTTCTGTTGGTTTTTTTGTTCTCTTTCATCGATTTTTCTTTTCAATTTTTTTCCTCCACATGACAGTTTTTTTACAACAGAACAAACAAACCCTTTGAATCGAAAAATCGCGATTTTCGAACTTGCACCATGCTCACAAAAATTGAACTATCCGTATATTCCTACGGTCATTTTTTAGATCTCGGGAAGGTCTTTAAAAAAGTTATATACCAAATTTGTCGTCAGGCGATCGTGTACAGAGAAATATCGATTTTTCGAGGTTTCACGAAACCCATCTACTGCATTTAATCGTTTCTCAAACTCCAATAACCATAATGCGATCAGAAATTGCCCATAAAACAAGAAAGCCTCGTTTTTACTTCCTCAAAAATTATTATTCTTTGTTAAAAAAAATTATAATTAATTAATTAATTAAACACAAGTAATTGATGAGCCCGATTAATTAATTAAATGCACAATAAGCGACGATCGAGCTTCTGCTAAATCCCAAGAATCACCGTTCACGGTGTATTCTTTTCATGCCTATCAATGTTGATGATACCTCGATTCGTCTCGGCGTTTTTCCGTCGCCCTTGTTTACGTTCGAAACTAGGTCAGCAAGGCATTAAAACGAGGCCGAAAGTGAGTTGTCGCACATTTTACAAATCGTCGCCACGGCCGCGATAACCGAGATATCCGGAAGATTCAAACGCCATTCTCTAGCTCTTCATCCCTGCTTCTCGAAACAACCCTTACCAATCTAATCATCCGCTATAAGATAGGGGTTTCAACCCCTCGCAGCAAAAACTTTATTAAAATTTTTTTCCCACCTACTTAAAATCTTGATACATCGTTTATCGATATATTTTTATCATTATTACAAACTTTTGGATAATACTACATAGAAAATTTCCCCATAGATATCGAATATTAACCTTGACGCAATATCGTTTTAATTTTTTCAATTTTTTTTATTTCCACTACGAATCTATTTTCGTTATTATTCTCAGTTAAAGTCGAAAATATTATCTATGAAATGGCGTTTGAATCATCCGACTGCGATAATTTTTCAAATATTGATGGATTTTTAAAAATTTGATGTAATTTTTGTCACGCGAGTATATCTATATACATATAGATAAAATATAAGCAATGTTAAACTGTCTCAAAGCGTCGATGTTCCACCGTAGGCCTACCTCAATGTAGGTATAGGTACATGGCCGAAGGGGGGGGGGGGGAGAGCGCCCGGCTACCGCTACGCTAGAGCGTAGTAGCTCAGCGTGGTGGGGGTAGCGACTCGGCTCTCCCATTCATCGTAACTCTATTCATTCGTGCGCGATAACAGTTCAAGGCAAGTTTTATTTATGCACGGAATAAGCTTATTAGCCCTCGATACTACGCTAGGCGTGAAATATTTCATTCGTATTAACGTTTTTAAATTCATCGTTCTCAAGTTCTATCGATGATATTAGATTCGTACATCGTTCTAAATGAAGAAAATATCGTCTATTAATTATGCGATGGTAATTTTTTTTAAAATTATGGATTAAATTTGTTAAAATGTTTAAAATTGAATATTAATGCCAATTATTTATGGGACTAATTAATTTGTGCAGTTTTTAGGTTTATTAATTAATTGGAATTAATTAATTAATTTTTTTGTTTTTTTTTTCAGATTCAACTTGTGTGAAGTTTAAGGCAAGCTGACAGTGAATCAAGATGAGCCAAACTTAATCATATTGTAAGAATAATTTGTTAATATCGCAAAATTTAATAATGATTTTATATCTTTTTTTTTTAATATAAAAATTGTCTTTTTTGGGTTTCAGAAACGTGTCTGTCCGATCGGAAAATATCGTGGGTGATTGGGTGGTGATGTGGGGCTCATCGTGGCTCGAATTGAGGTAAGAATTTGATCTGATCTCTTAAACTTTCTTCAAACACAAAATTAAAAAAATATTTATTTCTATGAAAATTTTATGAAAATAATTTTTTGTTCACATTATTCATTATAAATATATTGTCATTTTTCAGTTGCGAACCTACTCGAGGACACAAATTAATGGGTGGTTGGGTGGTGACTTGCAGCTGATCGTGGCTCGAAATAAGGTAAAAATCATTATGCAATATCGTCCTTTACAAAATTAAAAGATTGTTTCCTATCTTTTATTATTTACCAATAAAAAATGTTTATATTTCAGAAATAAGCAAATCCGATCGAAAAGACTCGTGTGCTGTTTGGTATCGACGTTGGGCGAACAGTAAATTGTGATAAGGTAAGAATCGTTACGTACCAGTGCCTATTTAAAAATTATCAGCACGTCCAAGAAAAAAAGCTGCCAGTTATTATTGGCACTAATATATAATAATTTTTTTCTTACTGTCCAGAGTGAAAGTATGTGTTCAAATGGATCGACGAGTGACTAAGCAGGGAGAAAACCTAGGACAGAGTGGGACAAGAGTTAGGACAACGTGGGAGAAGCTGGGACAACGTGGGAGAAGTTGGAACAACGTGGGACCTCGATCATCAAAAATCTACAAGAACTTCAAACGGTCTCGTTACTTTTTTATTTCCTCAAGCCTTCGTGCCGTAGGACAAAAGGTCCTAAGCGGCACGATCGCTGGTTGTATTATTTTTTCCAGGGCATTCGCACAGTGACCGCGAGTCGATTCGACAGTGTCGAGACGTTCGAGTCTCGATATTAAGAATCGACTCGCGAGTGGCCCCATTGTTGATATATGTGTTTAGAAAAATAGGCCATTCTTCTCGGAAAATTTATCACCTCTGTTATAAATTTATTTCTCAAAATCGAATAATATTCTCGCAAAAAATTATAAATATTTGGAAAAAAAAATTGTTTGCTTAAATCGCAAAATTTACATTTGTTTCAAAGCCGAGAAGAATTCGCGTGGCACAGTGACTTGGTCCGAGCGAAATTTTCAAACGCTTCACGTTTGATTATTTCATGAAACAAATTTCGCTTTGACTTGGTCGCCAATGCCGAGGGTTGCTCTCAGCTCTTCTAGCACGCGACTCCACTCTGGAGATTCGCACAGACACTTTGAAATTCCGTGATCGCGATTAGAGTCTGCTCATAAATTTTAATCAATATGACTCTGCTTTGGAGATCATTTACTACTTGAGAACAAGTAGTGGTTGAATCTAGTGCGGCGTTACTATTTTATGAGAACTAGCCAGGGATTAAATTCAATAAATTCACCGTATTTTTCATAAGACATCGTCACCTTACCCCGTTCTTTATTTTTATTTTTTTTCAATAAAGAAAAACCTTACCCCACTAGAAATTAAGGAATCACAAAGCATGTTGTTTCTCAACCCCTTCTCATTTTTTTGTCTCGTCGTTGCGAACAAAATAAGCAATTAAAAAAACTAAATATTTGTGTTGAAATGAAATTTCACAGTCGAGCTTCGCTCGACCATGAACCTTCTCGATGAGCTTCACTCATCTAGAAGGAAAATAGTCTGACTCATACGATGCAATACATGAGCAACTATTTTTAATAAAGTCAATTTTTTTAAATCACGTGATTAAAAATATATTTTATTTCAAAGATTTTTTTTATTAATATCGAGAAAGGGGTATTGCACGAGAACAAAGCATGCGCGCGTTATTTGAACTTGGAGCACTCGCCTTGCTCGTCGAGTCATTGATAGTTATTAGGGTTTTATCGAGTCAGTCGAATCGTCATTGATTTTCAGGGTAGGTAATTTTAAGCATTCATCTTTAAAATTCACAGCCATCGTCATCGTCATCATCGTTATTGTTGCGATCTCGCATTGGTTCCACGATAGCTTTCGCGGGGCAGCTCCTGCGAAAGTTAACGTCGAAGTAAGGCGAGGTCGCTTTAGATTAAGAAAAATTGTAAGTGTGTGAGAGCCTCCACCTTCCTACCAAGAGGTGGCCGCCCGCCCGGGTGATGGAGCACGGTAGGGGCCGTGGAATCCCTAGTTAGGTTTTACACCCGGGTGTCGAATGGACCCCAATGAATGTGAAACAGAAATTGGGAATAGGGAATTGAATGTGACGCGTTTTTTTTATCTTGTTTTGAAAATACGAAACCGGTGCTGGGGTTAGGGGGAAATAGGCAGGAACCCTTAAAGGCGCGTAGTTATTAAGTAACGTAAAGATTTCTATTCCGTGTGTGATGGTTAGGCAGGCAGGGCCAGGAAACGCTTAAACAATGTTTCGTTTCCTCGACGAGGAAACGTTCATTCGTTTGTGCTCGTTTCCGCGTACAATTATAAGTTAAATCTGCGTGTTTTATAGGTTTCAGGATCGAACGGTTTATTAAAGCTCAAGGTGACGATCTATGTAGTTGGAGCAACTGCATAGAAATCATCTTGTGGCTGAAATAAATTCAAGTAGATATTAGTCGAACGAATATCTCTTTTTGCGAGATTGTTCGACTTTATAAAACGCATCCGTTGCCTTCTGCTCGGACATGTGCGTATTGTCAAATTGCCGCTCAAAGTTTTTTCTTTTTCGTACGCCGAGTGAAACGTCTTTGCCTCGAGTGCGAAGGTTGTCTTTGAATTCAAAGATAACCGGAGTACTCGAGTCGAGTCGTTGGCTCGATTTCCTCTTTTTCTATTGTCCATTCGCGATTCGTTGGTCGTCGAAAAACTTTGAGCGGTATATTTCTTCATCGTCATCGTGGCGTCATCGAGGGATCATCGAGGGAGTGAGGCATTTACTCTCGAAGGATCGCATGTATTTCCTTCGCGACTAAATCGCCCACATAAAATCTACGGTAACTGCAAAAATGACGTCGTCACTGTGCACTGTCCCAAGTCACAACCGTGTGACACCCTTTGTCAGTTTGTTGAATTTTTTTCGAGTAGCTTGTCGAGTCAGTTTTTACCGAAAAATTAAACTAGATTCGTCCCTTCCCTCGCGAAATGAAATTGAATATTGGTGGTGGGAAAATTGGTGGTGGGAAAGGGGAATTTAAAACAATCTCGTTGAATGTCGTGTTGCAAAGTTGCGACACCAATGTTGAATTTAGAACGAAATCGGGAAAGAAAGTAAGATCACGGCCGGGGATGATCACATCCATACGTTTTATGTGGATGTTATAAGTAGGATGTTCTGTTTCTTATGATTGCAGGTCGTCGAGGGACATTGAAAAAAAAAAAATTCCTAATATAAAGTTTTTTGTTTTTCAGGTCTTTATCGTGTCATTAATGCTTTTTTTATTTCAGGTTTTGTTAAAACTTTTAATCGATTATTTTTATTTTCCAGTTCCACATATAGGATGATCTTCAAAGATGTCTCTTATTTCGTTCATCGTTCTTTTCTATCCGAAATATCGAGTGTCTCGTGGAAAATTGTTCTTCAATTTTCTACGAGACTGTTCTCGTTTTTTGGAGTAGAAAAGAGACGGTGAAATTCACCTGACGATGATGCCGATCAGTTCTCGTTTTTTTTTCGAAATTCGGACATCTTGGTAATCCAATGGGAAACAAAATTAATGAACAATTTTAACTTCTTCTTATTATTTTTTTTATTTGTAATCAAATTTATTCCTAATTTTTCTTTATATATTTTTTTTTCAATGAAAACAAATTTTGTTTACAATCTTTATTTATTTTTTTTATTCATATTTTTTATTATTATTTGATGCAATAGAAACAAATTTTATTCACAATTTTCATTCAAATCTTTTTAATCTAAAAGCTATTATTTTGTTTCGAAAAATCGAGTTTTAGTGAATCATTTCGCCTTGTCCAATCAATCCTCTCATACAAATGTGAAATCACACGAGTGACGCTCTTCGCCGATTAACTATTCTGTAAATAGCAAATATCGATGAATGAAAATTCAAATTTATTAACAAATAAATCATAGAACAGGAAGAACGTCTAACGAGTAACGTGGTTGTCGGCCACAACCTCGTTGCTTTTTCGACGTTCCGAATTAAGATAAGACACATCGTAATGGCGAGGTCCCTGGCCAGTTCCTCGTCATTCTTTGTAATTCCTATCAATATTGTCCCGAATAATGACGACATCCAGGCCAGATGTCGGCATCATCGGACTTTTTTTGCAATGATTAAATTTTTTTTACAATAATCGAGAAGAGCTTTCACTTCGTAATTAAACACGTAGAATCACCATTTTCCTTTATCGCTCGATACGACTAGGCAAAGTGAAACACGTAATTAATCGATAAAAAAAGCTTTGAATATGCTTGGCAGCTTAACAAAATCATTGCTTCTAATAATTGCATTAGTATCTCCCGCACTCATTAAAATTTGTGATCATCTTAA
Source organism: Netelia virgata (assembly GCA_951802705.1). Classification (NCBI taxonomy): domain Eukaryota; kingdom Metazoa; phylum Arthropoda; class Insecta; order Hymenoptera; family Ichneumonidae; genus Netelia; species Netelia virgata. Next base: position 14,489,726 of record OX637867.1, on the reverse strand, counting down.
GCTTTGACAATTTTTTAATAACATCTTGAAAACTGCACAATCTTTTTTATTTTTCGTCTTTTTAATTTTTTAATCTTTTTTAATTTTTTAACTTTTTTAAAACAAATTTATCTGTTTTTTATTTGTTTTCTATGATTATTCTGATCTATGCTTTTATTTATTAATAATTTGTGCCTTTTTGAGGGGAAAAAGGAGGAGTATGTAGCGTGTGTGCTTTCGGTGTTGTAGCTTGCTCTCTAAATTTACTCGCACTTTTTGCTTATTTTTGCACTTTCACGCACATAATAATTTCGCTTTTTGTAATGCACTTGATGTTTGCAAATTTTTTAGAAAAATGTTTTACCGATAGACAAATCGGTATACACGCTATATACTCCGGGTCTCGATGGGCAGCGACCTCCACGTGGTGAGGCCTGGATAACCGACATTACGAGAATGACAATGGAAGGATATAAAGTGTTATTCCAATCCTTGTATATTCATGTAATGTTGGTTAACTAACAGCTGCTCCATTTTGTACTCGTTGACGATCATTTCATATTTTTTATTACAGATTGGCCTTTTACGTTTCGAAAGTTGATATCACCATCGGGGGGTCGACGGAGCACGGGATTCCACGAGCCACGGGATTCGACGAGCTGCGATCACTTTTTCAAACTTGGCGAATTTTTCATGTTGGTACGCAATATTGAGCCCAATATTTCATTCATATTTCTTTTGTTGATTGTGCTTTTATTCTCATTTTATTCATTCAATCCTCAGTTTCTATGCTCTTCTACAATAATTTTTCTAATAATTTAGTTTTACTCTTTTGAGGCCTTTTTTGGTGGTGATTTTCCTACCAAAATTGGGTCAAATTGTTGTTCCTCTCGACCCATACTTCTCAGATACTTGTAAAATCGAAAATGTCTCGCTGATCCCGAATATCGTGGTATTTTTCCTCTCGGATAAACATTGACAGGTGAAAAATCGAAAAAACGTTAAATTTTAGCGTTTTTCGGGGATTTCGGCTATTAGATTCGAACTATCGAGCGAATAACCATGATTTTCGTAATGCGCGGGAAATTTCCGATTGAATAACGTAGTGTTGAAATATTTTTAGTGAAAAAAATGTTTTCCCACCCACGGAGCTAGTTTTTTGGGGGGCCAAACCCCTTTCGTCAAAAAATCGTGATTTTCGAAAATTCATCACAGCCACAAAAATGAAGATATCCCGATGATTCTTGCGCCATTCTTCTCGTCTCGGCGAGCTCTTCAAAAAGTTATTCCTGCAATTTTCTGTAGGACAAACGAGAACCGAGATACAGAAGCGCGAAAAGTCGTTTTTTCGGGGTTTCGCGATACCCATTGAAATTCGCAATATATCCAATTGCGGTGAATTTTAATCGTTTCCGAAGTTCTAAAAATCTATGTCGATCGTAAATTTCCCGTACAACAAGAAAATCTCGGTTTCGCTTTTGATTTTTGAGATTTTATCGACCTTAAGCGGGAATATCGTTATTTTGCGGTTTTTCGCACTTTTCTCCTAGAGTTTTTGAGCTATCGGGAAAAATAACCCCATAATTTTCATCGGGGCGAAATTGCCTATCGAATGGCATTGGTGAAATTTTTCCGCGGTAAAATTTTTTATTTTCGAACCTCCCGAGTCGCAAGGTTGAACAGTAGGGTCGAAAAATCGACCTTTTTGAATTTTATCTTTTTTCGACACTCTTCAATTGAGAAAAAAATTGTTTTCCACCCGCGGAGCTATTTTTTGTTGGTAGGAAAGTACCTACAGTTTACCATTTGGCCGTTCAGATGTCGCCCCGCTGGATGAATTCCCGAGGTTTCAAGTTTTGTCGAGGGTTGCTGATCTCCATTCTCATCGCTTTTCCCTAGCCTCTATTTCGCCAGCGCGTAATGTCCGTTTCAGGTCATGCGCGGTTCTCTAGCGTTTTCTAGTTCCAGTTCGGTTATGCGAACCAGATTGCATTCTATTTTTAGTTGAAAAGAAGAATAGTGTAAATAGATATGAACAGGGAGATTATCAAAGCTCGGGAACTTTTAGTGGCTTCCGTCTTGGTGTGTTGGGGCGACATCTGAACTGGCAGACGGCGAACTATGTAGGTTGAGTTCGACTGGGTTCCGGTAGTTTATTTATTTCGAAAAATAAACACACACACACTTACATATATCTATGCGTGCCTGGGCTGTATATTATGCTGATACCTGTGGTTCGGGAGTTCCGCGGCTGCGTGATATAATTGTTATATTCATTTCGAACTCTATATAAATACGCTCCCAGAGTCAACTTCGTGCCGTACGCATCGTCCATAGTTCGCCGTTTGGTCGCTCAGATGTCGCCCCGCTGTACCAGTTCTCAAGGTTCCGACTTTTGTCCGAACATCGCGAATCTCCCTGCTCATCTCCGGTGTAAATGTTATCTCCGTTAACGCATTCCAAGCGTGGTTACGATGAATCCGAACGTCTTAGAAACTAATCTCTGGTAGAAAAAGAACGTAACGAGATAGCAGGTGTCGAGAGAAAATAAAAAGACACACTTTCGAGAGAAAAGAGTCGCCGAGCGTGCGACAAGAGTTTTAGAAAAATGGGAAGGAAGAAGTCTCGTCCCTCGCCGAAAGGTAAACATCACAATCATCAAACCCAGCAGAACAAAACTCAGTTACCAAGGAAGACCATAAAGACCGAACTTTGCGAAAAACTTCTTCGACGTGAGTGAAAAAAAAAAAAATTACCGTCTGTATTTTTCCCACAAAATTCCTGACTAATGTCACTGAAAAAAGACAGTTTGCAGCGATCCTGTCATGCCCGCTCGTTTATGGGACAATTATCTGGAAGTAACGACGATCCTCGACGAGATCAATCTTCTTTTCGAGGCAAAGACTGTCGAAACCAAAAGATCGCAGGCGGTTAATAATTTCGTCAAATGGCTCAACGACAACGATGCAAATGTCGAGGGTGCAGTTATATCCGAATTTCCCGACTACGATATGGGTCTTAAGGCCAATAAAAATTTCGACACCGGCGAGATCGCCCTCGAAATACCCGGAAAAATTATTCTCAGTACTGAAACCGCCGCTTCTGAGCTCTCGGTTCTTCGTAACGAACCGTTGATACAAAGAATGCCTCAAGTAGCGCTCGCGCTCGCTCTCCTCGTCGAGAGGCACAAGAACGATTCCGAGTGGAAACCTTACCTCGACGTTTTGCCCGCTCGTTACTCCACCGTTCTTTACACAAAACCAGCAGATTTGTTGGAACTCAAGGGAAGCCCTACTCTCGGTAATTATTCTAAAAATAAAGAGCATCGAATTGGGTTTTTTAAAATCTTCCTTTTTCCTGGGTTTTTTCATACAGAACCAGCGATAAAACAGACCAGGAACATCCTAGCGCAATTTGCCTATTTCTCAGAAATGTTCGACAATACTCGCAACCCGGTTTGCGATTTGCTCAGGCCTCATTTCAATTGGGACGAGTATCGGTAAGTATCTTGGAGCTTTTAGCTCGTTTCACGAAATTTTTAACTTGACCTTGAAATAACCTTGAAAAAATTAAAAACAAGCAGACAGTGAGAAATTCACTTTTTTGCGGATTTTGCAAATCAACCTGTAGGTTCATTTGCAAAACGAGGTGGCCCCTTCGTTCGAGTGGCAAGGGGTAAGGGATAATATCTACTTTACCGACTGGAAATTAATAATATAACGAATCATGTTTGCAAAATGTTTTATTCTTCTCGATTCTATGCAAATTAGACGGATACGCGGATGAAAATTCTGAAAAAATTGATAGAGACTTATTTTATTGAAAAAAATATTATCCATGTATTTCCAATGATTGTGAGTTGATTCCTATTTTGACTACCGGAGGTTCTTAACAAGAACAGATGAAGGGAAAAATGCCATTGACATTGTTTTTAGGGTCTCGCGACCTCGCGAAACCCTAAAAGATCAATTTTTTATTTTTTTCATACAAAAAACTTCGGTACTACACATAAATAAATATACTCCTCGATCCGCTGCTCGCAAACAGTCCGACAGCCGATACGAAATTCTATGGATAAAGTAAAATTCAACGATCTTTCGAAATATTTTCTAATATTGCACAAACTTTCGTCACGTTTAATTAATTTCTTTTGGTCAGCGTAGCGTTCTCGAAAACAAATAAATACAGGGAAAATCTCTCTCGGCGAGGTAAACGCGCTAGAGAAAACTTATTGTCGAAGAATGAAATTTAATCTTCCTAAAAAAACAACTTTTGTCTTTTCTCGAGTACAAAAATAATAAAAAGAATTATCTCATTTCATAAAATCCGGTATCGTCTCCCAGCTGTCGTTTGCGTCGAGCGAATCATTCTCGATGTCGTTCTTGGCTTCGAAATTGTCGTCGATGTCACGATTTTCGCGTCTCTCAGGTCTCTTGGTCGTCGAGGTTGCCACGACATTGACCATAATCGTGTTGAGACTGCTCGAGTTCGATAATTTCCTCGCTGTCATCGTCGGACCTTGAAAAACAGCTCGTGAAAAGGTATTTCTATAAGTATACTTTTGTTTCTGCCGAACGCGACAAACGACGAAAATAGCGAGAAAAACGACGATCGTAACACCGAGTATCGCTCCACTCGCGATAATGCTCGGTCGAACTTTCGACAGTGATTTTCTCTCGTCGATCTTCTTGTCGTTGCTCGTCCCTGTCGAATAATTCATTCTTATATTTGTTTCCGTGCGATCCAGGATACCAGAAGTTTCTTCGATTATTTCCTGAACAAGACCAACTTCGACGTGACCCGTCGCAGGAATCGTAATTTTCGTCCTCGAGCGATTCTCCGATCTCACGGTTTCGGGTGAGAATGGAAGCGAATCGAAAGCTTTCAGGAGTTCCAACAACGGTTGATTATTTTCTTCGTTTCTCGGCGTTCCCGAGTCGTGACGAATACGCTCGGTTCCTATCGACGCTACGTTCGTCACCGTCGTCTCTGGCTCCGTCGTCTCGTACGACGTCGAATCGATCTCGATGTTCGAGAGATCGTCGCTCGTTACTGACGTTATCGAGCGAGTCGTGTCTTCGACGAAAGATTTATGGAAAATTTCATCGTTGTGATGTCGTGGATGGAAATTCGGATCTTCTCGAGCTCTAGTGACCTCGGCGAGATGAACTCTGCTCGAGCCTCTTTGTCGGAGCTCGATGAGCTCGTCGATGCTCATGTTTCGAGATTTTAAGAGACGCTCGAGATGCTGAGCGCTCGAGCCGGAACTGAAGAGCTCGAAAATCTCAGCTCGTGCTTCCGGCTCGATTTCCGAGATTACGATCTCGTATGGTTTCTTCTCAGTCTCGAATATTTGATGATTCGACGGGGGCGCAGTTTTCTCACTTTCGAAAAATTCTTCGATAACGATCGTTGTATTTTCTTGACTATCGTTATCGCTCGAGGTCGATTCTTCCGGGACGACGATCTCTCTCGGTTCGTCGCTTTGATAATCCGAATCGATAGTACCGAAAATATCAACGGTTACATTAGACTCGTTACCAACGCTGTTCACACTAGCGTCGACGTTTGAAACTTCGTTCGGTAAATTAATCGCAGTTTGCTCGGTCCTGCTCAAAATATTCTCGATGCTCAATGTCGAGCCTAAATTTTCATCAAGATCGTCGAATTTAACGTATCCGTCAGTCGTCGTTTCCTCCGGTATAATCGTCGTCGTTGATATTTTTTTGTTCGTCGTAAAATCCGAAAATTCCATAATCTCGTCGTCGTCCAAAACGGCCATTTTGTCATCGTCCCTCGATGAATTCTCATCGTTCTGATAATTCTCGAGAGAATCCTCGGTCGTTATCGTTTTCTTCGTCGTTTTTTCGACGATGTTCGAACGTGGCAATATTATCGGTTTCGTGAGTCTCACGATCGCCGAGAGTTTCTCATTCTCGTTCGTTCTCTTCTCGTTGCTCTCTAATTCCGGTGAATCGCTCTTATCTTCGTCGACGATCTTGGCAATCGTAGAAATCTCGTTGTGGGTCGAGTTCGTGTTCGTCAAAATGGTCGCCTGGCTCGACAGCCATTTTGTACGTTCGGTCGTGGCGGCTATTTTGTCAGGCTCGTAAAACTTCTTCTTAATCCCCGTTATCTGGTAATCGTCCTCGTGGCTATCACTCGCTTTCAACACATTGAGTACTTCGGGCTTGCCCTTGAGAAGGTCGTTCAAGGTCAAATTTCTACGTTGAAGCAGCTCCGAGAGACTCAAACCCTCGGTCTGTTGCATCTTCAGGAGAGTCTTTAACTCCGAATTTTCCGTCGCTTTTCGCGAATTCGACGCTTCCACTCGTCTCGAAGAATTTCGCTTTTCCTCGATTCTTCTTCTAGTCGTTACTTCCGGTTTATTCGTCGACCTTGAAACGACCTTGTCGCTATTTCTAACAGTCTCCGTGTATCTCTCGGTGCTCCACGTTATCGAATATGTCGGCGCGCGAATTTCCGAAAATTCGTAATTCTGTGGTGGTCGACGTTTTCGCGGTCTTGGCTTTTGATATTCCTCGTCGTTGAGCTCGTACTCGTTCGGGTGAGTCTGAAACATATCCCGATAACGAGATCTCGCCATATCATCCAGACCATTGATTAATTTTTTATTCTCTTTTTCAGTCGTTGTCCTGGCGGCTAATTTTGGAACTAAAGAACGTAACGAATCGTCGTGACTCGTCGCTGGGAGCTTCGAGGATTTTTCACGTCGCGAAAAACCATTCTTCTCGTCGTCGTGACGCTTCGAGCTATTTTTGTCGAGGGAATAACCCTCGTTCTCACCACGAGACGAGGAAAAATGCGACTCGTAAGAGACGGGAATTTTCTCGATTTGCTCGTCTCGATTCTCAGCTTTGAGATCGTCCCTAGTTTCAGACAACCTCGAACCATCTCGAACATCTTCTTGATGTCGAAATTTGCCCTGCTTCGCTGAGTCGAACGGGACCAGTGGCAGAGAATCACCGTCGCGCCATTTTGGCTCCAACGCCGAACCGCTGTTTCGCCATTTCCCGATCAACTTTTCCCCTTCGAACTCGTCCGAATCGGTCCGAGAATAATCCTCACCGTCGAGACTCGCGTTCTCGTCGTCCTCGATACTCCTCGCCTCGTAATTCCGTCTCTGAAATCAGGGAAGAGCCAAAAACGAGCGATTCAGTAGAAAACAAAAATTGCTTTGAGAATCTTTCGAATATTTTCGTCATGGACGGTTTAAAACGAGTTCCAACGTCTCGGCGAAGATTCTCAGGACTAGATGATACTTCTCGCAAGGAGAAATCGCTCTGTATTTTTCTTTTTTTTTTTACGAATCGTAGAAAGCGTCGAATTATCGCGAAATATTCGAAATAATCTCTCGCCTCGATCGTCTGGAAACGAGACAAAAACAAGGAACAAAAAATCTCTCGAACGCACACGGGATGGTCTTAAGAAATCTTGAGGACGAAATTACGCGAGTACAAGGGGTGCTCGTTGTATTCTTCGCGTAGCGGAAAAGCGCGGGCACGATTGTCGACGACGCGAAACGAGAGACAAAGGTCGTGAGAACGAAACTCCAATTATAATTCTGTACGAGTCGGTCGAAAGTTGCGCATGGAAAGTCGACGTCGAGAATCTTCCGAGAGAGCTCCTCGCAGCCATGCGATGCAGAAAATCATTCGCGATATTAACGAGAAGAAGAGAAAAAAAATCGTCGAAAAAAAAAACAACAACAACAGAAGAATAAATCGCTCGTTTATCACACGGTCCAGCAATCGCGTCAATTTCGCGGCTCGTTTCGTGCGTCAAACCCGGGGCGTCAAGCGGAAATTATCCCGTCGAGAGAGAACGTCGTTCGTGATCAATGAAAAAAAAATCAATTCATGAGACAATTTTTTTGTCTCTACGAAAATTTTGGCACTCTAACGAATTCGAGAAGACTTCGGGTCGTCAAACGAGACGTACTCGAGGTAAATAATAGCCAAAGTTCAACGACCATAAAGAGAATAAAAAAAAAAGAAAGTTTCGCACCAATTATAGTCAACGGTTGCACAATAATATGAAAGTATAATTTATGCAAATTCGATGGAAGACGAGGGAGAGAAGAAAAAAAAGAAAAAAAAAACAGTATCAATTCCCATGCGAGAAATTCGAAATTTATTCGACCGACGTTTATCACGAAGGAATTTACGACTTGACTTGGAATCGAGCCTAATATTTGTTTAAAAATATTGACGACCCGATGAATTTTATTTTACTTTTTTATTTTTTTATTTTTGTTTTATGTATTTTTCTTCTTTTTTTTTTAATTCAAATTTGTATCGTTCTCGGTGGCTTACCTGATTCTCGTAATTGCGTACGTTTCTCGATATCTCTGTCGTACCGGCACGTTCGTGCGTCGAGCAATCGCCGATCGTCAACAACGAAAATACGAGACACGAGAATTTCCACATCGCGCTTCGACGTTTCTTCCCCATCTCGTCCCTTAAAAGAGCTCGAGCTTCATTACTGAACAAATATTGTCCAATTTCGCCTCGACGATGCTCTAACAACGATGTAAAAATTTAATCCTCACTGACATTTTTTTATTCACGAAATTTGCAATTTTTCTTCTCTTTTTTCGAAAGATTCTCGAGCTAAAAATGCAGTCTTTTGGTCGTCGCGGTTTTTGGCAATTTATACGTAAACACGTGCACGTACGTCACGATCAGGCACAGTATAAAAAATATTATATTCTTTCGATTGCACAAACTCCAGAGTTCCTCAAAATCCATACAGTTTTTATTTTTAAAACAATTTAATGAAAAAAAAAGTTTCTTCCCGCACAAATATAATTTTGTTTAATTTATAAATTCACGAATTATTCGTCGTTCACTTTACAACTTATTGTTTATTATTTCTCACAAAAAGTTTTAGTTATTTTAAAAAATTGAAATTAAGAAAAAATAAATAAAACAATGCCACGCTGTTGACTGGCGTTCTCGCGTGAAACGCGTTAGCTCCGCTCGCTCTAAGTTCTTCTCGCGAACTGACGAGCGTTTTCTCTCGACGAGGTTGTAAGTAAGTCGGTGAAACTTGAAGAGAATTCTAGAGGCTCATAGAGATGTTCCTTCTCTTCCTCCTCTTTCTCTTTTTCTTTATCTCTTCTTTCTCTCTCGCGCTCACAGACTCGAGTTACCTCGAGGTGCCTTGGAAAGATGAATTTCATCTCGTGACGAGAACGTGCGCATCTTGAAACTCGCTGATGGGTGAACGTCTTCACCGAATACATTCTAATTTCGATATAATGTCGAATGCGTTTAAACTCTCTCTCTCGCGCGCGCTCTCTCTCTCTCCCTCTTTCTCTCTTCCTGTACCAATTTACAAATTTACCAAATAGAATTTTGACAATTAAATTTTTTTTTTTTCTTAATAAATCTGGACTGGAATATTGACATTAAATTTACTAATTTTTTTAAATTGTTTTCAACATTTTTGTATTTTTGCTTTTCAATTTTATTATTTTTATAATTATGTTTGTGAATTAAATTTCAAATTGTCATATTTTTTAAATATGTATTTTTGTTATTATTTCGATTTAATTAATACGAAATAAAAGATAATAAAGTTTTATGAGTTAGAAACGAAAAGCTGGACCGGTTTTGTTTATAATCCAAAACTCGATCTCCTAATTTCTAGCAATTGAATTAATTCGTCCGGTTGAAAGGAATTTCGTTCGTAGAAAACGAAACAAGAGCGATCGAGTTTCCTGGGAATAAAATTATCGAACGAACGGGCTCCTCCTGATGCCGGGTTGTAATCCGTCGTAGTCCGAGTCGTGCGTCCCACACCGGTGGAGAAAGTATGACGAAGATCTCTCACGATCTTCAATTCTTCGCACGACCTTCCCACATGCAGTCGAGTGTATATCCCTTCTTCATTCCGGCCACGATAATTGCATCGAGACCTTCTTCGTAGCTCTCTCGATTTTTACAAAAAAAAAAAAAAACAAAAAATCACTACTTCGATAAGAAAATATTAATTAATAACTTATTTAAAAATAATTTTTTAATGAATTTCTTTTCATCGTTCAAAAAATAATTGCGTTATAAGAATCAATTAATAATTTTAAAACATTATTTAATTGAAATAATCAATTAATTAATTAGCAAATAATCGAGTCGGGATAATTAATTAGTAGTTTTTAAATAATAATTGTATTGGGTCAAGTGATTGATAATTATAACATAAAATAATTAATTGGTAATTACAAAAGTAAATTTCAATAAATCGTTCTATTGTAAATACAAATAATTTAGTTTAAAGAATAATTGATAATTTTTGAAAATTCATTTTTAATTAATAATGCTTACGAAGTGATTAAAATTAATTGGTCTAAGGTCGGGACAACGTTCCAGCAATTCAGTGCTCAACAGGCGTTTCATTAAAATTTCATCGGGATTTAACTAGAAAGGATGTAGAACCTTCGCTTCCGTTTCTCGTTAAAATCAGCCGAAATAACCCGAAGCTCCATTGTAATAACCACCTCGTTTGCCATTATGAAAGCCGCAAGGTGTGTTCCGTTCTCTAACGAGACTCCTCTCGCGATCCTGAATCCGCTGATTCGACGTCATTTAATTCGACTTTACGTGTATTTACGATCCGCAATTAATATTTCTACGAATTTATTTCCGAGCGAAATTAAGGAATCATTCGAGGATAACTGGCTTGAATTTTTTTTTTTTTTTTTTTTATATAAAATTCTATGTACATAAAAATATGTTTTAATGTTTTCGTTTTATTTTTTATTTTATAAATTCATTTCGTATGAATTAATAGAAATGCTCACGTATTATCTTATCAATGAACTATAATCGGACTATTTTCTTAATAAATTCTTAATAACAATTTTAATTATTCGATGAATTTCATTTAATTAATCTCGCGCGTTAATTAAAATAATGTTCCTTATTTCTTACAAATTTTATGGGCAAACGTATTCGTGTCAAATATCGCGCGTTTCAAACGGCACGAAAGTTACCATAGAGGCGAAAAAAAATTGAATCGCTTCTTCTCGTGCTCCATGCACTTTCTCACACGTTCGTACTTTCTTGCAAACCCAAGATTATTCGCGATGCGCAAAGGCATCCTCGGTTTGGAAATAAATTGATTACAGTTTATAATTTAATTTATTTCGTGAATAAAAAATTTAGTGAATTTTTCAATAACTTTTTTTTGTCATTTGTCAGAAATAATTATTCTATTTTTCAAAATTTCGCTTTTATTTATCTTTTTTCATAATTCTATCTTTTTTTTTGTTTTGTTTTTTTTTTTCAATTTACAAATTAATTACCTCAAACTCGGTCAATTTTTAAAATAATTTTATTGAATCTTTTAATTTTTCAAATTTAATCCTTTTTTTTTGTCAAAATAATTTTATTTCTCGAATAAATTTTTCAAGATTGAGCGATCGATCGCAATCGTAGAAAGTAAATTACGGCACAATTAGTACAATAAGCGTCAATTTAAAAGTAACGAGACCATTTTTTTCTCCCTAATTGTTATTAATAGTCGTTCATGTTTCTTTTTGTTTTTTAACACCAGCTTTTTGTACTCGAGAGGCGTATCGGCGACGACCATAAACGTGTCGTGCCTCTGTTAAAAACAGGCTCGCACTCGTACAGATCTTGTCTCCCACTTCTGCCTATTTTTTTTTCATTTTTTTCATCCTCTTTCCTCTCCACGAGAGAGAAAGTCCCAACGAGACAATATAATAATATAATCCTTTTTTTTTCATTTACATTTCCGGCTTTCTAGGTCAATTTCGACCAAAAAGTGTGTAAACAAGAACTCGAGCATCTGCTCGAGAGACTGTCCACTTGTGATCGTGTTTTATTTATTTATTTTTTTTCAATTTTTTTATTTCATTTTTTTTATTATTATTCCATCATTCACTAACACAAGCGCATTGGCTCTCCTTTATCGCCCTATTAGAGAAACCGATAGAAAGTCAAGCGAGCAATTTGTACGGACGTACCTCTCGGTCTACCCTGGTTTACAAATTGTACTTCCGGCAAGATAAAATACTCGCTCGATCCTCCATCGTTCGACGACACGAACAAAATCCTCCAAATTTATTTTAATGGATCATAAAAATTTTATCGACTCAACGTGACGTACAAGTTAGAAATCGATCAGGACATAATTACAAGAAAATTTTATTTTTTTCATCGTTTAATATATTTTGAACAATTTTTTATTTTTTAAAATTTTTTTTTAATGTTATCGATAAATTGGTAGAATTTTCAATATTCAATTTTTTTTAACGTTTGTGGACCGAAGCTCGTCACTTCGTCGACCGAGATTTTACAAAATTGACTTATTTTAAAAAATGAATTATTTCTGAAAAATTTTGATTATTTAAAAAAAATAATATTTCACGCCGATTGTCACAAAAGTGAAAATTCATTCGCGCGTACCAAGTGGAGAGAACGCTCTCGGCGTATCTGTGCCGACGACCTCATTTCCTATTCACCCGTTCGATAATCACTTTGAGAATAAGACGTAAGAAAGAAAGAAAAAAAGAGCTAATCGAATAAAATATCGATGTTTTGTTTTGTTTCTTGTTTTCACAGTTGGGCCGTTTCGACTGTGATGACGAGACAAAATCTCATACCGAGCAAGGATCGAGCGGGGGTGATACACGCGTTGATACCGATGTGGGACATGTGCAATCACGAGGAGGGCGAAGTGAGTTTAATTTTATTATTTTTAATTAATTTTTTTTTTTTATATTTTCATCTTATTTAAAAATTGTTTTTTTTTCAGTATCTTATTTTTTTATATTTCTTTTCAAGATTTATATCTTATTTTGTTTGAATTTTTTTCAATATTTTAATCGTATTTTAAAAAAATACAATTTATTATGTTTATTAATTAATTCATTTCTCTAATCAAAATATTTATTTCAGATAACGACGGATTTCAACGTCGCGACCAACAGTTGCGTCTGTTATGCCAAACGATCGTTCAAGCAGGGCGAACAATTTTTCATATATTACGGTCCGAGGACTAATTCGGATTTCTTCGTCCATTCGGGTTTCGTTTATCCCGATCATAAGAAGGACGGTTTCAAATTGCTTCTCGGTATAAGCAAAGTGGATAATTTGTACAACGATCGTATGAATTTGCTAAAAAAATTAGGTTTTACGTCGCACACCGTAACCTTCTCGCTTATGTCCGGCCCGGAGCCAATCCCAGACGAGATGTTGGCCTTTCTTCGTGTCTTCAGTATGAGAAAAACCGAGCTCGATCATTGGCTCGAGTCCGACAAAGTTTTCGACCTCAAACATCGCGACTGCGCACTCGACACCGTCGTCGAGGAGAACGTTAGGAAATTTTTGGTCATGAGATTGCAACTCCTGCTTCTTGGTTATCGTACGACTCTCGGGGTAAGCGAATCTCTAACGAAATATCAATTAAAAAACCATATTTTTAAAAATTACATAATTGTTCGATTTTCACAATTTTAATAATTTTGTAACATTGACCGGGTTTTCTTCAGGAGGACTTGGAGCTCATCGCGACCCCGATACAACGCGAAAAGAGGATGCTGATACAGTTGAGAATAATGGAAAAGCAGATACTCATCGGTGCTCTGGAGTACGTCTTGGAATGGAAAGTCTGAAGCTCATGAATATCTTCGTCGCGCAATTTTCCTCGTACAAAGTTCGCAGCTGTTGATTTCTAAAAACGTGATAACTTTTTATGAATTTTTTCTTTTTTTTTTCATAAAATTCTGGGAGTCTCGCGTTTTAGAGTCGAACAGATTTGAATTTTGGCGCGCATTTGTTCAAAACTAACTCTCGATACCAATGATTTAAAGCCCGATGGGCCGTGTGTTTGCTATATTTTTGTTGTAAGATATGACGCGTGTATAATAACAATGTAATTAATATTTTCGTCATTCGTTAATCATGATTATATTTATGAGAATTGTATGTACTTAAAATGTAGTTTGCAAAAAAATGTTTATGCCTATCGTAATGCTGTTGTGTCATACGAATTTGAATGCGCAGTAAAGAACGAATATTTATGTATATTTGGTAGCGCGTTCTTTTTAATTAGACTCGGTACGGAGATTATGCTATCGATAACGATCGGTTGAATCCAAGATTGGTAAAAAAAAAACATAATTCATAGCGTGGAATTCTTCGATCAATCTCGACGAAAACTTCTTTACCGACGTTTATCGAGGCATTTGTTCGTGCGATGAGGTTAACCTCCATGGTTTCTGAACAAAGCTTTTCTCCGCCTCGGACTTTCTAACATTCTTAACATCCCTAATAACGAACGAATATAGCATTTTTACTACTATTTGTATTAGAAACTATAATATTAGGCTTTGCAGGTGTCGCAATCGTTGATACAACGAATAGGGATCGAAAAACTTTGAATTATCGTTTAGAAGCATGTCTATATCATTTAGATTTCCAGATGTTTCCTAGGAAAAAAATACGTACGTTGTTAATTCATTATTTATTAATTATAATAATATAGATAATTAATGATTCATGGATAATATCACCATTACCCATCGCATCTAGGACGTTTGGCTCTCTAGTTCACTACGGATTGTGTCGAACGACGTAGAGGGCAGCACTGGCCGAAAAATGCATATGGCTGACTCTCTTTACTATTATTTCGTCTGTGGCGTACTTCACACTGCACGTTATTTTTTTATCAACTGGTGGGGAACTGTCGTGTACTCTTAATTTTCCCGAGTAAATATAACCCACCGTTTCGTTTATCAATTGTAGCAGATTGTACATTGTTTAAGCAAACATTTATCGTACAATCTTATCAACAAATTTTGCTGCACTTTAGGGGTTAATTTCGTCGCGATATCTTCGAAAGAACATTTCTACATGTGACAGTGAGGATTTGCTATTGTGAGTGCCATACGAATTTCCCGATATGACAGTTCGACATTTATCGTTAATGCGTACTCGGTGGACTCCCAAAGCTGTTTATAATCGTCGATAATCCGAATAGTTTTGCTCATCAATACAGAACTTCTCGATACGACAATGTCACGCATTTTTTCATCATTTTAACGTCACACGGTCCTTGAAACATTACACATAGTCTGAGTAATCGCTTTTGGAACAAATGTTCAAGTAAATGCGCATGCGCATGTGTGTATGAACGTATGCAATAACGTGGAAAAATCGAATTACCCATTGATTCAAGGACGTTTTGAGTGCATAGTTAAACATCTGAAAACAAAAATAGTACATTGGTCACGGGTTGTTATTGTCCAATTTGGCGGGAAACGACGCAGTCGTTTGAATTACAAAATATCGATTTTTGACATTACTTCGAACGAGCTAAATATTTATATTAATTTTCTAATCATTCACGTGGCAGACTCTTCTTCGCACAATGGCTGACGAAGAACAAAATTGCTCGAACGAGGACGATCATAACAAGTCGAAGCAGCGAGATGAAAAAATTAATTACACGATGGAAGAACGTTCCGAATATTTTATAAAATTAGAAAAATGGCTCCAGGAAGCGTACGCGTGGCAGAGCGTCGCCGCAATGTTTCCATATCACATACTCTCCGGTCAAATATTCAATCAGCTCCCAGGTACGCAACAAAAATCAATAAAAAAATTAATCGTTAACAATTTTTGCATCGTCCCGAAAATCGAATTAATTTCTTCGACGTTCTCGTTCAAGGTACCCAACCGTTTGTCGCGTCGATAACGACGAACGGAAGTAGTTCGCCGGTAACAAACGGTGCGACGCCTCTGGCCGGTACGCCAGAATGGCAAAACATCCAACCGGTAAGACAAAGGACGCCTCGAGAGACTAGAGTACCGTTCCAACTGCCCAGAGTCGAAGGTAGAGGGTCAAACGAAAAAAATGAAAAAAATCGAATTTAAAAAAAAATCCTCGAGCTAAAGTTTTCATTTTTCGTAACTCAACGTCTAAAAAGAACAAAAAAACATGTAAAAAGAACAAAAAATAATCTCAAGCCATTGTCGCATTTTCGACCTCAAATTATTCATTTTAAACCTTAAATCTTTATTAATCATCGCAAATTTTTCAATCATTTTCCTCTTTCGACGTAAAATCGTCAACGCGCTAATTCCAGTAAAAAACTGTCTTGCAGGAACCGAATATCGCGTACCACCGATCTGGAAACGCTTCGTAGCCGAATTTATCGACTCGATAATGTTGCTGATGCTCAAACTGGTCATTACTTTCTTCACCCTCGATCTCTTCGCTCCCATGTAAGATCACATTACAAATATATATGTATATATATGATATGCTTCCTTCCACGTGCAATTTTTCATCGATACATTTTCTAGAAGCTTGGAGCCTTATCATCTCGATTTGTTGCAATCGAATTTGCGTATCGATTACAAAATGGCGGTCGAGGTAGCTTCGAGAGTATTGATATGGGAGATGATGCATCGATTCATGGTTTGCGTCTACGAGGTGACTATATTTTTTCATCCGGAATCAATATTACAAAAAAAAAAAAAAAATTAAAAATCGTCATTTTTATTTCAAAATTAAAGGCTGCGTGGCTTCAGCATGGTATGAACGGTACCATAGGTGGTGCCAGTCCTGGTAAACTCGCTATGGGTCTGATCGTGGTCCAATGTCGAAGTATAACCTTGATCGAACGACCGGACAGTAACGATATGGTTTTTGTCTCGCCTGGAACGGATCTTGGTTTGCCGCTGGCGCTAGGAAGATCCTTGGTGAAAAATCTCATAATGACTTTTCTATTTCCGATATGCTTCGCGCTCTTTTTCTTCAGATTCAACAGAACCTGTTACGATCTGGCTTTTAATTCGATCGTCGTCGAGGATCCGCTGAGAAACGCGAATCGATTTCGTCGTCAGTAAAAAAAAAACAAAGAGAAAAAGAGGGTTTTGGGGAAAAGATAGGACAAAATCGTCGACGATTTTGTTGTGTACAAAACGAATGTATGTATAATAAACTCCGCCGTGATAAATACAATGATTAATAAGAGATCAAAAAAACAAAAATGTCATCGAAGGTCGATACTTTTTTTTGTTTCAAGGTCACACCGCATTATTTTCCAAATCGACGTGTTTACGTTTGCGCAAAGTTGCGTTATAGGAAGAAAAACGAAGGTCTATGTATAAAAAAAAAATTGAGATTGTAAAGAAAATGATAACGGCTAATGGGCGTTCTACTTTTTTTTTCAAAGTCGAATTTTATCTAGTCTTTCCCTATAAAAATGACGCAATACTGCGGACGTGAAGGTAAGATAAATAGATTACGGAATCGATCGTGTAGCGTGGAACAATCAATTTTTTAATTTACGACTTCTAGCCTTTTTCGCGCCTGCAATGCCATCTGTTAGTGAATCATAGAGTAAATATTTCTATTCGTATATCTATATATATTACTAGTATATCGTGTGCGTGAGAGAGAGAGAGAGAGTAAGCGATAATGCGCATGCGCAGGAGAGCGGCGCGGTGGGAGACGACGCTGAGCGGGAGAGAGCAAGGAGTGGGAGAGAGAGACAGGCTACGCGAGTCCGTGATAGGAGGGGATAGAGTAGTATGTGCCGTGCAGCTAATGACGTCACTTCCCAGTCAAACGTGGCCGCCGCGACCGTAAGGAAGGAGTGGCCGTCGGGATCTGTCAAGTTTCACGGGGGGGAGCAAAATATACCGTGGTAGAAAAATTCATGTTTCACGGTTGTACACGTCGAAACGTTTGATCGTGAATATCGCGGGTTTACGTGTAAATTTCGACATATCCGATATCGTTTAAACGCCAATATGTCGTCCTCGGGTGATTTCGGTAATCCGTTGCGGAAATTCAAGCTCGTCTTTCTCGGCGAACAGAGCGGTGAGCGTTTTCTCCTTTTTTTAAGTCTCTCTCTCTCCCTCTTTCTTTCTCTACTTCTTTTTTTCTCTCTCTTTCTTTCTCTTTCTTTCTCTTTTACACTCTGCCATCGTACTTTCCTCAATTATGGATCAATATTGGACAAGCTTTTGTTAACCTGTCGTCACGAAAATGCAGCTATTATTTTATCATCGTCTCGAAAACTTTCGCGTTTCGTCGCTCGATATTATTTGCTCCAGTTGGAAATTCATGGTTACGTTCGAGAGGTTATAAATCGATATTCTTCGAGGTCCATCTTCGTTCGGCATTATAACGTTGCTTGTGTGTGTGTATAGGCATATATATATATTGCTATACGCTCTATACATATAGCTATATACGATACGTGCCCGGTCTTGCGAAACGGCGTTTGAGTTTGTCATTTTATGATTCGAGACGTTACCATTTTTTTCACATTTAACGACGTTGGACTCGTAAAAGCTTGGTCTTGCGAGCTCGGGACAATCGGTTCGCGCGATTATCCTTATTAGGGAATTCGTAACAGTCGCGCAGATATGAAAATTGATAATTACAATGTCATTGACTCGCGTACCGTTACGGTAACCATTTAAAAAGGCTCGTTAGACGATGAACCAGGCAACTTTTATCTGGTTGATTATTGTTTTTACAATTGTTGAAAAAATTTGCATGATGTAGCGACAATGATGAAACGAAAGATCGATGATAATTCGCTACTGCCAAATATGGATCGAGCTGATTGAAACGCGATTACAATAATTTAGCGTTGCGTTTGTACAGTTAACCAGGATTCTTATCTCGATATTTATGCAGCCTAGCGTTTAATTATGTACGCGATGTGTAATCGAGACGTTTCTCGCATTTAGGTTATGTTAGATCCACTCGGTCGGTAAGAGAATAATGGGGAATCTTTTTTGTTACCCACCGAGATCTTTCCTACCATAATGTCAAATAAAATTTTGCGTTTCGTTAGTTGATTTGCCGATTAAACTAGATAATATTTATTAATTCCAGTTAGAAAGACTTCTCTCATTACCTAATTTATGCACGATAGCTTTTTTTGTTGTTAACAATCGATATTTTTTTCGACATAACCTCAAACTAAAATTTACGTTTCAGTAGTTAATTTACCGATTAAACTAGATAATATTTATTAATTTCAGTTGGCAAGACTTCTCTCATCACGCGATTTATGTACGATAGCTTTGACAACACGTATCAGGTAAATCATAAAAAAAATTCGTTGAAAAATTTTCTTTTCCGAATTCCTAATCTCGAAAAAATTCTTTAAAGTCGACACGAATTCTTCCAGGCTACAATAGGTATAGATTTTCTGAGCAAGACTATGTATCTCGAAGATAGAACCGTAAGATTACAATTGTGGGACACTGCCGGACAGGAACGTTTTCGTTCCTTGATCCCGAGTTACATCCGGGACTCTACAGTCGCCGTTGTAGTTTACGACATTACTAGTGAGTATCGCCTCATGAATCGGTCACCAAAAATTTGTTTTTCGCCACGATGAACAGATTATTGAAAAAAAAGAACAAAAAAAATAAACGAATTTCCAGATGCCAATTCATTTCACCAGACGTCCAAGTGGATCGACGATGTTCGAACGGAACGAGGCAGCGAGGTTATTATTATGTTGGTAGGCAACAAGACGGACTTGAGCGATAAGCGTCAAGTATCGACAGAGGATGGCG
The DNA here is from genome assembly GCA_951802705.1 of Netelia virgata. Classification (NCBI taxonomy): domain Eukaryota; kingdom Metazoa; phylum Arthropoda; class Insecta; order Hymenoptera; family Ichneumonidae; genus Netelia; species Netelia virgata. Next base: position 14,470,143 of record OX637867.1, on the reverse strand, counting down.
AACGAAAGGCCAAGGAGCTCAACGTTATGTTCATCGAGACTAGCGCCAAGGCGGGATACAACGTTAAGCAGGTCCGAAAACACACATGAAAAAAAAATCAACGCATTTAAATAAAATAAGAAAATTCCTAAAAAAAGAAGTAATTTTTTCTATATTTTCGATATTTTCCAGCTATTCAGAAGAGTCGCAGCGGCTCTGCCCGGTATGGACTCCACCGAGAACAAGCCGCCCGAAGACAGTATCCTTTTTTCTCGATACACGACTTTAAATCATTTCGAAATATTCGCACGTTGAAAATTTCAGCCGCGAGAATAATTCGCAAAATACGACGAGAGGAACGTCCCCGTCGTTACGATTCGCGGATTTTATTACGTTGAAAACGAAACAACTTTTTTTTTTGTTTTTTTTTTTCTATTTTTTTCTGTTTTTTTTTTTTTTTTTTAAACTTTAGGCAAAATCACGATTTTCCATGGCGTTGAGTATCGTTCTTGGGGATTTTTCGTTCCTCGGTCGTTTACGATGGTCGACGAACTGAAAAATCTCAAGGTCGTGCACTCGCACGACGCTCGGTAAATCGTTCCCCCGATTTTAGCGCATAGAATATTCTTTCATTTAGTTTTCTTTGTGTTTTCCTTAATGTGTTTTTATACCAATTCCCGTAGTGCAAGAAGTAGTACTGAAGGATACGCCAATTGAACTGAAAGAATCGGAGAGCAGTTGTGCATGCTAAGTCGACGAAATAAATACGTGAGAAAGAGCAAAAAACGAAAAAGAAAAAAAAACGGTACTAACGATAGACGAGAGAGAGACACGCTAATTTAATGATAAATAAATCATAATAATAACGATAATTAAACGACCGTTTAAAAGAAAGAAGAGAACGCAAAAAAAAATATTTAAAAAAATCATCGTTCGTCACAAGCCCCGCGGCCTGATTCGAAATTCGCAAAGAAGAAAAAAATGCGATCCTTGCGTTATTCGCACTTAAACGGCGATATTTATTGTTCTTTTTTATTTGTCTCATTTCTTCCGACAATTATCGTCGACGGTCGATCGACGTTTTCGGATCAGGTCGGGGAATAAAAAGAAAACATTACGACACTCTGTTATTTTTATTTTATTTTTTTTGTTAATTTTAATTTAATTTAATTTTTTTTTCCACGTTATAATTTATTCAACAAATCGTGAGGAGCAAGGCACTGGTGTAAAAAAAACGAAACGGTAGCTTTTCTTCGTTTTCTTAGACGTTTTTTTCGTTTTTTTTTTTTCGTCGGAAAAAACGCCCTCGGATCGATGATTTTCGGTTTGTGGTAAATTTTTCGGATTTTTTGGGGATTTTTCGAGAGTAACAGAAAAGAGAGAAAAGAAGAAGAAATAATCATTCCAAGAGACGCGAATCGGTGGATCGGTAATACACGGATATTTTTCATTCATTCATTTTTCAACGACGCAAGATAAAAAGAAGACCTTTGGTCGTCGCTCTAGCGGCGAAAGTTGTAACTACAGGATCGCATTCGTCAAAAACCCGCGCGAGACGTTTATAATTCTCGTCGTCGAGTCGAAAAAACACTTCTATATATATATATATCAATATATATTTCAAGAATTTAATAATTGTCGCGTTAAATCGCGAGCGATTTTGCTTCTTTGCGAAACAGTTTTCTACCAAAAAACAAACAAATAAAAAGTAAAGCAAATAAATGAAACGAAGAGCGAAATAGGAAGAAATAACTAGAAAAAAAACAAACGGAAGAAACATAAAAATTAAGCTCAGACTTTGACTCAAGTACAATAAATAGCAATAAGGAGGGATTATACATTGTTAATTGCATTGATTTTGAAGACTTATGTTTGTAATTTTAAGAGTTTGTAAAACGATATTAATTAATTTTGCCGGACGTAGAAAAAGAGAAAGAGAGGAAGAAGGAGAAACCGAGAGATCTCGAAATAGTATCGAAGCTTTGCTGCAACGACGATCGAACGTCCGAGCGTTAATTGACAACAAAAATTTGTGAAAAAAAAACAAAAGTCGATCTGTGAACGTTTTCGTTGAAGTATTATTTATGCACTTTCTCTCCCGAGAGAGAAGACAACGAGGGGGAAAAAATGATATTGATGTTGTAAAGACGAGAAAAAGAAAGAAAAAGAAAACACCTCGAAACTAAGTTGTAAATAATGAAACAAATTTGGGAAACGGCTAAAGATAATTAAAAAAAAAAACAAAGGATAACAAAATCGAAAAAAAAGATAAAAATCGCTAAGTAAAATAGTAAAACTATATTCGCGTAGCTTTTCTTTGTCTTATTTTTTGTTTGTTAATTTTTATTAATGTGTAAACTTTTAATTTGTATTAAAAAAAAAGAAAAAAAAAAAAATCAAAACTCGGGAGCTACGGTACATTTTTTGTTATGTTTTTAACGTTACGTTTTATCCATGATTTCTTGCCATTCCATCCACACGCGAACACACGGGACAAGCAAATCGTGTGCGAAAAGTTAGTTAGAAGAGGGAGAAAAGAATGAATTATAATTGACGATAAAAAAAATTCACGCGTCCATGAATTATAGCGAGTAAAAGAGAGAGAGAGAGAGAGAGAGAAAGAAGGAAAACCCAAACGCTTCGTCATACACACGTTCCGTCCTTTTTTGTCGCGTTTCGCACGCTTTTTGTGCGATCATTGCCGAAATACGTCCTGCCGAAAAAAAAAAAAATTAAATAAAATAAACATCAACAAACAAACGAATTGCAAAAAGCTTGTTCTAGCGAGGAGAATAAAAAAAAGCTTACTCGGGAACAAATTCGTACCTCGACACGTTTTGTAACAAAATTTTATACGAGAGAAAGAAACAAAAAAAAAAACATGAAAACAAAAATTGTTTAATCGAATCGCGGCTTTGCGAGACGAAGAAATCAAAATCTCACACACCTCGAGATATATATAAAAAAAACGAGGGAGAGAATCTCTCCAGGGTCCACGTGTAACGTGCCATTAATTGTGAGAAAAAAAAACATTCAACCAAAAATTGTCGACCTTAACAAAAACGAAACCAGCTGTGGACTTGCAGAATCAATCGCCGATGCAGAATGGATCCGAGTCGGAGGGAGAGAGCGGCTGCGTTTGCTAGGGCGTCATCAATTTTTCGCGTGTTTTACGGAAAATCGAATAAAAAAAGAAAAAACAAAACAAAAGAAAAAGAAAAACACACAAAACTGCGTCGACGACGAAAAAAAGCAAAAGAAAACACACAAAAATATCGAGAGAATAAATAAAACGCGAACCAAACTAATGTAACGCAGCGTTTTGCGAATCAGTGGCTTCTTCTGACGAGTTTTGTGCATCGTAGCCCTTGGTCAAAGCCCCTTCTACGTGGCGTAATTAATAAAAAATGAAAACAAAACAAAAAATACAAAAAAAAATAATAATAATATTGCGTTCTAGGAAAACGAGAGGAGAGAAACAAGATCTTTAACGAATCGAGATCGATGCACGAGAATCATAATGGAAAAAAAATCACAAAAGAAAAAACAAAAAAAAATTGATAGTAGGAAATTAATTATTAACAAAACAAACAAAATAAACAGAAATAAAAGTGTGCTTCTAACGTTTTGCAGCGATTACAAGAGCTATAGACGATTTAAACGAAAGAATTATCTTCGTACTTCTTGACTTTTCCACTAGAGGCGCAATGTGATATATATTTGATTGATTTTGGAACGATAGACCGCGACTTTCGATCGTTACGATTGCCAAGCACCGAACCGTTATTTTCCTAATTCACGTCAGTGTGTTTCGAAAGTCTTAAATCCGCTTTGTTTTTAATTTGCTGGCTGGAAAGGAGAACGCGCGTCACACGTGTCGACGAACTGTTTTAGTTTTAAGCTTTTAAAGATGCCCATCGAGGCACGAGCCGTTTTTTCCGGCACGATTAACACGTTTTTAATATACAAAAATTATTCGAAGATGAATTAATCGTACGTAATGATGACTTTTCGTTCGTTACCCACTGTGATTTTCGTGTTTTAGTCTGAAATTGCCGTCGAAAACAGCTCGTGCCCCGATAGTACATGGGTTGACCGCTAGAGCCACGCCCGCATCAGCGCCACCTATCGCATTAGTACACTTTCCAAAGTACCTAATATATCGAACTCTCTTTCAACGTTCTATCGTTCCAAACGAATCTTGACACGTTTTAAATTATTGTTTCGACATGAGAGATTTAAAAGAACGAGGTGAAGAGAGAAAGATACAAAAAAAATGAAAAAAAAAACGCGAAGAAGAGTCTGAAACGCACACGGTGATGAATCGAATTGTTGTTCGGTCATTAAGGATTGTACAATAAGAATGCGAAAGGATGGAAGTAACGGGGGGAGGGAAACAAAGAAACAAAAGAAATATGAAAAATGTGATGAAAATTATATGGGAAAAAAATCTCGGTCTCGATGTTCATTGATAAAGAAAAAAAAAGAAACAAATATCTCGCTGCGCATGCGTGAAGTGTGTATGTGCGTTTTGTGTGTGTCAGTGGGCGAGCGTCTGCGGGTAATCGTATATTTACTGTAACAACCGAACACGCCGCTTTTCGACTCCGATAACGTTGATAACATTAAGCCCGGTATTACAACAAAAAAAAAACAAAAAACAAAGAACACGATGCAAATGAAGAAAAAACGAAAACTAACGAGAAAGAAGAAAGCAAAAAAAAGAAACGAAAAATTGTTACGTTTAATCGAAGAGACTGAATGTTTTTCGTACTTTCATCACGCCAGTACCTAACTAGCATTAGTTAATTGAGAATGAGGAAGGGCGATAGGCATGATGAGAGAGTGGGAGGAGTTGGCGAGAAATTAAAAAAAAAATCTAACACGATTTGGACCGCGATTAAAATTGGTAACGATGGTTATCCGATCGAAATTTGATGGACAAAAAAAACAATGCTCCAACGAGTGAGACGGGCCAATTTTTCATAATTCTAGAAAAGATACTGAGCAAACGAAAAGCGATCTACGAATATAGTCGAATATTATTAAAAACGTTCTTCTCCGAGTTGACCAAGTTTTTTTCAATCTCAAAATTTTTCAACACATTATTCAATAATTTAAGAAAACAACAAGTTTTGTCAATATTTCGATATTTTTTTTACTCCGTAAATTTTTCAAATGTGTTTTTCATTATCTTTAGATTTTTTTTGAAAAAATTCAAGTACTTACGATTATCTGAGAATTAAAAAAAATGGCTAACCCCGAGGCGAACGTCTCTTTTTTACGCTTCGTTTCGACGATCGAATTAATTTTCTTTTTTTCGTATTTGATTCTGTACAAGTATTCTTTCTTTTTCTCACCGAACTGGCAATTTGTGTCACCGCGTGACGAGGCTTTTTGCTAAATTAAGAGCGAACGAAAAAAAAGAAGCAAAAACGAAAAAAAACAAAAAAAAAACAACACCAACGTGCTTACCCCAGCGAAATCCAGCACTGTTTCTACGCTAAACTGTCTTTCTAGTGTCCTAGCGAGAAAAAAAACAATTACACGATAATATTGTTTCGACTTTTTATTGCCCGTTCAGTTTTTGAAAAAAAAAAAAAAAAATCTTTTTCTCCACGACGCTAAAATCCCAACCTAGAAATGTTTCTTTTTTCAAGAAAAAAAAAAAAGAAATAAGACTGGTGTTCTCTCTGCATTTGTACCGAAAGAAGAAAAAAACAGCGCATAATATTTAAACTAGCCTCTGTATAATCGTCGACGTGTAACGGAAAGCGATATTATCACGTTTATTCGCGAAACAAAAAAAATTATTAGAAATGACGAGAATGAATAATAAAAAAAAAAATTGCTTCGATTCATATCGTTTGTCGTAGACGAGAAAAAAAACCCAGAAAAAAATCGTAGATCTCCGCATTTAGACGAAAACAATTTTCGTTGACGTTCGTCGATAGCTTCGCGCTACGTAGACGTAGAGGGAACGCGTTGTGATTGCGGCTAAATTTATTATTCGCATTGTCGTTTATTATTCGCATGTACCGAATAGCTAGGTAAAGTGAAGAAAAAAACAAAAAAACAATTAAAAAATGAAAAAAAAAGTAACGAGACACGATGTATATTTCCATTTCTATATTTGCTTATGAAATGTGAGACGACGAAAAACAAACAAACAACAACAGCAAACGAACGACGATATATTGTGTAATTGCGTATGAATACATCCGTTTAACGAAATAGACAAAAATAAATAAAATTATTAAAACAAAATTAAATTAATAATAAAAAAACGCGAAGTAACGATTAATCGTTATTTTTTGTATTGTTTAGAAGTTTCGACGCTTATTGAAATTTGTCTATTTTCGTGAAAAAACGACGAAAATTGTCTATTTTTGAAAAATAACGAATATAATTTTGTTTTCATTTTTTTACTTGATTTATTTTTGTCTATTTTAGAAAATTAAATATATTTACGCGCACGCATTTTGTGCGTAAGACTCTCTCGACGAGCATCGCCAGCTTAAAACAAATGTTTGCTACGACCTGGTGCTCGAGACGCGGTAGCGCCATCTTGTCTTTTTTTTTCTTATCACGATAAGCGTCGTATGTGGGTCAGGAGGAAAGCGACGTGAATGCAAATACACGCGAGAGAGCGAGACAAAGAAGAGATTGGCCTTGTCGTTTTGCGACGAACGAAAAAAAAAAACGAGACGAATGTTTTTTTTCTCGGTCACGTTCGAATTTTCCCGCCGAAAAAAACGAACGTTTCTTTTTTCTCTTTTTTTTTCTTCGAACGACTCGTTTTTTTTTTCGTTTTCTCGCGACCAAAAAATGTACTCTCGACCTACCGTTTAACTATTGAACTTATATCGGAGCTTCGAACGAAATGAAACGAGAGAAGAGAAAACAAAATAAATAAAAATCTCGAAACCAAAAAAACGAATAAAACTTCAGAAAACAAAACGATATAAAAAATAAATCGATACGAGCGTTTGTGTTCACGGGCGATGCCTCGTTCCTTGCATTTCTTTTTTCGGTTCGCTTACACTTTTATCAATTTCTACGTGTAAAACACCGCAATGCCATAATTTTTGTGATCGCAAAACGCAATGAAAAAAAAAAAAAAAATAACAAAAAACGAGTATCTGTGTAGGATACGAAATAAAGTAAATATTGACGATGACGAGGGGCTGCAACGTGAACGTTTCTCCCGCTTTTTCATCCGGCTAATTTTTCAGAAACAAAATGAAGCAAAAAACAAAACAATTAATTTAATTATCGATCGTCGATAGCAATAATTTATTTTTCGTTGCAAGAGTTATTTTTAGTCGAGCATATTGTGGCTTACCTTCTGTCGGTTGGTGGTTGATATTTTGATAACCAAAACAAAAATAAAAAAAACGCTGAGCTGCAAAAATGAAAAAAAAAAATATTTTGGGAAAAATTTATCAAAAATCCGATCTTATCATTGATAGTAATCGTTTACGTACTTTATTGTAATATCAATTATATACAAATTTAAAATTGCGTCCTGTACGTCACGATTTTTTGCTCATTTTTTTTGGTTTCATTTTCTTTTTCTTTTTTTGTTGTTCGTTTTTCTAAACACTCCGAGTCTCGTTCGTCGATCTTAAATTTATATTACATTGGATTTTCAACCTACTTTCTGCTCCCCGTTACGCTTCGTACGATCGAACCAACGATCGTCCACTTTTTTTATTCGATTATCATAATCTTGCATCGCCGCCATTTTCTTTTTTTGTTTGTTATTTTTTAAATTTTATTTACAGCGTCTCACCCTACGCCGACCCAATAGTCGATAATCGGATTGAAACGGTCGCCGATCACGATCGACAAGGTCGAGTGTAGGACGTTACTCGCCGGAGAAGGAAAAAAAATCAATTTTTCGTAAAAAAAAATCGTGAGATTTTTTTCTTTTTTTTTTTATATCATTTCGAGATATTCTAACTACAAACGTCGTTCGCGCTAGTCCTCTTTTTGTTTCGCACACCCCTTTTCTCTCTCGTTTGGCAGTATCGACTTTGCGCGCCAGAATTGTTTTTCTATTTCTTTTTTTTGTTTTTCTAAGACCCTCGATTCCATCGTTGGCGCGCAAATTGATTATTTTTCTCTCGCATTTTGGTTATATCGTCGAGTCTCGTCAGTTGAGCATTGGCACGTTCACTGCTAAAAAATAACACTTTCCTGATCGACGGTCGAGTTTAATTACAACGCCATTTTTGTTTTTCGTAATAGTGATAATAATAATAATATTAATGATCGAATTATCATAATAACGTTTTAGATAAAGTCCGACGTACGAATACAAAAACACACACGAGTGTTTCATAACAATTAAAACGTGAACGTTTTTTTTCACATTGTTTGTCGTTCATTTTGTTTAAATTTTTCTTTTTTCAATATTTATCTGGAATGAATGATAGAATTTTTGTTCAATCGCAACATCTCGACGATAATCGCGGATCTTGTTTTTCATTTCTCGTTCGTTCGTTTCGATTTCTTTTCCTTTTTTTTTTTTTTTTTTTTTCTTATTATTCGATAAAAATAATTCGCATAGGACGTAAAGCATTGAGGAACACATATCATCCGCCATTTTGTTTTCTTTCGTTAGTCACGCGTCGATAAATTTTGCACACGGTGACTTATGCGTTCGATACGTTTTCGTTTAATTTCACTCGTTTTCTCAGACGAGAAGAATTCGTCCTCCGCCATTTTGTCATCACCGTTTTTTATCCACCACCATTTTGTCAGTTTCCAGTTTCTACCGTCACTGTTTTTTTTTTAGGTTAGTTCTTCGGCCGACACTCTTTTAGGTTAGTTTCTCGTCGAGGTTAAATTCTCTCGGTGCACTTCTTTAGTTTAACTTTTAGGTTAGTTTCTCGGCGTCCATTTTTTTTGTTTTATCAAAGAACTCACTTTTCAACGTACATATTAATAAGCGTCCATATGTTTGCGCATTTTATATCTCGAGTTGAAACGACTCGATGATTCGAAACATCAAGCGGGACGTGTCACGAGGTCACGATTGTCGACTTTTGGAAATCGTCAAGGTTGACGAAGTATTAACTCCCGAAGTTTTCGTTAACGTTAAATTATTCCAGCTCTATGACGAGCCGTTCTCCTAGAGTCAGACCCTCAATTCCTCCATTATCTGTTGATGATTGTGTCCCTTTTTCAAAGTACCGACCCCCGACATCGGCATACTCTCCTGTTGCAATTGATTTGGGCTCATTATCAAATTTTGTCCCAGTTTAGCGGGTTTTGTATTTTTCGGTGGTGGGGGTGGCATCGGTACGTGACATGAATTATTTTGCAAATCGGCGAAATCGGGTGGTGGCATGTGCTGTATGTGATGACGTTCGGCCGAAGTTTTGGTCTCGAGCTCGCCGCATATGTTGTTTGGCATTTGGCCATTTTCCTGACGTTTTTTCGGGCAGTGATGTTGATTCTTGTCCCGCTGATAATAAACACCAGCGAATATTAGAACGTTTAATACGAGAAGACTACAACCGATGGCTATCGTGACGCTCAGAGCTGTCGAATAAGCTGCAAAACCATCCTCTGGCTGCGTCGTCGTCTCCTCGAAAGCCAATTCACTCGGCGACGCGGTCGACGTGTTGTGAACGCGTTCCGTCGTTACTTCCGGTGTCGTCGTTCTCGCGGTGGTCGGTACCCTTTGTATAAATCTCGGTGGCACCTGGAGAGAAATCAGCACGAATTATAATCGAGTGCGTTGTAATATGGAGGAAAAAAAATTAGTTACAGACGCCACCGCCAGAGGCGCGATCTCTATATACGCTCAGTGGCGCCCTTGGCGGAGGCGTCATTAACTATTCGGTTTACAATCGCTTTATAATATCGAGCGTGTAATACTTTTTTTTCTGAATATCGAGGACGAATTTTAATGAATCGACGCACTCACCTGTTCCGCATCGAGGAGATGATGGGATCTCGGCACATCGTCGGAGCCGGGTTTATGTAGATCTGGTACGAGATTGAGCCAGAACGAAAGTCTGTGAGCCCTGTAGTGACTCTTGAGTTTCGATTTCGTGTCTGTGTACAGAAATAAAGGGTCTCGTTTCATTCTCTCGATAATTATGTATCAACGACGAGGCGTATCAATGTGCAACGGAATCGAGGTGGGGAGGGGGATACAAGAGACGTCGAAATTGTGAAATAATGAAGATCGTATGACTGGATCGGGAGAAAGAAAAGTTCGAGGGTCGAACAATTGGTGCGTGATGAAAAAAATGAAACCGCGGAGGAGGCGAAATAGGTTAAGTGAAATTGATGCTTCGATGAAATTGAAAACGTAACGTCCTTGCGACGGTCTTAACAAAGAATATCTACGCTCCATAGAGATTCATGAATTGAAAGGTATAGAAAAAAATGTATCGAATAGAACGAGAAACGAACGAAAAGGTGGAAAAAAATTGTAACGAAAGACGTCTCAATTAGTCGAGATTGGGTGTAGTAAAGAATCTCACCGCTAGATGTCTACACTGACTTTTCTCTCTCGTATACTTTCAACCGAAGCCGACATTTATATACGATCTCTTACCTATTATTAAATAATTTTTGTGCTTCTCCTCGTAAGCCGTCCATGCGACGTTTTTGAGTTTCGTTCTGTCAGGACGAGGTCCTGGTGGTCCTGGATCCGGTGTACCCTCGTTAGGATTTCTGTTAAGAAATATAATACACGAGATAACACACAATATTACACACGAACGGCATAGAAAATATATCGACGAAAATTATAGTTGGTTCATTTTTGTTACCCAGTTCGTGCGAAATTTGTAAAATACAGGATAACACTCTCGGCGAGAGCGATTTCAGCTTTCGTATAATTCTTCGGCCAATGAGAGAGTCCGCCGACCAACGGTGCACCAAAGAGGTATGGCAATTCTTCACCATGGATGCATCCTTGTCTCTACGAAAAGGAAAAGAAAAAATATTGTTTATTAGATTTATTAAAATAAAACAAATTATTTTCCATGTTTTATTAAATATTTTGTTAAAACGCGTTAAACGAACGACGAGAATACGAGACGTTAGGCATCGAGAAAAATAGCGGCTGTCGTAAAATCGATATTGACGGAAAAATTCTTCAACGACGAGTCAAAAATATGATTTCCTCAAATAGTAATCCTGTTGTTGCTCGCGGATCAAATATCGGATATTCCTCGATAATACGACGTCTAGTATAGAAAACGTGGTTTTCGTAAGGCCCCGCAGCGTATATAGAAGCCAGACGGATGATACGTGGATCATTGAGCTTTTCGAAGACTCTTCCCCTCGAGCAAACGTAATGGGGGACGTCTGATTCTTCGCGAAAGGAAATGCTGTTTACGACGGAAGAGAAGCTAGCTTTTGAAACCAGACCTCTATTTCTCGACTCGTATCATTTTTACCCTCGTGTTATATTTCTTCCCAACCCTTATGAAACATCTTTGTCCTCGTAAGGTCGGTACAAAGCACCCTCTTAATTGTTCCCGTGCTTGGGCTTATGTACATATACGGGGCGTTCCAACAATAATCGATGGAACAAAAATTTTCGACATCCTCCCAGTTCCATCCCCAATCCTTTAAACCATTGTCACAACCTTAAGAAACATACGGACTTTATTTCAAAATTAAATACCGCGTATTTACATTTTTTCTTAGATTTTAAAAACATGCCTCACTTTTTTCGATTTTTATTTAATTATTACGGAAAAGAGGTTGTTGCGAAAAATCTACAAAAAATCATAGACGTTCTTGAAGGTTGTGGGGAGGCTAGAAAAAATTGGGAATGAAATTCGTGGAGGTGAATTGGGAACCTGTCGAGTTGAGTTGGAACGCTCCATGTGTACGACACACATACGCCCAAATATAGGTATATACGTCTACCGGGTGGTCGTGAAACGTTGACGTTTTCCGGGTAAAGCTCTCGAGTGTCCAATCTATTATTCCAAGACATTGTTTCGTTGGAGGGTTGATATCGTACTCGTGTTACCACTTATACTCGATGTTACGTATAAATATAGTGACTTGCATGCCTCTTTCTCACTCTCGTCCTTCACAATGCTATACGTTTCTCGTGATTTCTGCAACCAGCAACGATCGTAACCATTACGTGAGTTCTACCTGTGGGAGCGATCAAGATCCTGGGTCCAAGAGGACCACGCAGGTACATCGCAGGCGCTGCTTTTAACTGCCGACCATTGCACGGACTGCAACTCGCTTTTATTTTCCGTCCAAACGAGAAACTAACGAATGATCGCTCGCCATTTGCTCATGGAACGACGTTAAAGACTCGCGAAAATCTATGTCGGGCTTTAGAGCACAGTCTCCCTTTTATCTCTAATTTTTATCGAGTGAAACTGACGTTTACTCGCTTGGCCAAAAAGTAATTGCGTTTAAAACGCAATTACTTTTTGGCCAGCGAGATTCTTCGTTCAACGAGCTATTTTAGCTTGTAATAAAATTATCGTCGCGATTCTTCGCGTGGTTTTAATTGAAATGAGCCGTCTTTGTACCGTTCTCGAGGATTTTTTTCGATCAATAAGATGTAATTATTCATAATTTTCGTCCGGTGTATTAAAAGCTCTACGGGAAAACGTCGGTCACGTTCGACGTGACATTTAACGAAGATTTTCCAACGAGATGCCTGACGTTATTTAACCGTGTCAATATTTGACGAGGACAAGATGAGAGCCGGCAGAAAATTAAAGCGCATAAGCATCACTTCACTCGACGATCAGAGCCTTGCGGAGCGCTCTCGATGCAGACAACGAGGGTGAAGATGTTTTGTCTTTATTTAAATTTTAATTATCCCATCGTTCAGCCTTCCAGCTAAAAAGAGGAGACAAATGAAAGCCAATAGAACAGCAAATTAAGAAAAACATTAATTTGTCTCATAGAAATCGGACAAAAAATTAATATCAAAGATCAAAAAAGATCAATATCGCTCGATCAAAAAAGTAATTGCGTTTTTAATGCAATTATTGTTATTCGACCAATCCAATAGTGCTAAAAATCATTTAATACTGAAATAACTCGAAATAATTGAAAAAAATGAGAAATTACATTTGTTTTCCCCCTTTACAGCGTCCAAGGAAGAATTCGAACACATGTCATGTAAATATCTGGGTCGAACGCGTCGGTCTCGTCCTAGAAATATTTTCTAGCGTGAAACTAGTGCAAGCGAGCGTGCGAGAAGAATTTTTTCTTTTTCTTGATTTCTCGAGTGGAAAATACGCCTGGTGTGCTATTGCAGTCTTTTTCTCTCTCCCTCTCCCTCCCTCTCTCGACGTGTACATCGGTATATACCGGTGAAAACTCTTTAGGTCTGACCTTGTTCCCTCGTTTATGTCCATCGACCCATGGGTTTGACTGCCTGTGTAAGAAGAGTGTGCCGGATAGAAAAAGGAAGCTGTGGGAAAAATTCCCTCTTTCCAGAATTTTCCAACGATAGAAAGGACAAGTACCATCGTACAACTTTTTTCCTCCAATTTTCGCGCGAGATTACGTACAAGGAAATATCTAAGACGATTTTAAGACCGATTTAAGGTCGATCGAATATCTTAGCAATTAGTGAATCGATTGAGAAACAACCCCAAAAACAATTCGGAATAAAAAAAAAAAAATCCGGAAAATCACAAAAATCGTCAATTTTCGTTTTTTAAAAAAGTTTCCAGCTACACTCGATCGGAAATTTCCCGTAGATTGCGAAAAGCACTGTCCCACTTTCCGATTTTCATGAAAACCTGATAATAAAAAAAATGAAAAAACGATATTTTTTCTTTTATCTTTCAATTTTTTACCTTAAATTCAATGTCGTGTACCGCAAAATGTTTCTTTCGTTCGTATATCGTGTTAAACTTTAATAAACCTTCGACACATCCCTACCTGAGGATAATCTCCGTATTTGGTCTGATAGTCGAAGACATAGAGATACGAGTTTCTGTGCGACTGACTATGAAGATCGGCTGTTCTCGTAGCCGGTGCTACTGTATTCGCATCGCCGAGAGCCTCGAGAGTTTCGTCTCTGTGAAAAATAAGATGAAAAAATCAAAATTATGAATATCCCATTTACTCAAGCCTCTCGTCTCTTTCCAATTATTCCAGGGGTATAAACGTACCTGATATTAACAGGATGCTGAACAGCTTTTTCCCAATCCGTGTACTCGTTTATAATCGTCGCGAGTATCTCGGGCTGATGATAAGTGTACGTATTTCTTACGAATTCGCGAAGAATCTTCGTTCTCCTGTCGGCCTCGATACCGTACTGCGCGTCCTCCGCTGTAAGGGTGAAATACGCCTCGGATCTTACCACGCCGACCATAAGATCGTATCTGCAAGAAAAAAAACCAAGAATCCTGATTTTGCGTCATTGTTACGACTAAGAGTAATTTCACCTTGGTTTAACCTTGACCTCGACCTCTGTGTGACCTTGATTGGACCTTTACGTTCCTTCGATTCGACTTTTGTCTCACCTTGTTTCGAGCTTTGTCTAACCTCGATTTGACCTTCGAGTGACCTTGATTCGACCTTCGGGCCAATCGGGGAACAGGGTCGAGCTTTGATTTTATCGTCCGACGATACGAAACTAGTTCGCTCGAGATTAAATCGAAAAATATCGCGATAAAGAAAACAAAAAAAAACTTTTACCGGATACGACATTGTCGTCCCTCATTCGGGCATATCGGGTGTTTTTTTTTGTTTTTCAACCGGAGTAAGCAATACTGGCGGACACAACGAGAAACAGTGATGTCGAGAGCGAGTGTATTCCGCTAGGACGAGAAAAAATGGCCACAAAGATACGTCACTTGCGTTCATTTATTTATCGCATCCCCATCCCGTCACTCTTTTTCCCTCTGCAACCCCGTTTGCATTGCTGCATTGGAAAGCGTGTATATCGTACTTTGTGCGCTGCAGACGAGAATCGTGGTTACGCGAAGTCCTCGGGCTTGCCTGCGAGCAAAGAGAGAGAGAGAGAGGGAGAGGGTAGATAACGTTTTTCGATGCCAACTGAAACGAAACTTGCCCCGAGGCCCATATAAAGCTCGGTAATGAGTTTCTACCCTCGAATTCTCTCGCCCGTGCTACCCATCGAACCCCTTTCCCGCCAAAAACACTGGTTTTGAGCTAGCAGCGACGGTGGCGCCACGCGCATCGTGAAAAACAGCGGACGTTTCATGAACTACTCGCTTTTTTCTCCACTCGTTATATTTGACGTTCTAGAGCGAGCCGGAAGGGGGCGTGCATATGAAAGTTAGCGTCCGAAAGCAAAACAAAGGTGAGAGCAACGTTTTTTTTATTTTTCCTCTCGAATTCTTTCTTTTTCTTAATATATACATACCCACGTTTGTTTTGATTTTGTTTTTTTTTCGTCGCTTTGTGAATTTTCATGTTCGCGTTGTATACTAGGGGTGGTTTTTTTTTTCTTTCTATTTTCGAGGAAACGACGAGTTTGTTTGGAAGAGGCGGTTTTTTTTTGCGGCTGAGTCGAGTACGTACAACTGTGTACCCCGTCGTATCGGAGCGATATAAACGCGAACGAAGAACCATACACGTATGGTTGAGTAGGGGTCGCTATACACGGAGCATTAAACCGGATTGCGGTAATGAGAGGCGGGATACAGTCGATTACGTTCTCTCTCGACTCGATGGCGAATAATTCGCGGGCGATTACGATTTACAAAGTACAGGAATTGCGAATGGCGATGCGTTACGGTGGTAAAAGCAGGACAGAGTGAAAAACAGAGTATATACGCGCGTATATGGGCCGTTTCGTGTCAATATCGACGACGAGATTCAACCCTCGCGCATATGATGCTTGATTTTTTTTCCGATTGAATTTGGTCTCTAGAACAACCCTAAATTTTGTCAGATTTTTATAAACTACCCTTATTTCAATACAATTTTTCAACGATGAGAAAATCGTATATTTTTGTTTTTCTTTTGGAAATATTATCGACAATTTGGGTTATCGCGTCGAACCTTTCGAGCTACGATTCTGTTTTAGGTTTACTAGAAGATTTGGTAATTTTTTGAAAATTTTATCATATAGAGATTTTCAAAAATTTGTTTACGTTTGAAAAATAAATAAAAATTATGTGAATGGAAAAATATGTGAAAAATCGGGAGCATTATTCGATCCTAGTACAATCGTGGAAAAAATTATGGATCGAATCCGAGAGAGTTGGGGTAGATGGTTGACAGGGTTGACGCGGAACGACCCGTACATACTGTAACGTGTACTCCGTGCTTGTTCGTGAATTGCAATTTTACGACTATCGCAGATTCGTGAAATAATCGAAAGCGGTGTAATGTCAGTGCGTCGGAAACGAGGGAGCAGCTGCGAGCGATATAGCTCGAATAAAACAAAGAGGGTGGGTCGGCGTGCTCGTTGCCTCGTGAGCTCAACCATTGGACGCGATGGAATTTCGGCTAAGCGTAACTCTGTCGTAGATACACGAGCCGGGATTCATCCCCCGAGTGAAAAATGTCCCTCTCAATTTTCGTAACGCGTCCTGAATTTTTGTCGATTATTCGTAGGTTTAATAGGGGTTGTTTTGAAATATACAACTCCAAAAAATAAACGTAAAGACGTACGAACAAAAACCTCAGCGTCGATTCCCAGATTGTCAGAATCAAATTTAAAAAAATATTATACGAATATTTAAAAAATAATAAATGACTGAGAGAGAATAAAATACTAAGGGACAGTTTTAAACAAATTTTGAATTTATCAGATTTCGAGGCGTTAACGTCATGATGCATTTTCATCAATATTCTAATGAAACCTTGATGAAATTCTCGCATCTCACGTAGAGCAAGGCGTGACAAGGATTTCGAGCTACTTTGGTACGACTGGCGTGGTGCACCCCTTTGCATCCTCATCATCCCCCGAACGACGACGAACTATGTTTGCCACGTGTTTCGCGAGTGCTGTGTGAAATCTAGGCTGAATCATTGAATGCCAACGATGCTCACGTGGAAGACGTTCATGTTTATAAAGTATGCCCACCCTCTCTCCTTACGTGTCCCTCTGGGCTTTAGGGGTTGTTCGAAATCGCTTTTTTTCCTGCCAGATTATCTTACGCTTGTATATTTGTATATATCGTGAGACCACGTCGCCAGTGCCACCAGAAGCAAGTCTTTTCGGTGTATAATTTGAAGAATATAAAGTACATGCCGATATATACATATATATGGAAACGTGCGTATATGGGTCGTTCCATGCTTTCACGACAACCCCGATGCTCTCCGATTCGGTTAATATTTTTTTTTAAGATTACACCAGGCTCAATAAGCATTCTTGAATTTTTTTCAATTTTTCCCACCAACCCTTATTTTTTAATAATTTTTCAAAAATTTCGAAAAATTACCAGGTGTTCCATTTGTTTTATGAGTTGTGTGGGTTGAGCGTTTGTTTCGGAAGTAACTGCCCTAGAAGTTCGAGGGTTGTCACGTACCTCGTGAGTCGAACCACCCCCCTTTAGTATATATATACGTATATAGATTTCTATATAAACCGACGACCGGAGACGAGGACGGTAGAGAAGCCTGTGAATGCATAAGTGCGGTAGTCTCGCGGTTTACCCAAGGAAAACCTCCCCGTGCGGTTAGTTAGCACGCCCCGTTTACCCGCATAACGAGATATCCAACCTTCTCTCTTTGGTTTTAACTAGTCACCGCCACGTTTTCGCTATTGCGTGGAATAGGCTCGAGTTATGTTTTATCCAACTTGATGCTCTTTCTACCCTCGAAATGGTTTTTTTTCCTTCACCCCCTCGAATCAACCCCCGACCCTCTTTCAACCCGGAAACGTTTTTCAGTGGCGATTTCGTTTTTTTCCCTCGACGTCGTCACCTTAACCCAGGTTACTGTAAGGGATGATATTACACGACGCCTAGGGGTAGAAAAAATATGAATCCTCGAGAAAACACGAAACTTCACCCCTATTCGGAAAACTCTATAATTTAAAAAAGCTACGACTCGAAACTTCCCTTAAAAAAAATAACGCACCGTTGTAAATTAATTCAATCAGTCGAAAAGCACTAAGGGTGATTTTATTTATATCAGAAAAAAACGAGATTATCGTTTTTAAAAAAAAGGAGAATATTCAAACGTTAAATAGCGCGAAGTAAAAAAGCGAACGAGGGAAGGAGCAACTTCGAGTAACGATCGAATAAAAGTGTGTGTTACATAAAAAGTTCCTCTTTTCATTTCCTCCATCTTCTTCCGGCCGCCTTCAAGACCGCCATCTTCTATTTACCATTCATCGTAACAGACTCTACGTACCGAGTCATAATCTTTTCCCCAAGAGTCCTTTGAAGAGTCAACGAACGAAATTAAGTCTCCTTTTCAATATATTTATCTCCCCGTAACGTTCTCATTTTACGAGTAAATATGTCTCGAACGAACTTAATGAAAAATATTCAACATGGATTTACGTCTGTTCGAAAAAACAAAAAAAAACACACACAATTCCTAAACCTAATTAATAAACGAACGACGTAATTACCAGGAAGCATCGCATAATTTTTCTTCATCTTTTATTGCTAAACGAGTAACATAACCTTCTTTGTGTTATTATGGCCCTAAAACTTCTCCTATTGACCGTACAGGTGGCGCTGCTGTTCCGTCTTGCACCACTCCGTTACAATTTCATTCCCACCATCGCCGGTGTATTCCCATTTTCCCGCCATTAAACATAGAGTCCATGCAGAACTCGGGATATTTTAGTTCTCCCTACCAGATGAAAGAGAGAGAGAGAGAGAGAGGGTAAACTTGTGGCTAATTTGACTTCCGTTTTACCATAGCAGAGACATTTTCCTCGCAGTAATGGAGCTTATTAACTTTTACGAGTGGCCGCGTGTGTTCAGGCGTAGCCTGCGTGTGGCGCCATCGGACGGCGAGTCATAGAAATACACTATGGCGTACTTCAGGTTTTAGCACCATAGATGGCGCCAGCGTGGAAAAGTTCTCGAAGGTAATGCCACCATGCTTGTTTCTGGACTAACCTCGTTTACCTACTTTTTTCTCCTTCTCTTCGTACCGATGCTCTTGCATACTTCCTTTATATACGTATGTTTCAACATTAAGAGAACCGAGTAGAGGACATCACCTGTGTCGTTAAGGTTTTATGTTAACTTCGCCTTACTTTTACCATTTACCCCAAACCCTCCGTTTTTCTTTCTTTTTTGTTTCTTTTTTTTTCTTCATTTTTTGCATCGCCGACCGCCATTCTTTTTTAATCCGGGGCTCGACTCGAGTTTTTACTCGACCCTAGCCACGAGTAAAAACCATTTGGTAAACTCGCTTCTGTTTTCTACGTTTCGTATTATTAGGAACGTGTATATAAAATGGCCGATTTGGCAACGAACGTCACATACGAGGATATACGTTTTCGAGGTTATGCTCCACGAAATACGCGTATTTCCTCTCGAGTACATTATTTTACCTCGGCACAACGAGAATTATGCCCACTTACGAAAAGCGTACAATAATTCTTACGAAATAATGTAAAATAATCAAACGATCGATTAACTAATTAATCAATTAATAATAAAATAAACAACAATAAGTTTTTTTTTCACCAAGTCAATTTTTAATTTTTCTGTTCGAAAAACAAAAATTTTGCATAGCTCGAAGAACAACACGATTTTATGCAAAACAGAAAATAATAATAAAATAATGGATTTGAGGGGAGTTTACGCACATAGAAACTTTTGTACGCGTCTATATACGGTCTATACGGCCGTGTACCCGTAACGTTTAATGGAAAACGAAAAAACAAAAAGAACAAAAAAAAACAGCCAGAGAGAAAAATGCGCGTATTTGCCAAAAGCGAAACTTTACATGTCGAACGCGGCTCGACGGGGTACATGGACCCTCTGAAATTGGAGAGTGTATGAGCGCGGAGGCAGTCTCTACCCTACGAACGTGGCGCACGCTCGACCATTCCCCGAATGAAATTGCGTGTAGAACGAAAAGTCGATTGTAATGACCAAACATGTTTTTTTTTTTTTTTTTATTTATTTTTTTTTTCTATCGAACGTTTCGCGTCCCGTTGCCAAAAGAACGCGCGGGCAACTGTACACCGTTTGGCTTTTAAACGTACACGTCGATACCGCGACGACGCTGCGAATTCGTACGGTCGAAATTTATTTTTGTTTTTGTTTTTGCTTTTTTTTACAACGATATTAGAATTTACGAAAAATCGCGAAAAAATTTCTTCCGCGATAATTACCCGATCGATTAATTAGAAATAATTAAGGGCGTAATTTAAAATTTTCGAAGTACATAAAGAATAATAAAAAAATGAAAATATTGATTTTTTTAAAAATAAATATGTAAGAAATTTGAAAAAAAGTTTAACGATTCGTAAAATGGAAGTAAATAAATATGAAAATCGTGAAATTGGACTCGAGGCACGAGGGACGTTCGATTCGAGATGTTCTTCGGGAGAACGAGGACGTTGTTATCTCTCGGGCTTTAATCGTCGCTGCTTCCGGGTTTCGCGCTTCAAAGGAGAATTCCGGAAACGTAAAGGGCGAGTAAGGGTTTCTCAATTGAATATTCAGTAAGGGATGAAAATGGGGGTGAGAAACGTCTCAGCGATACAGAAAAAAATCGCTATTTTAATGACCAATTACCACGGCTGCAAATTAACAAAAAAAAATGTTTAAAACAAATATTATATAACATAATAGTCTATAAGAGATTATTGTAACTTTTAGTATTCGTCCATTGTTTCATTTTGCAGAGACCTTCGTCAATGAGAGAATTAAGAAATCCCGTAGAAACGAACGAAACAATGGACGAGAGCTTCAAGTCTCTTTACGAATCGTCTTTATTTTCTCGTCGCGGTCGTTAAAAACGAGAGAGACCGGCCGAGTAAAGAAAAATGAGAAATTTATAAGGAGTGGAGAATTCGAGGGTGAAACGAAAATTTCGGTCTATCGCAAAAATACTAATGAAATTAATTCATTTTCGAAGGAAAAAATTTCGATACAAACTTTGATTAATCGATCGATAATTGGATAAATAATTTATAAATTAGTAAGTCATTTAGTAATTATTGAAGAAACAAATAAATAAATAAATAAATAAATAATTATCGTTAAGTTATGAACGAACCTCGATAATTTGGCAATCACGCCTTTCCTCAGTAGAATATTGTTGAGGGTGTTGATCGTGTCGATCTGAAGCGTGAAATCCTGATCGTCCGGATCACCGGCGTCGATAACGACACCGTCGATACTTGGACCGAAAGCTGGTGCGAACGCCAAGCCTTTTATCGGCGCCGAGAGCAATGACTCCATCGGTATGTCCCTCAGGCACTTGAGCAATCTCTGAGGATCGCTGGCGACCTGAAAAAGAGCAATGTTTCAACACCCTTTTTGTTTTACTTATTTTTCTTTTTTATTATTATTCATTTCTTAAATAAACGAAACTTCATTCTTACAAATAAATTATAATAATCGTAATTAGAATTATGCAAGTAAATCGAAATAACCAAAATTTCCATTTTTTTTTCAAATGAATTGAAATTAACGAAAATTTACAATTTTTGCAATGAAATTAAAATCAAGGAAAATTTTATTTCGTCAAATAAAACGAGGGAAAATTTTATCAACTCGAATAAAACAATCGGCTCGGGAAATTCACATAATTTTCATCCCCTTTTCGCGCTTAAATCACGATTAATTTTCCATCGCATAGGAGGAAGGCAGGCCGGTCTCGATCGTATTTCGATTATTATCGTTGTAATATTCATAATTATAACTAGTTGCCCGAGTATTTAACGGATTTGCAACGATTACGTAACCGCGACTAATATTACAGGTTGGCTAGTCGTTATCACCGTACGTTGTATTAAACATATAGGAATTAAATAGTTCATCGAACAGAAACCGTTGCATTTCGATAACTCTCTCTCTGTCTGTCTCTCTCGAGGGGGAGAGAGACAGAGAGAGAGAGAAACGAGCTCGCTTAAACGTCAATGCAATAGAGTCATGGGGTGAGAGAGAAAGGGGGCGGGGGATGAAGAGGAGGGGGTAGGACGAGAGGGAAATATAATCACGGATATTTCACGGTTCAACGGAGTACGTGATTGTTCCACGAATTCTATCTCTCTAAACTCACCCCCGCCCCCTCCCCCTTTCTCCTTTCGACCCTTCATGCTCGTTTCATCAACGCCAATTTCACGTCGCGTTTCAAATCTAATAACAATAACAATAACACCGGTAATGAAAGTACCTGCGTTTCGAAACAATGCTCGGGGTAAATATACACGGTGACGATGACGACGCGAAATTTATGCGCGATGAAATTTTATTTTTGGTAGAAAAGATTTTTTTTTTCTTTTCTTTTGTTTTTTTTTCATATTTTTAAGATATAATAAATAAAAAAAAAAGAAGCATGAAAAATTGAATCGAGACGAGAAAATTGTTGGAGCGTGCGAAAGAGAGAGAGAGAGAGAGACAGAGGTCACGATTCGATCGCTTGATTTCAATCAGCGAGAGAGCGTAGGATGCGACGGGGGATTAAATCGCCGACAAGTATAATTATCGTATCTGTTTTCCATTTCGTTCGTCACACGATGCGTTATGTTAGCTCTCGTACTGTTACGTACGTACGGTGGATAGAGATTTTACCACCCTCGGGGAATTATAGCGTCGATTAAATTCGTTCCTCGCGATTAAATTTTTTTTCGATCGCAACCCCTCGCTATTTTCATCCCCCACCCCATGCATCCCCGACGCGATTATGAGGACGTGAACGAGCCGAGAATTCTACCGGAATCGCGACAATCTCGTAACTCGTATACGAGGGATGGGGGTGGTTGTGATAGGGGATGAAGAAAAAAAACTTGAAATTTTTTTTCTTTTTTGAGAAAAAAATTGACAATCGAGGGTGAATTTTTTTTTCTTGGCGTACTTACCGACGAGCAGTTGAGATGATTCGCGACTTGCATCGCGTAATTCGCTGCACCCCGAACCAGTGCCCAGGGCGAGAGGGCGCTCCCCGACATCAGAATTCCACGATGGAAGAGACGACCTGTAAACAAAATTTGTAAAATATATGAAATGTACGCACTTATAAACATACGAACAGAGATTGTTTTTTTTCGAAAATTATCATTTTTTTATTTTATTTTTTTTGTTTTTTTTTTCGAAAATATGAATTTTGTTTTCATAGAACGTTCTCGCTTGTGACTCTTGTGAATTTACGTGCGACCGAGCGCGAGTATCTTCGCTCTATGGACGCGTCGATATTCGTAAAAGGGGTGAGTTTTGACCGATAACGCTGACAACGTTTTCTGGGAAAAAGCTGTGCGAAAGAGACCGTTATAGTTCACGTCCATTGACGTTTCTCCACTCTTCCCGACCGCTGCTCTTAGCTTCTCAATATTCAACCGTTCTGAAATATATTAAGTCTCGCGTCGGCGACTATATAAGGGTGTGTTCGGTGATGGCGATATGAGAGGGGACAGGGGATGAATGTAAGAGGAGGAGGGATGTCAATATGCATGGACGTAGTTCGTAGTTCTGAAAGCGAGACGTCTCGTCGCCGCAACTTCCCACTTTCATCCGTCTTCCTCGCTCGGTGCATATGTATGGGTCGTTCCGTGTCGAATCGACGAACGTTCAAATTTTGACGTGAAAGAAAATTAAATCAATGTATTTTTTGTTTTTTCATTTTGGTTTTATTCGTGGTTTTGACTCGTACACGATCGTTGGAATAAGATGGAATTATTTTTGTGGGATAAATCAAATAGATTTCGGGTTGGAACGAATCGACACGGAACGCCCCGTGCATAGTGGAAAATCGTTGCTGATGGTCACGTGACTTTACGGTCCGGCTTATTCCAGTTGTAAATCGACGTTACCAACCCCCCTGAATACTTTCGGTTCCTCGAACATGTATATATATATATACGTCCTCTCGACAATATTTGTTTTTACTGATATATTCAACTTTTTTTGAAAAATTGTTATCTTTTTCTCATCCCCCTTAATTCACGCTTTTCAACCACCGTCCGTTGCTTGGAAAAATTTCCGTCGTATTTCCAACCCCTCGATTACAGTTTATGCAAATCTTTCATTCGCAAAAAAATCTTTAAAAAAATGAGAAAAGAGACAAATTTTCAAAAAATGCGATAATTTGAAAGAAAGAAAATTGTTTTGATCGTTTTTTTCGTCAAAGAGGGTAATACGCTCGACGTCGTTGAAATTAATTATTCTAGAGAGAAACGGATGAGGGAATAGACGAACGGACGTAGGGATTGTCGGAAGGGGGAAACCGCACCGAAGACACTTAAAAGTGGTCCATTGTGCAAGACATTGGTCGTTGAAGTAACCAAACGGTTAATTGATAGGACATTTCCAGCGATTCATCAAGAATGCCCGATGGAGTCGCCCCAATTTTCTATCGTTCTTCCTGAAGAGGCAACAATTCGTCTCTCGAAGAGAACCTTTCCACTTGCCTTAGGGGTTGTTTCGTTACGTGCCATTGGTCGGACCTCTAACGATCTTCCAAGCATTGGAATATTTCGGGTGGAATTTCTATCATTTGGACGTAGTACGTTGGCTCCAGTGGCTTTGATCGTTCCAATGCTAATAGCCATTCGATTTGACCGAAAGCTAAGTTTGATCCACAAGCAGCTAGGGGTTGGTTGAGGTAGCTAGAGGGATAGTTGAGAGGGGTAGCAAGCACGTTATCCATTACGGTCTGTAAATTCCACTTCGGTGGTTAAGCGCATGGAGTCAGCATCGTCGTGTCGCAAACCAATGGAAACGTTGCCAATGTTCCGTTTAGGGATTGAAGAGAGGGTTGGTGAGGAAGAAGCTTTTACGTACGTAGTTTGGATAATGCTCGAAGAATCCTCGAGGCACAAGAATTCACGTGGTACGATTCGAGGAGTGCGAAAATGCCCGATGGCTCTTCCTCAAAGGACGAATCGTTCGACCGTCATTTTTACCCCCTGGAAACTTTCACGTTGCATCGGGGTAGTTTTCATATTTGATTCGAGAACATTTCGGGCTTTAGGATCTTCGAGAAGAACCGGTTGGTCCCATTTCGTTTCATTGCTTCGGCTCTCTCGTCCTATTCTCGTTTCACACCCCTCTAGCCTCGAATTTCATCCCCTAAATTTAATCGTTTTTCATACCGTATGAAAAAAACTAAAAAAATCATAAGTTTCCGATCGACTGCGAGTGTACGAGATAAAATCAGTTCGAAACGAGGGTTGAGATTGAACGATGACACCGATCATCCCCCTCTGTCATGGCATAATTCGTCCCTTGTTCATTTTCGTTCGAACGATAGCTCCGACGACGATCTCGGCTCTCACATGTTGCACAATCTTGTGTATACAGGACAAACGTGTTACGAATGTATAATTCGAGAAGACAAATCGATCGAGCCTGCTGTCGAGAAGAGAGGGGGTGTCCACCCTTGCGCAGGGGGTGAGTTCGCTTCGCCGTTGAACAGATTGCGCTGAGAGACACTCTCAGGGCATGGGATGGACAACCTAAATGCACTGGTACAGGGTTAAGGGCGTGCGGGGACCAAGTGAGAGAGGGGTTAGGAAAAGGGGGTTGGGGGTTGGACAAGTGAGAAACCGCAGGCAATGATAGCCACGGACCAGGAGTAATAGCCCGGACGCTGTGGAGCGTCTATAAATTACCGTGGAATCACGCTTGAACCCAAACCCACCTCCCCTTAAAATAGGGGTGGTGCGCAGGGGGTGGTTGGGGGGGGGAGATCGTAGATGGGATCAGCGAGGTATAACTGTATGGAACATTTGGGTGGATCGTGTTACAGGCTCGTGAGGCCGGGGGTAGGAAATCATAGGACGACCTTGTTGCCTGTCAAAGCAGGGGATGTCTAGACGAGAAGACTGGGGGATGTCCATCATATTCGACTTCCGGTCGAAGTCGAACAACCCCTAATGGCACACGGGTACGACGATGACGACGACGATAAGGGTAGAAAAAAATGAGTCTGCGACGGAAAAAAACTTAGTTTCATCCCCCTCCACCGTGTTTGCCTTTACGGAGTTCTCTCATTTTCAACCCCTTCTGTCATTATCGGAACGCAGGTTTTTTTCCAACCCTTTCCTCGTGTCTTATCGATCCCGGATACGAGGAGCGGGGAATTAAAAAAAAGACGATGGGAAGGACGCCGAGGGTTATAAACATACACGTACACCGGAAAAGAGAGAGAGAGGAATAAACAAGGAAGCAAGATAGTGGAAAAAGTCAGGAACGAAGCAGACGGAAGAGACGGCACTTTCCACTTTCTCCCTTTTCCCGCGGAGGATTTCGCGCGGAAGTTGCACCGCGAGGGGGATGAACGAGGGAAAAGTCGACTGGCGCAGCTGCCGTCGTTGGTGTATACGATATTTCTCTCCTGGGTAGGGCGGTACACATCCTTTCTTTCTTTCCTTTCGTTCTTTTTTTTTTCATTTTTTTTTTTTTTTTTTTTTTCGTTGACTCTCCCACTCGTCCAGGATGAATTTATACTTCTTTTTTTTTCGCTTTTCCCGGGCTCAAAACGCTTGCTGTTGCTCCGAGCTTCTGCTACTGGCCTTCCGACGACAGTTTTGCGGTTCGCCACTCACCCTTCTCTCTCTCATTTTTCCATCTCATCCCCTTCCAGCCCCTTGTTCCTTCGGTCGGGGGTTGTTTTGTTTTCGTCTCGTTTCTTCACGCAGACTCCACTACGGGCAGACGGACTCTACCCTCGAGAAATCCCGAGCGTTCCTCTCATCCCCCCCGCCGCCCTCTAGTTTCATCCCCCTTGGTACAGGGGAAAACAAGAAAACAACCCCTTGTGGCATAGTCACGTATATACAACTGGCATTTTTAATCTTGGTGGGATGTTTTCTCCTTTCTCGGTTATTCCGAGACCTCTCTTTTCCCCTCCCCCCCTGCCGTCTAGCCGTTCTGTTCCGGGGGTGAGACACCCCTGACAAGAACCACTCCAACCCGACGAAGTGTCTTTGTCGTTGAACCCGATGAGGGGTTGGAGGTGCTAAAATCTCGCAAGGTGGGCATGAAGCAGGCGTTAATTATCACGCAGGGGTAAAATGCCAACGCCACTTTTTCGATAGGGGTTCAAATATTTCAACCCCTGTCGATACAAATTTATCGTAATTGTAAAATAATAGGCTCGACGTATTTCCCATCGTCGTTGTTAATCTTACAGCGGCAACGAGCGTGTCGATTTTCAACTCTCGATGAAACCCACCCCCCCTCAAGGGGGTTGAAATTTTGTTTAATACAAAATTATTACTTTTGTTTTTTAATACACATTTTTATTTCTTACCGTCCGGTACAGCATGCGTCGTCATCAAGAAGTTCACACAGGCAGCCCCTGTTCCATGTCCGACGAGGGTCACATTGCCAGGATCACCCCCAAAAACGCCAATGTTCTCCTGGACCCAATGTAACGCAGCTATTTGATCCATAAGGCCGTAATTCGCCGGTGACCGTAAGTGCGAATCTGTGTTGGCATTCAGGAAGCCTGTAATCAAAATGTTCGCTTATGGTTAATGCTAACCCCTGGACGAAAAGGGGACGAAAGGGGTGAGAGGGGTGCAAACTTCGAGGGTGCTCCAGCGTGTTTCCGGTCGAATCGCGAACACGTCGGCTTGTTCACCGTCCTATTATGATATACCACCCTCGTTAATATCAACCCACGCGTTTCACCCCCTCCAGCCATACAAAATTAATAAACCGATTAAAGTTTTCAAAAAAAAAAAAATATATATATATATATATAAATTGGAAAAATTCGATCGAGGTTAAATAAATATTTTGCGTGAAAAAAAAATGTAATTAACTTCACCACCTGACGATAAATAACGACGAAAATAAAATTTTCATGGGAGTCAATTTTTGACGATTTTGACGCACCGGTGCGCAGCAAAAAAAGGGGGGAAAAATTGCGAAGCATCGTAGAATTGTGGGACTCTCGTGGGTATCGAAAATCCTTGGAAACGTGTGTACGATATAGATTTGGAATATCGTGATCACATGGGGTTGTAGAGGGTGGAGGGACAAGAGAGAGAAGGACATGCACCACCTGCTGGTAAAAAAAGCAAACTCTTTCATCGTCCATCATTTTTATTTGCTTCGAACCGTCTAGATCGTGCCACCCCTCCTCTGCAACCCCTTGCCAACCCCTTTGCATCGACAATTCGGTCACGTGAGATATTTATTTATTTATTTATTTTTTTCTCGAAACAACCCACGACCCAATCTCGAATACGTGAGATGATTTTTTTTTCTTTTTTCGAAACAACCCTCCACCCCAGTCTCGAATACGTGAGATGATTTTTTTTTGTTTTTGCTTTTTTTTTCGTCCAATTTAACTCAACGGGCCTACTCGAACGGGTCCGCAAAATTTTTCGAGGACTCTCAAAAACCGAGTGTCGGTCGGTCAGAATTTTTCGTACGCACGATGAAAAAACATCGATCACGATCCACGGTCTATCAGAATTTCGGGCAATCTCTCGTACAACGACAAAGTGGAAATTCAATTTCTGAGCTAATTCGAAAGTCACCCGAACCGTGATCGACGTGTAGTTGTGAGTTTATTTAGTTTTAACGCGATGACCACTCGAAATCTCGTATCGTGTCGAGGAGAAACAAATTACATTTGCTCATTTGCTCGAGGATTTACGTGCGAGCGACGATAATCGCTCTCGTACAATTATGCAAATTAATCAACGAATATATCGACCGAGCGATCTAATATTCCGTTGCATCGAAATGCATCGAGGATCTCGTCGATTCGAACCCTTTCAGAACCCTTTGATCGCTCCAACGATTTATCTCACTTCGGGCTAATTAAAATTCCTTGCTCGTGATACGAGGATTCGCTCGTTGCGATATTAATGATTAAAAACAAAAAAAAATTGTCTTTTTTTCTACGAAAAAATAATGGTTTTTATTTTTTGTAGCGATACCTACGGTCGGTAACGTCAAGTTCTTTATATTTACGGTCGATAACACCTTGGGCTGTTACGTACAGTCGATAATTAGTGGGTTTTTTTTCGAAGGGGAATTTATAAATAGGAATGTGTATTTGACTCTTGGAATTTTCGTTCTGTGGGAAAGTTAAAATACAAATTAATTATTGGCCTGCGAGGAATACCGAGGTACGTCGTTTTCGCGAACCCCACGAGATTTTATCGCGAAGCTAAATCGCTTTTTTTTTTACCCGGGCGGAAACGAGTTACTTAACGAAACGATTTTCGTCGAGGAAATAAAAAATTATATTAAAAACATAACAAGAACAAAAATATCATGTAACGGTTGGTATAAAATTTGAATAATTAAAAGAAGACTGGGCGAGTGAATCGAGGTCGAAATTCTGCGATCGAAAGTTTTGTCCCATTTCTCATTTTCCACGAATCGCATAATTAATAACAATAAAAATTTCATTTTTCAAAGATTTTTTAATAATTTTCTCGATGACGAGAGAGAGAGAAAAAACAAACAGAAATTACATTAAACAGAAGCGAGGACGCGTGTGCGAGAGAACGAAATTGGACGCGCCGGAAAAAATTGCGCGCCAGGAAAGGACGAAAAAGGGGTGAGTTTTTGCAAGTGTAAAAAAATTAAAAAAACAAAAATAAAATTCTACCCCCGGTGTATTGTTCGTCACTCGACGATTTTCCGGCTCGCCCTTCCGCCGGATTTTCATCGAGTCACGGCGAAAATTGCCCTCAACTTCCTGAAATTATACTCCGTTATTGACGGAACGAAACGATAAAAATAGAAATATAAAAAAAAAAAATAACCGACGATAAATATAAAACGTCGCCAGACTCGCGAGTTTCCCCTCGGCTATCACTCACTTTTATCTATTATTCCACCATTACACTCACTGTTATATTGTTTCCGTTCTATATGGACGATAGGAAAATAAAACAATAATAAAAAACGCTCTCACCCTTCGAGGGTGGTTCGTATTTTTTGTATTTTTTTATTTCGCGTTAAAACTATCATTTTTTTTCGTAAACAAATTTCACTCGATATTCAAAATTGAAAAATGAAACGAAATACAATTTTTTCAATTTTTTTTTCAACGGAAAATGGGACACCCTGTATATTTGTTCATGCCTTGTCAAATAAGACACCCTGTATATGTCGAGCGAGCTCTTAGCGTAAGCGTCGGTTTCTCGAAGTAGGTAGAATAGGACGCCATAACGAACGACCTATCTGCGAGTGAAGATGTGTGTATGTGTATGTGTGAGAGATAGGGGATGAAAAAAAATCAAGGTTTAGTCTGGTGAAACGGAAGACCTCACTGTAATGAGTTTCCTATTAGATTTGGTTGCCTCGGTCGTCCTAGCAACCGAAGCAACTCGTAAGCTCTTCGGCTCGAACGAAGTCTACCCCAGCATCACCATGTTTCCTCTCACCCTGTCTCAACACCCCCAACCCCTCGACAATCTTTCTTATCACCTTAAGTCCATCCTAAGAAACTCGACATGCTCCTGGGACGCATGTTTATCAAGCTATCTCGTCCTCGAGTAAAATTAGATCGATTTTATCGATTTGATAAATAATCGACAATTATCGATTTTAATTAATTAATTAATTAATTAATTAATTATCTTAATGATGAATTATTTAATAATGAAATAAATAAATAAATATATTTTTCGTAATAAATACGTGACAAGAAAAAAATCACAGCGATCGTTCATCCCCCTTTCCACTTAAACCCTTAAAGGACCTAAGACATGGAGGATTTTCGATCTACGAAAACCATCGTAGCTATATATTTTCCACTGAGCAATAAAGTTAAGACTTCAATTTTGAAAATGTCACTGTCTCCCTTCGACGCGACCCTCGGTAAGAGGGGTAGTAGGGGGGATGAAGTCTACGGGACCTTATCAATTCCTGCTGTAATAACACGTGATGGTACAATTTTCTTCGCGTTCTCAGGAAGATTTAGCTTAACGAAATTCTTTCGTGTATGAACATATATATATATATATATATATATAATGAAGAACTCTAGCGTTTATCCGACATAGAATGTAGGGGTTGTTTTTGAAAAACTCACCTAAAATGCCAAGCCTGTAGTTTATGGTGACAACGACGACGCCCCCGTAGCTCGCTAGGACGCTACCGTCGTAAGGATTACCGCTGCTCCATTCGTAGCTCTCCCCATGTACGAAGACCATCACGGGATATCTCCTATTGCCGCTGTCCCTCGCACCGGCTGTAAATCGATAAAAATTACGGATGATGGATCGCCTATTATACTGGTTGACAGGGTGAAAAAAAAGAAGGAAAAAAAGTTAACGCAATCGTGTCGAGTCGTATATCTTATATTTTCTCTCCATTACAGCTCTCTGCCTTATCGACCGAAAGATTTTTAGGGGGGGAATTTTTCAACCCTCAACGGGAGCATAAAGTTTCGAGGTAGAGCTACCAGGGATCGAGGATCGTCGAGCGGGACGAGAGAGGAAGGGGAAGAAGCAACACACTGGCCTGTCCGAACGTTTGTACGTTGGTCTGACCAAAGTCTGCTCGTACTACTGGAGGATGATTTTTTCTTTTTCACTCTTTCTCCCACGATCGACGGGAAAAATCTTTTTTTATTTTTTTTCATTTCGATGTTCCTTGAGAGTTAGACGCAAGGTACGACGAACCGACGGAGGGCGCGTTTGAACGTTGTTTTTTCGATGCGTTTTCAATCCCTATTTCGCTCACTACGGTGAATTATGTTCGTCGATAGTCGTTCGAGTGATCGATCGCCCCGCGAGCCGTCCATCATTGCTCTTATGCTCCCTGGCACGATTTACGCGCGTCTCTCTTTTGAATTTAAAAGAGAAACGCGAGCGTATGTCCGTATCCGTGTTATACGAATTTAAACAAAAAAACAAAAAAATGGGAAATTCTACAGGATGATTCAAAATTTCGTGTCTTTTGTATTTAAGGGTAGGAGAGTTCGAGGGATGGTTTATACGCTATTATCGGGCTCTGAAATTGTTGAAACTACGTGTATAAACATCGTGGATCGGACGAGGGGTCGAAAAAGTTGGATTGGCTCTCGAAAACGTGCAGGACCTCTCGCACGTCGAAGCGTTAGTCGATGCTCGACGATCGTCCATCAAAGATCGAAGGGAACATTGAAAGAACAACAACATAAAGGACCCAAGGGTTTCGACATCGCTCACGTTTTCACGTGTAAGGTAGAACGATTGAAATACGTCATATGGGGCGTTCTATGTCAATTTTATATTCAATTGAATACATTTTGATAACAAAATAAGTCATTATTATTACGTGAAATATTTAAAAATGATTAATTTGGCAATATATTTCGACGAATAATTTTTAATAAACAAAATTTTATTCAGATAAATTAAAAATAAGAATTTCGCATTTTTTAGATTTTTTTTTATGTCGTCCGACTTTAAATGGAAACGCCCATAGGTATGTTGTAATACGATCGAGCGAGAATTCCGCGCAACTAAATTCTCTGGGGGGCTTTTCCTGTTTCTGTTATATCCCGTGAAATCGCTATGCAATTTCTATTATATATATATATATATATATATATTTATGGTGCTATATATTTTAGCGCATTTGCCGAGGTAAATGAGTGGGTACGTGAGCGAGGGAGGTTTCTAGCATGCACACGGTTCTCTCCCCGACACCCTGGAGATCCAGGAAGTACCACATAATTACGCGCCGGAGTTGATACGACCCCCGGTCGACCATGCCGAGTGGTACAAATCGCAGGAAGGGCGTTTGTTGCATTGGGAAACCCTAACCATACTTGGGAGCTTTTGAACGGGTATAAACCACGCACGAGACACGAAATATATATCGTTGGAATTTTTCGATTAAAATCAACTGTCGTTGAACGATTTTTAAAGGGCATTTTTAGGGGGATTTTTCATTTTTAGGACATTTTGGGAATTTTATGTATGAATTGCGAGCTATCGAAAGAATAACCATCATTTTCGTGATGCGCAAGAAATTTTCAATCGAATAAGGTAATTTTTAAATCATTTTTGAGAAAAAAAATTTTTCCCACCCGCGAGCTTTTTGTTTGCGGGGTAAAATTTTCGTCCGGTCGCAAGGTTGAACATTAGGGTCGAAAAATCGACCATTTTGAATTTGATTTTTTTTCGACACTCTTAAAAGCTATATCGATTAGAAATCGCGCGCTGATCACGAATTCGTGGGTAGTTTTTCGCTCGCGAGAAAAATGATAGGTGAAAAGTGGAAAAAACGTGAAATTTCACAGTTTTTTCGGGTTTTCGTTCATTAATTTCGTATTATCGTGAGAATAACCATGATTTTCGTAATGCGCGAGAAATTTCCGATGAACATAAATACTCTCGCAATTATTTTCGAGAAAAAGAAATCCCCCCCCCCCCCCCCCCCCCCCGCGAGGCTAATTTTTTGCAAGCAAACTACCCCTTTGGTTCGAAAAATTGTGATTTTCGAAATTTCGTCACGTCCACAAAAATCGAGCTATTGGCGTGAACTTTACGCGATGTTCTAGAGCTGCGCGGCAGCTTAAAAAAATTCCAATAGTAAATCAAAATCGATTCATTGAAAAAAAAGTTGCGGCAACTTCAAAATTCGTTATTTTTACTAGTTCGCAAAATTTATCAAAATCATGAAATGTCGTATTTTCATTATTCTTCACGCCTCGAGCATTAAATCGTAATTACACCGTACATCACGAACGTAGCGTATAATTTCCATTCAATGGCCAACGTCAATATCCCATATTGTAATAAAAATAATAATTCCAAAACGCAAAAAAAAAAAGAAAAATCATAAAAACAATTTTTTTTACCCCTTTTGAAGAACAACCTGAAGTAAAGATCGATCGCGACTTCCGGATCGTTGATTTAACCAGCGATTCGATGGACTCGGTCGTAAAGTTAGCATCGAACACTCGACGAATCGGTCGAATTGTATGCTTTCGGTACGAGTTAATTATCAAACTCGAGAATGGGCCGTGAATCGGGAGTCTTCGTTTATTGGTACGAGACGATGGTAGAGAGGGGGATGAAATCCGGAATTATGAGAGTTTGCTCACCTAATTAGCTTGCGATCCAACTCGTTGAATGAGAGAGAGAGAGAGAGAGAGAGAGAGAGAGAGAGAGAGAGAGAGAGAGAGAGAGAGAGAGAGAGAGAGAGAGAGAGAGAGAGAGTCCGGTATTACAAACCTGGAATGGGTTTTCGAGCTTAACGGACTTTGGCTCTTACGGTACGAGTTCGATAGGATATCGCGAGAGGGCGCTGCTGAGATTGAGGAGAACGCCGGAAATTCAGAAGTTCGTTTACCAAAGCTATCGTACCCGATACTTTAAATCTCTATATATATATGCGTGTGTTCCAGTACTGGAAACTCTACTACGACGAAGAATCCTCGAAGCCGAACGAGAGAACTCCCCGGAACTTGGGCGCTTCGTCGAACTCGTCGAATTTTATTTTCAAAATTTTTTAATTTTAATTTTACCACGTCTCGATTTCAACGATTTAACGAGCAACGATTTGTGGCAAAATCTGATAAATTTATACATTATTGCACGCGTTGGTGGAGAGTAAAAATTACAATTTAACAATTTTGTATTTAATGAAACTTTTTGGTACATTGGATGATGCAACGTCGCGTCTAATGATTCGTTGTATGCAAATTCTCGAGTCTAAGCGCGAAATGACGATACAAAAAAATCGGTGTTCAAATATCTGGAACGCCCCATATATGTACGCTACCCTTCCCAGTGTCCCTGGTTTCTAGAACACGCACCCGCGAAATGAAACTCGCGGAAATCCCTCGTGGCGAAATACAGAGCGAGAGAGAGAGGGAGGGCTTCGATGGTCCAGTTTCTGTGATGCGCGTCCGTCATCCACCCTCGTTTCGTACACTCCCTCGAAGCCCTAATACGTATAACGGTGTAGAAGGACAACGAGAGTGGTTACAACACGTACATGCACCACTTGGCAATCTCTCATAAACCAGGTTGCCAGTTAGCGAGCTAGCTGATGGAAAATCCAAGGAAAACGGTGGTTGGGGCTTGATGGGGTGGGTTTTAGAAGGAGGGGTTTGATTTCCCTATATCGTTTCTGTCGTTGGCACGTACTTGCATTATATCGCTCATATGTCTATAAAATAGAGGCGAATATAGACCAACAAAATAATTCGGTCGATAACAACCCCTGAAGCAACCCTTATTCAAATTTATATTATACAGCGATAATTCTCTTCTTCCTTTTAAACTCTTTCAATACCGATATTACCACGTGACTCATCACTTTTAATTCCCAACAAAGGGAACAAAAATTTTGAGCTCGATCTCTTTTTTTTCAACCCCCTTGGCATTCTGCGAAGTTTTTTCATTAGTCGAAAGTGTCGTTAATTCAGCTGGGTCGTGTACGGGACGTTAATCGTTTCTCGCGCTCTCTCTCTCTTTCTCTCTCTTGAACAGTCAGAGTGACATATTGCCTCTTTAAGAAGTTAATTTTTTTATTTTTATTTTTCGAATAAAATTTCGATAAAAAAATCGACACTTTCGAAAAAAATAAAAATGAATATTTATGTTATAGCGATAAAAAAAAGATGGAGATTTTTTGCCAGGTGACGCATCGATAAACGTCCCTCGAGTGTGTTCGAAGCGTGAAAGTGCCGCGTTGCGGATCCGGAGAGGTCCTACACGCTGTCAATATTTGACGGGCGCGACGTTCAAACAATTTCATAACGGTACAGCGTGAACGTCCTCGGAACTCGTCGGGGTAACATTGGATATTCATAAAGCGGGTACCCTCGTTTCACCCTCGTCTCTTATAGTTTGATCAGCGAACGCGTCGACCTAGAGAAGAGCCTCGATCCTCGTGGGAAAACTATCGGACTCGGGGATAAACACAATGGCTCTCTTATCGACGCCATTTTTGTCTTTTTTATCGTTTTTCCA
Organism: Netelia virgata; assembly: GCA_951802705.1. Lineage (NCBI taxonomy): Eukaryota > Metazoa > Arthropoda > Insecta > Hymenoptera > Ichneumonidae > Netelia > Netelia virgata. The sequence continues at coordinate 14,434,178 of OX637867.1, read as the reverse complement.
AATAATAATTTGACCGAAATTCATGATATTCCTAGAAATTTTAATTTAATTCCTAAGAAAGATAAAAACATAATTAACTTTCAATAATTTTTAATAACAAAATTAATTAAAATTAATATTAATAACTTTTTTATTGAAAAAAAATTATTTTCTCAGATCGGAGTATTATCTCGACGTTAAAAAATCACTATGCATAGGAAAATCCTTTCAACGACGTCTGTCACGAGCTTCGTTCAATTTTTACTTCTTTATTCCCTTCGCTCTTCTCACGTCGCAACGTTCCCCTCTCCTTTTTTCTATTTCCTTCCACGATTCCTTCGACGCTTCGAACAGTATCGGGAAAAGTATCGACCATTTATGACTTCGTGCACGTAAGAATAAATTGCAAAGTTACTGCTCCACAACGGTGTATACGATACATATATATATGTATATATAAATGTTTGCGTAAGTATAGGTGCCGGAAATTTCGCGATTGAAAGCCGCGTCGATTTCCGCAATTCCACCGTGAAATTGAAAATTCCGCCGAGTCGAGGGGTAGTTCGAAGTATGAAAAGAATCGAGATGAATATAAAAATATCTCTCTCTCTCTATCTGATGAACTGTCTCTAATTTCTGAAACTCAATAAATACTTGATCAAATAATTCGCGAAGTGGGAGACCCGCAATATTGTTCAACAGCATCGACGTGTTTCTCGTTTTAAACAGACCAGCTGCGATGCCACAGTATTTTTACATATATTCTTTTACATTCTAAGCATACATATTTAATATTAAAGTATAGCTATCAAAGTTCGATCGAATGGAACCTTTGTGTTATACGTTGGTGATAAATAGTCGATGAAAAAAGCTTTCATACCGCGCGACTGTGCTACGATCTTGCGGAGTCATAACTCCTCTAACGGTCGTACGAGCCCAAGCGCGCATGCGCGGCCACGCTCTCTCGCCCATGCGCGACCGCCAGTGGACGTTCGAGCGCATGCGCGACGCCAGGCGGTCGTTCACGCCCATTGGCCAATGCACGACGTCGCGCATGCGCAGTAGCGCAAAAACTAACGCGTCTACGCTCAGTTCTGGGTTAATCCATCATAAAATTATCCGTTGGAGAACTTTTATTACGTCTTGCTTCGTTTCTTCGATCTATATACACGCGTGTGTACGTACTCGTTTTTTTTTCTTTCTTTTTTTTTTCTAGATTTTTATAACGATCATCTCGAGTTTCTACGACGCAGCATATATCCCTGCGACGTCGGTTTACTCTCGCGGCTATACCGAACGATCTATACAACGATAGCCATGGGATATACCGGACCGTACATAGATATCGCCTTCGCTCTCGTCGAAACTGTAATACGCCACTCGCGAGGATTTTACGGTCCGCGGTTGACTATTTGCCCGCTCGTTCTGGAGTTACTATACCGTATACACATTTTTATAGATAGATATATATATATCGCAGCTGGGTTTACGAGAGACGAACGATTGCGTCCATTATTACATTTCTTTGCGCGCTAGCCAGGCCAGATCTATCTGTGTCATGCTTTTCCACGATTTTCCTTCTACCGCACTCGCCTATTTTCGCGTATTTTTATTTATGTCCCGGTGCATCCAGGCGTAACCTTTGTAAATTAAAACAAAAACGAATATTCTGTTTTATGCGTGCAACGTGAAAATTTATATCCCGTGGATAAAGGACGAGGACTTGTCTACGCAAGAATATTTGAAAATAATTGCGATATCGTTATCACGTTTTTTTTCCCTTTTTATTATCGATGCTAGAACATTGTTTTGTTTGTGAAATGGATATCGAAGTTTATCGAGGTTAAAGAAAGCTCATCCTAGAATCGAATAAATAATTGTTCTTCCCAGTGGTCGTCGAAACTTCTTACACGTCGAGACATTATTTTTCACGACACTACGTCGTTACTTTTCTTTACGTCTTCCATCTTCGAAAGGTTTATTCCCTTTTTTTTGTTTTAATTTCCTCAGCGACGACAATAACTTTTTATTGTTACGAAATACGAGATGTTGATATGAATAGCGTTATTAAATACGACGATATATATATTTACGTAAATATAATATCCGGTTCGCTTGCGGCTGTTTCATACAACCAGGTATGAGCGAGAGAGAAAGAAAGAGGAAACTTCATTATTTCCCGACTACAAACAGCTAGTGGAGTAAAAAAGTCGACCAACTTATCGAGTGAAATAAAAGCGTCGAAGGCGACATATTCAGCGTCAAAGGCCATTGTTCTTTGCCACCTGAATTTTATCGTGCAAACGTTGAAAATTTACCAAAAAAATAAAAAAACTCTTCACAAACTTCCTCGTCGATAATAATTAACAATTAACTACCAATTTTCTTCGCTTAATTTTCCGTCAAACGATACGTTAATTAAATTAAATCATAAATATATAACGATGAATACATTTTTGTTCTTCGTTTAAATTTATAATTAGCTCGTCGATACACATTTTTATTTGTTTATGCGGATGGTCGACGATTTCAATTTACCGCACAATGTAACATTCGATGAATTTTCCGGAACGAGTGTTGAATTCGTAGGGGATGAAAAGCTGTCGGAGGGAGCTGACGGAACGAGAACATGTCCGCCAATCAAGCTACGAGATAATGGTGTGGCTCGGTACCGTGGATGAGAATAGGACAGGAATAAGGGATGGGAGGGGGTAGCTGGGCAAGAGAGAGAGAGAGAGAGAGAGAGAGAGAGAGAGAGAGAGATAGCAACATAACCTAACTGATACCTCATTAACAAGATAATGACGCATTTAGCAAAGTGGAAGGACGCGCTGATCAAGGTCCGGAGCCACAACTGTGTAGCGTCGAGCGAAACGGATTAGTCGTTTACCGGATGACACCGGACAACGGAGACGAGAGAAGGGGGTAGGGTTGGGGAGGGGGATGTAGAATGAGAGATGAGGCTTCTCTCTGTTTCAACCCCCGATCACGTATCTACTCCGTTTCGCACTCACGTAGGGCTACGATTATACGATGCGTTGTACGAGGGTCGTTCTCGATACACGCGTTTCTACTCTGTGCCGAAACAGCCTCGCGCGATACAGTCACTCGCCAGATTAGCCTGGAAAGAAATGGAAGAGACGCGTGGTGCCATCTAGGGGCGAAAACCGAATTAGGTATCGAGGTTAACGGTGGAGTTTTGGAATGACAGGGTGAACGACGAACTGACGAGGGTCGCCTGCGTCTCCAGACCGGTGAAAGCTCGAACTACTGAGGACGACAAAATGGCGGCATGTTCACAAAATGGCCGAAATGTAAGAAATAGCAATATTTAACACGAAGTAGATTTCGGGGTTAACGGTGGAGTTTGGAAATTACTGAGTGAACGACGAGTTGACGAATGTCGCCTGCGTCGCCAGAGCGGTGAAAGCTCGAACTACTGCGGACGACAAAATGGCGCCGTGTTCACGAAATGGTGGAATTGTAAGAAAAGCCAAAGTTTAACGAAAAAGGACGAAACGAAACAACGAGGCTGATTCGAGTTAATTAAACCGAGAGTCAGACTCCAGTAAGGATTGCGTGAACGGGTCTGTTGTTAAAAGAACGGAATAAACGTGCGGTGAAGCGTGGGAGATATACGACGACAGAACTAGGGTCTGAGACAAGGTGGAAAGGGTATAAAGTGGGGGGAATTGTAAGAGATAAAGGGTCGCGAAAGAGTCAGCGGCAAGAGACGCGCATAGTGCGAAAGGAGAGTTAGTTTCGAAACGTGCTCTCTCGTGGGGCTCTCTCACCCCCTTTTCACCCTCTTTCTTTTCCCTCGAGGTTTTTATGGTTCTCTTTGTTCAGGGTTAAGTAATGAGCGAGATGAGAGACGAGAGTGCGAGTACGAGATTTTTTCGACAATTAATAACAAACAAAAAAATCCTTGGTATTTGTAATTTACTAATTAACAATATAATTAATTATCATTAATTATTAACACAACGATTATCGTAAATTTCAGTAAATAAAGTTTTCGGCAAGAAATTCATTCTTTGCACATAAAAAAATTGATTTTTCATTCGAACAAGCTTTATCCCCAAAAACTCAATTTCATCCCCCTCCCATCCCCTAAAAATTCCAGTTTACTTTACACCCCCATTACATCTTCTCGTTGGCGTATCTCTCGGTCCAATCGTGACGTGACGACAACGCTTTCGTTTCCCTCCTTGGAATTAAACGAATCACGGTGGTTCGAGAGAGTTGAAAGACACGTCTAAGCCAGGTGGCAGGCACGGAGCAACCCCTCTCCTGTCTCCTCCTCTCACGGTAACCTCGAGGAGAGAGGATTCTCTCACTCGCGACGATCCAAAACCCCCTCTGTGAGGGTATACGAGTGGCATAAATTTAATACGGTACAAGCTCGGGGAGGTTCCACACGTCCGACCCTGGTTAAGCCTCCCTTGCTGTCGGAGCAGCAGCCCAACAGTGAGCTCGCTCTAGACTCGACAACGTGAGAGAGAGAGAGAGAGAGAGAAAGACGAGACCTTATCCCAGGGAGTGTTAAATTAAATAATTTATTAGCCAACCGTTAGGGGTGGAATGGGGGTTGAAGGGGTTCGAAGAGGGTAGTAGAACGAGAGAGAGCCTCCGGCTCTTCTACTTCTGGCGCTACTGCTCGATACCGCCCCCGCTAGAGCTCTTCACGTTGGATTAAGCTCGCGTGTGCTCTCTGTCAAATGCAATCCTCTCTTCTACTGCCAGTCTTGCTCCATATAATTTCTCTATGGCTCTCGCTCACTACTCTCGTCGGACTCCTCCATACTCACCCCACCCCTTACCCTACTCTTCTCACCCTGAAACGTATTCCCGCCTCCGCACATAAACTCTCGCGAAATTTATCGAGGGGGTGCTCTCTCTCTCTCTCTCTAGCCAGGGGTGGGAAAATAAGGGATGAAAAAAATGAAGAATAATAACGTAATTAAAACACGATATAGGGCTTGATACTTTTAACGACCTTCGTTAATATATCTCGTTATTACAATTTAATTATCGATAATTATTATTATTATCTTTTTAATTGACAATTATTAATAACGACAAAATTATTGTGATTATTGACGATTTTAAATTTGAAGAAAAAATGTTTTGTAGTGGAATCTTTGGATGAATTTTGTTTCATTGAACGATCGATCGTGTTCAACGAACTTAATTCTTCGTGAGAAAAAAGTGAGAATTCGTGGTAGGCCGGGGGTGAGAAATAGGGGTGGATGAGCTAGGGATGTAGCGAGCACGTTATCGTCCTTATCTCGTTTTCGAGAGATAATCTCATGAGGATTACGCCCCGACGATTTCTATCGGATTGGGTAGATCGCTTTTGTACATATATATATGTATATATATACGTAGCTTTTCATCCCTGTGGTGATGAAAGGGGCGTCTCTAGACGCTTTACCACTAACTACTCCTATCGGAATTTAACGTCGCGACTTCAACTCGTCTTCTCACGTTCGCCTCGAAAGATTTCAATATCGCCCTTCGATGCAACAGGAGGAGATAGGCGGGGGGCTGAGACGGGGTCATTTGCACGAGGGGTAAAACTCACCCTCGAAAAATCAAGTCACCGATTTTTTTATTTTTTTCTTAACGATTATAAAACCCTCCATTTACAAAAAAAATCATAAATCAATAAGAGAGATAGATATAGGGCGCGACGTAAGAAAAAAAATTCGAGCACGATTCGTAAAATGTAAATGTCAATATTTTTAAATTCAAATCGAAGAAAAAAGACAAATAATAATAATGAGGGTGAAAAAAGTTTCGGAGGCGATAAAAACGACGATATTAATTGATCCAGTTTCCGAATCATGAATAAAGAATCGATGCCTAAGGGCTCGTCGTTCGACCCTTCGACACGGATTTCGCCCCTTTCCATTTTTTAATCATTCCCTCGTTTATATTTGTATTTTCTCCTCGTTTCTTCTTTTTCTTCTTTTATTTTGTTTCACGACCACGAATTAACAGTTTCTTTCGGCTCTCTCGTCGACGACCTGAATATCGCGCGACATCGAAACATCGACCGTTGCGGGGGATGAAACACAAGGGGTGAAATAGGGGATGAAATAAGGGGTGGGCGCTCGATTAATACACCGTCGTTCTCGTTCCACCCCTCGTTCTCAACTTTAACGTCGTCGAGCATTTTCAACCCCTTTTTTCCAACCCCCAACCCTTAAGGTTTTCCTATCTCATCGACGCTACAGTTTTCTCTCTCGAGACTCGACGACTACGACCCTATGCCAGAGACGTAAATATATTTTCTCACTTCGTACCGTTATAATACTTGGAACTATAAATATCTCGTAAAGCTCACGGTGAAGAAGATTTTACCGAGTTTAATTACCGAGTCACCCTATCTCGTTTTCCTTCCTTTTATCCCTTTTACCACCCCCGCCACGGAATTCTCGATATTCTCCAACGTTTCTCGACGTCCCTCTGTGGCCAACCCCTTTGGCGACAGACGCGTTAAACGTCCCACCTTTCACAGGGGGTTGTAATAAATTTCGCCCTAAAATTCTAATTAGCGAATGATCCAGAGGGTGACGAATTGAGATTTTCGATTCTCGAGAGCGACGAAATTCATGAATTATCGAAATTCGAATTGCAATGTCGATCGAATGACAATTAAAAGGAATAATTAAGATTCGACGAGTTTTATGAAATATCGAGGATTATCAAATTAGAAAAGTTTATTCGCATCGAATCGCGTTCCAAGACGATATATTTCGACGATATACAAGCATAGATCAACATTTCTGAGCGCCGTGAAACTCAACTCTGCTAGGGGTGGTTCGGCACAAGCACCCTCCTCTACCGCCCTTCACCGCGCTTCGCGCGATAGTTTCAAAGCGAAGCCTATTAAATTCCGCCAGTCTCGTCTCACTAGAGAGACCTCAAAGGAGATATATTCGTGAGCAACGCATGCTCGTGAGATCTAACACGAGGGTTGCATAGCTCGTATCTTCGCGAAGCACACTGGCGTTAGCACGAAATTAGCAAAATTTCATCGAGTTTTCCTCGTTAAATATCGAAAACTTTACCATAAATCGAGGAAATTTCGCGTCACCGAAACACGTATAAAAAATCTATAAGTTTGTCGATTTTTTTATTTTCATAAAAAAAAATATATATATTCAAATTTTGTATTTTATTCATTTTGTTAAAAAAATCGAAAAATTTGTATTTTTCATTTTTTATCTCCCATAGGGTATCTTCGACCGTAAAAAATACTTTGTATTTTCTAAAATAAAAAAAAGATTGTTTGATTTTTCATGTTGTATTTTTCATCCCTTAGAGGGAAGAATGAAAGATATTTTTTTCTCCCCGATGGAACGATCGACCAGGGTCGCTGATGGGGAAAATAACAATGTTCGGACAAACGAGGAGGAAAATCTTTGATCTGCGGGGTTGCCTTTGAGAGTCTTCAAGAACGAGGGTGAAGGGATGATCGCGAGGGTTGCACGAGAATTTTCTTTTCTTCGCGATTGACATGTGCGCGAGAGTTATAATAGCGTGAATAGCAACGGAAAGAAAAAGGTAAGCCCCTCGAAACGTCGAGGCGAGCAGGAGGAAGGGTGAAATCGAGACTGTTATATTAAGGGTGGTTTCCGAAAAAATATTCTCGATTCACAAAATAAACACGAAAACTAACGATAATAAAAGTAATAATAGTAACAACGAGAATTGCTCGATACAAATAATTGATAATAAATCTGAAACAAATTATAATTATAGGAAGGGAAATTAGTACGAAAATGTTCACCCTCGTAAACATTAAATTTCTATTGTATTAAGGCAAGAAAGGGAATAATGAGGTGAAATATCAACCCTCGTTAATTCTTCATTCGACCCTTCGTGCCCTTCGTGAAATCATCGACGAGCTATAGCACACGTGTAAACACGAAGGGTGGTTATTACAAAGGTGAACAATTACGACGGAAAGTATAGTTATTACCGGCCTCGTTATTCCTCATTTCCTTTCATTTACCCGGCCCTCCGTGGTCTTTGTACGTCTGTCAACGTTGCATCGAGAAAAATTGCGAATGTTAAGGCGAAGGTCACGAGACTCACCCCTTGTCTCATTCTTGAGGGGTTGAATATCGCCCCTAGCCGCTCGCCCATTACTTCTTCTTACACGATAAATAAAGCTCGGTGCGCAAGATTTGGTCCTGTTATCCCCTAGAAAGCGCGTACATATGTCTAGTTTTCCTTCGCACTCGTTTAATTCATACCGTCTCCTACCCCGAAGAAGGTCCTTTCGTTTCATTTCCCTCTGAGCTTCCACAGGGTAGTTTGAAAAATCGAGGCTCAGTCCCCGAGCTCAATCTCGAGACTGTTTTCTCGGCCAGAGGATCCTTCCCAATGTCTAAGGGTAGGTTGGACGGTAGGGGTGGTAGTAGGGGTGTTAGGGGTGGACTTGAACCCAGGATGAGGAGATAGAGAAAGACGGATCGTGGAACTCTCCTAAAAAGGACATTCGCAACATTTACCCAAGGGGTGAAGAAATTTCCATAGTCCCCTATTTTCTTTCCTTTTTTTTTCGTCCTCCAGGGACGCTTCAACATTGCACCACTCCGTCACCATCCATATTTATTCCTCCATATTATTCCATCCCTCTGCTCTCTACTAGGGCACGCTATGATGGAGGTCGAGGCAATTTTTCGAAAACCTTCGAAAGTCTCTAAAAAACAAACAGAAGAAAATCACGGATGAAGAATTCTCGAAGAATTGGATTTTGGTAAATAGTTGGAAGATTTCCAATTTCGACCGAATCAAGACACGACCTATTTCTTTTTCCATCCGGGTCCCTATTGAATCATTGTCACATCGCCCGTTTTGCAGGCTTACGTTTCATTCTTCACCCTTTTGCAATAACGATTGTTCATCCCTATCGAAAAATCCAGGTAAGACCAGGTAAGGAGATCTTCCATTTATGCTGATAAAGGTAAAACCGACATGTCCCTCGAAAAGAGCTGCTTGATGACTGCGTCACTCGAGAAGAAATCGGAAAAGAGTGAAACCTATCTGATGACGTCTTCTATTTTTCGAGACGTAATTTCGAAGATAGTGAACAAACTGGAGATACCTGCGGTTAGATGGTTGCTGAAAAATCGAATTAAAAAATATCCAGATGCGTTATTCGGGATATGTTATTTTTTGACCAGGAACTGGCTAGGAACTGGCCAGTTTCCATGGCGGCCAGCCCCTTTCAACGCTGGTCGGTAACCAAGCTACTGCATGTAATAACGAATACCAGTTTCGTCACTGGTAATGGTAATGTCCCCACGAATATGTAATAGAGCGTAAGAAAGCGTTCAAGCTTCTCGATAGTTCGGTTCATATCCGTGGTCAGGCACAAGTTGGTGACTGAATGAGTAATAAGCGGGGCTAGATGGAATATAGAGGCTTCCGATGTGATATGGAGCGTGGAACGTGGAAGTCAAAGCACCTTTCCGATGTACCAGAGGCTTGCCTGTCACTCTTCGTGTTTGCGCAACTCCAACGATTATTACACGTTACAACGTATATCTGGCTTATACATTATACATTCGGGGGATGCTGTATAACGAGACGAGAGAAAGCTAGTCGAGGTTCGAGGAAAGTTTGGGTGGCTCGAGGTGGCATAGAGAGTACACAGCCAGGATGGGCTGGGACCAAGTACGCTGAGTTACCGACAGCTGGTAACTGTAGTGACATCGTAGTCCTTGAACTTTTCTCTTCGGTCGAATGGTGAAAGCGTGGATAGTCCTGGTTGTTATCCCATACTCTCATCGAGTTTCCGTCTCCACGTTCTTGATATTTCCGGAAGGGCACGATAGTCGCTCCGTTTAATTTGCTATATTGCTATGGAACGAGTCCTGTCAAAGGGAACTTCTCACGATGCCGGACGATTACCGGAGGTATTCACGGACCAACGGTGCCCACTCTTCACTTATGGATGATGACAGAAACCAAACGACTAATACCATCAATGGACGCACCGTCAATATTCTCGTGTTAGACAACACCTTAATTCCAGATCTGTTTCGATTTTCCCATTCCACTTTGAATTCCATTCATGAAACGAACGAATCAAGAACGATCAACATTTGATAGAGTTTGCAATTAGAACGTCTTGATACTTTTACCATGGCGTAGACGGATCCTTGGATTTACCAGTGGAGAACAAATTTATGGAAAACTTATAATGCGCCGGAAGATCATAAAAGTTTTAACGTCTTGTAACACGATGGAGTCGTGACTTCAGCTTTTTCTTCTTTTTCTTTGCCGTTGTCTCAGGCGTTGTATTCAATCGTGAATCTATATACCACCCCACCAAGTACCTAGAGCAAGCGGAGAACATCTCTCGCCCCCCCCCTCCCGACTGGCCAGATGTTGTACCTCTTGGAAAATCACCACGAGGGAAATACCAGCCGTTACCAACCAGGATTGATTTTCACTTCGGCCTCGATTCGTCTATTTTCTTTCGGAATCCAATATCCCTTCCTGCCCACTTCGACGAAGAAATTAACACCTCGATGTGAGAAATTGCACGAAGTAAAAGTTAGCGGTGGATCGTTGTAGTACGATGAAACACTCACAGGTGGCGCCACTGTGTCAATTCTCATGACGAAAAACCACTTGATGTAGGAAACATCATTTTTCGTTGGGGTTTTTTTTTCTCGCTGCGAAAGATTGCCAACAAAAAGTGCACGAGCATCTTTTTCAATGAATCCTTCCATGATTGTTCCGTGACAAAAACAAATCTCGAGTGGTTGACTTCAATTCGGAAATCGCACGACCGTTTGAAGTTTCAAACGGGCTTCCGCGTATTGTCGTCGGGTTTGCTCGTGCCCGAAATCGAACGAAAAGAGAGCGGACAATCCCGGATTTCACAGCGGAAGTCGAACGATCGAGAGCAAAAGAGAGTCTCCTGGCTGTCATCCTTTTCAAGAGAACTTTCTCAGAACGCTGTCGTGTACGAACGAGAGAGCCAAGCCATCCTGGAACCGAACGCTTCTCTATGGCATCCCTGGCGATGCTTCATGGTAGAGAAATCACGTTGGGATCAGATCGAGAGAAAGGTCGGGAGACCGGGCGATAGCACGAGAAAAGAGTCTCTCCATATGTGTCTTCTTTTACCAGGCTGGTAGAAACGTTTACCGGTGTGTTTCCTCAAAGGATTCGCCATCGCCCAGTTTCCAACTCGGTCCCCTCTTTCTCCTTCTCCTTCGTTCCTCTTTTTTTCCCTCCTGTTGTCAAAGCTAACCCGCTACATTTCGCGTTGAGATCATCCAGAAAAGGTGGAATAAAGCTCTCTTTTCCCTCTTTTTCCACCTCCTCTATTTTCACTAGGAGTTCATTCTTCATTCTCTTCCAAGGATTCCACGTGTATATCGGTTTTATGCCTCGCTTCTTGGCTGCTTCCCATCAACCATCGAGGATGGAACCTCGTGGATAACATCGAACTAATACGTCAAACCATTTATCCCGTTCCTCTCTTTTGTTCGATAACTATTTCCCTGCCTCCTCGCGATTGTAAACCACGCCACGTATATCCGGTGACTGTATGCGCGGGACTAGTAGCGTCGAGGATGTTGTATCGAGACATCCGCGCGGCGATATCCATTGTCCCCGAAAAAAAATGTGGCCAACGATCCGGACACTTTGTCGCATTGTCTAAAATTTGAATGAAACAACCGTTTCCTTGCTAGATCCGACTGGAGTCGATGGAGTCGAAAACGGATACTCGAGGTGAATCTAATTGAACGAAGGTGATCCGTTCCGTTTCATTACTTGTTTTTCCTTCAAGCTTCGTTTATCCCACTTCTTTCCATCGTTTCATGTCGAAGCCACGATAACTTCTTCAAAAAGTTGCCTCGATTCATCGCTCGATTGTGTACAACGACACCCCATCTTGTATAATGAGTACAAGATGGCCGCCACCATATCACATAACCTAAAAAAACGCAAAAAAAAGATGGAATTTGATTAGGAAATGATATCAGGGGGTGTCTGAACGCGCGTTAGTCTTCGAAGCAGGAAGATTTTACGATCGGAGAAGGGAATTATCGTGAGAGTGAATAACTAACGAATCGGGGACCAAAGTGACCAAGGCAAAACCGTATCACCGAGCATAATATCAAATTCACTCGGGCACCGTTACGACTAGAGCGCATTATCGATTCCTGCTTATTCAATATACCTCCAACCCCCGGTTGGCTTACGCCACTATACATATATCGTTTAGAGGTGATAAATATTACGAAAGGGGATGCACGTAAGTGAAGAGAAGCCTGGGTTATATATCCGCGTTGTATGGACTCCGTCGACCCTCCTTTATACCTATAACCCCATGAAAATGGAAAATAGAACCTCCTACCCCTAAACCCTCTTGTACAACTTCCCCATGAACTGCACCCCGACGGAGACATCCGCGTTCTAGCCGAGGCACACAAAAGAAGCCAGGAATTTTTATTATCGGATTGCACCCGCGCCTCCTAGCGGATAACTTTGCCAACCTCTTTCGCGCTTCTCTCCATTTCAACAAGCCCTCACCCCTGCCCCAAGCTTATAAATCGCCATTTGTGTCTCGCCATCACCAGGCTGAAATCATCGAGTTTCTCTTTATCAAAGTCCTCATCGCATATAATTCAATATGCCAGAGCTCGGTCGTGTCGCAGTAACCCTCGGCAATTCGTCCATAACTTCGGCAAGAACATTGTACTCCACGACCATAGACTTCTAAGGGATGAGAAAAAAAAAGAAAAAAAAAAACGTAAACTTGTTACAAGACGGAAGAAGAACAAGAAAGTACTCGCCTAATCGTATATTCATTTCTTCCTTGGCACAAAAGCCCTTCAGCCCCTTACCCTTGTCTCAAAAACCCACCCCTCTTTCTCTCTCACAACGAAGAAAATTATTCAGCGCCAGACATTTATCCTCAGGAGTTTCGCGAAGCATATTCCAACCGAATCCCATCGCGATAACTGTTAGGGGGTGGGGATATCTTCAACGCGTACGTTTAACGTTTAACTACGTATATTATTCCAAGAAGGTAGTAACGCGAAGAATATACGTATAGGAAAATTTAGGAGGGGTGGTTTTTGGAGGGGGTTAAGGTGTAACAGAGGTTCTTGGATCAAGGGATGAAGAAGTGCAGTCGACGTTGGGTAACCATCGTACCCGATATGCTCACCGGTTCTGTTATCTTTCTTCTTCAACCTACCCCCCTCCTCTTAACTCTCTATCTATCGTACTCGATCCCTACGTAGCCACGTACAATGGTAAAACCATCGTTGGAAAGATAATCCATTACCTAATATAATATTCTTAGACGGAATGCGTATAGCACGCTACGCTTTAGCCCGTTCTCTCCGTCTCTCACTTTGGTGGAACACGCGTCGGGGATCTCGCTTCTTCACTTCCTCACCTCATAGGAAGTTTAATAGCAGGAAACGTTTCCAAGCCAAAGCTGGGTACGGATGAATAATAATTCCCGATGCCATTCCGAATTCAAGACGTCGTACGATCCATGGCTGGGTATTGGAAAGAGATGGTTGGTGGGTAAAATTCGTGGTATAAAAGGGAGTGAGACAAAGGGGATGATCGCGGTGGGAATGAGGCGAGGCGAACGAGTGAGTGAGTGAGTGAGGAAGGCTACGTTTGGAGGAGTTTTGGTCCGATACGTTTGAGTACTCTTACACAGTTGCTCGAGGTTATCCGGATTCTTCGAGCGAAGAGAAACTCGAGGGTATCGCATCGAGACTCGCTCCTACCTATCGTCGACTTCTCGCTGCTTATTCGACGACTGGAAGTTCGTGGTTACCGCATTAAAAAGTTGCTCAAACGGGGAAAGCTCCTGATGTCCGGAAAATCGAATTTCCTACGTGTTGCTTCACGGTCGATGCGAGAAAACTATAAGAAACGTACGTTTTTTTTCCTGATCAACGAATCGAGTCACGTCATAAAAACAATCAAGGCTTTGGATCGAATTTAAGAGTGATGTGGAAAAAAGGAAAATTTTATTTATAAGCAGAGGTACAAGGTACTTTTCTTGAGGGATGCGGAAAGTTGCGAGCCGCAGGATTATCCCGTGATTCCTATTTGGTGACGGTTTCACGTAGAGTGCAATATTCGTATTGAAGAGCGAAGGAGCAATATCGTCGAGGCGCTTGTTACACATCGATTGGCGAAAAGATTGCTTTCGTCGTAGTTTCCTTTTTTCTCTTAGCGTCGTTCGCATGGAGCACGCCCGGATATACTTTCGTTCGAGTGGAAGGAACCGTGGGATTATATTCGATGGAATAATATAATAACGGAGTCTCGTAGCGGTGGTCGATCGTATTCACCATTTTCCATATCCTCCGCATACTCGTTTTCTCATCCCGCGATGGTCTCGTTTCTTCCGCTGATAGCGCCTATGACGAGTTCTAACGGGTGCTCCCTTTTCACGACAATCGAGAACCGATAGACGACGTCGGTGAGTCGTTGCTACGGAATAAGAAGGAGGGATGAAAACGATGGAATTGATACCGGTCCTGTCGTTTTAGTCCCGTTTACGAATATCGAATAATAATAATATTCGTAGCTCGATTCTCGATTCCCTATCTCGTCACGTTTTTCTCTTCGACGCTTCCATTCGATATTCGCGTTTCGACACCGCTAAGAGAAATCGATTTTGCGAACAAGCTCGAATGATTCGAACGACGAATGCGTTTCTGCGAATAAAATTTCACGGACTCGGAGACGACCGTGACAATCAAATTGACTTAATTGTGGTAGGCGATTCGTTTGTATTACGTCCGGACAATGTTTCTTCCGCTTGAAACGACCGGAAGGATGTCCATCGATGGTGAGATCAACTCGTTTTCGTATCCATCCAAGTCCGGCGAACTGTCTCGAAAAGGACTCGGTCTTCGAGCTGTTCTTCGGGTCGAGCGTAGCATCCACCGTTAAGCCCCAAACTTTGGAAATAATCGAAGAGAGAGAGAGAGAGAGAGCCGTCAGATTCGGTTTGTTAGCCAGACGGAAAATGGGATTCGAAACTTTCCCTCGCTGTCCGTGGTACTTGGTTTCCTTCGGATCGGTCCATTCGGAACGAGCGTGACGCAGCCGAGTGGACAAACGTCGATTTGTCCCTGGGAATCTGCGAAATTACTTTGTTCGAGCGAAAAGGGACAACTAGAGGGTCGCGTCCCGTCGAGAAGCACCGGGCCACCTTCTTGCCCGCAAAGCGTCGATCGAGGAGGTCATCGTTTTGTAGCCAACGTTCACCGCGACGTCACCGAAACCAGGGTTTTCGTTCGCTTATCGCTGCGTCAGATAGTTAACCCGCTGTGCGTCGAATTCCCGTAAGGTCAGCAGCAGCCAGTTGGTGGAGAAGTCATATCGAGTGCCTGCGGGCAATCTTGCCGCAACCCCTCAAATGTTCTTGGGCAGATTGGTGGAGACATTCCGTAGCTGGGTCGTAGTTTCTTGTCGGTTCTTGCAAGCCTTCCAGCAATTACGTAGTTAGGTGACATGGGTTTGGTGTCTGGACCGATAGGAACAACCGCTTCCTCGACTTTAATTCGTGGACATGCATTTACGGTTGTCGAATCTGTGACATCAAATCGTTCGGTTTGTCGTGGAACTATTTTCGTAAAGATTGAATACAATCTTTACGAAAATAGGTTGCTCATCAACAATATTATCGATTCCAATTGGCATTACAGCTCGTTGAACGCCGTAAATAATGAATGAAATCGATTTAAGAAATCAGATTTTAATCCAACTTTTTCCAAAGGTGGAACTATCCTATAATTCGCAATTAGGATGCTTTGTGCGTACGTTTCATAGGTTGCCTAACAAAATCGGCAAGCCGAAGTCGTTTAAGGACATTCTTTTCCAAAGATTTAACAATGTTTCTTTGGAAATCTGTGTGTGGAAAACCACTCCTACATCGTGATTTTACGTTCCGACAATCTCGTCCCGCAATTTGCTTCTCGAAACAGACTCTCTGGTCTCTCGAACAATACTACGTAATGTTTTACGTGCGCCGAGACTGCGAGAATATGAGTCTTGTACCAGGATAGCCAGCGGCGGTTCATTGTATTTCTGGAAATTGTAGTTTCAGATTATTTTGATTAAACACACTGATAGGGCTAGTACGAGCCCGCCAACCGGCCACTTTTGCGGCGTTGCGGTCGGTGTCTGCTCTCGTTCCCACCGCCTCGTGTGGTTAGACAGTTTGGCTTGGACCAACCCTGGGAAAGCTCTCGAGAATCAGAAGCCTATAAGGGTTGCATGTAACCCATATATGTGCAAACTGGTGTGTGTATATAAATGTTCAAGTAGAGACGCGAAGAGGGTGGCTAACGGACCAGTAGTGGCCTTATTCCGGGACAGGGGAACTAGAAGGAGTAGAGAGGAAGTGCGAAAACTTGGAAAGCCAACGGGTACGAGGAAAGGACCAAGAGATCGGGGTCTCTTGGTTTTATCTGGTTGGCCAGATGGGCCGCGAGTGGAGGGTTACCATGATTATGGACTTTTAGGTACGGAATGAAGCTTCCGTCGCTTCCGCAAAGACCATATGGGCCGGATAGGAAAAGAGAATCCCGATTATCTGGGACTTGGTCGTATGGTCACGTACGTTCCTCTATCTGTTAATTATCTTTTAATTATCTTGTTTATCTTGGCGCTGGGCCAAGCTTTGCTCTCTATAACGTGGAACTATAGGTATGTCGCATCTCTTCTATATCTACAGAATGCAGCAGCAGCAGCAGCAGCAGCACCCTCTGGACCGTCGTGTAATTGCCGCTTAAAATTCCGAGCTGCTGCGGGGACGTTGTTGCTGCTGGCGGTGCGTTGTGCCTGACGCGTCTCTCGGTTCCAAGTGCCGTAGAGCCAACTAACCACGACCAGCCCTCCATCCCCGAAGTCGCCCAGCCCTTCGCGCGCTATAGTCAGCCGCGTTATATTCTGGCTCGCGATACAGGAAAAAAATGAATATGCATTATTCATGACGTACTTATATGAGAGTGCGGTCGGGGCGAGCCTGACTACCCCTGCAATCCCCTACTACCCTTCCTATCGCTCGATCCGTGCCGCATAACATTCCTGGCTATCCTAGCTGGACCGAGTATGATACTGCAACCCCTAGCTATGCTCCCGTTCCCCTGAGAGGAAATGAAAGTGGTCCGGCATCGAACACTGGAATATAACGAAAAGGACCATTCGCTTGATGACCAGATTTGAGAAACCATACGCTCAAGATGTATTTACTCGATTTAATATATCTCTGAAGGGATCCTATCTTTTTCCATCCTGACAAGACTTCCATTATTTTTCCGAGTGCTGGCTAGCCCGTAGTCCTTCAGGCTTAGAGGTGATCCTTCGATCTATGGATAGATATATATTTTTGGAAATGCCCTCGCAGGTTTTGTAGCTCAGTGTAGGTCGCGGTTCATTGTACGATACCAGCACCTCTCGCAAGGTCTTTCATCGATCTCAGTAAATATACAAATCTCTGCCCGAGGTGTTCTAGAGATATGCTGGTAATATTCCAGTTTACAGTGAATCTCGATTCAGTGTATTTCGAGGCATAGACAATTTCTCCGTTTCTCATCTCAAAGGTACATTACGTATAAGAGGATAGCGTCTCGCCGCTATCCTCTTATCGACTAATTCCATCTAGCTACATCAGTCGATCAAATCCGTCTTCGTCCAGGAAATTCTGTAACAATGGATCAATTTAATCGACGAGATTAGATTCTCATCGTACCGCTGTTAAATCTCACAACGAGAATATGGTCGTCTATTCCGTTACACAGAAATGATGAACAGTAATTTTTCAATCGGTTGGGGCAAATTCGAAGCCAACGGAACACTCTCGTCGGCTTCCTGACGCGTGTTATATTTTTTTTCTCACCAAGTTTCCTTTATCGACGTAGGACTGTCACGAGGGTTTTAAAATGCAAGATAAATTGCGGAGGTCCTCCACACTTTGCCGAATGGAATAAAGATACGAGGTAGTGTGAAAAGTGGATAGAACGAGACTGAGAGAGCAAGACTATAAACAGGGATGAAATGGCAGGAGTGATTTTTGCGTCCGACAGTTTTATTGTCGTCGCTTCTTGCCACGAGGTCGCGCAAAGTCACTCTAAGGTCGACCTTATTCTTCCAGTCGCTCTTGGGTTCGATCAAGGTGCCTTTGCACGATGTAAAAATGGAAGCTGGCGCGGGTAGGGTTTGATGGGAGAGGTCATGCATGAGAATGTCTGGTAGTCGTGCGGTTTCGACGTCTTTCCGGTTCTCCCGTCGTCATTTCGGTATCGCGTACGTATGGGCTTCTATCCACCTCGTTTCACGCCACATTGCCGTGAGAATCGACGTGGCTGAAGGAAAACGAAGAAAAAGGAAAAGCCCTCGAGGGGTGTGTCGAAGGCTCGAGGACAAAGGACGAGGTACGAAAAAAAGGGTGGACGATATTTCTCGGTGGTTTGAGAAAACACCAGGAGGGGCCTCTCAAAAAACCCCTTAGGCGTCTTTCGCTGCCACGGCCTTCCTTGAACTCTCACCCTTGCCATCCTGCCGTTCCTCTTCGACCCTCTCTCGAGAATTTCGATATTTTTCACCATACTGCTGGAATCTGCTGGTCGACGCCTGTGGCAAGAACGTCTTGCAACAGCGGTGTACGTTTCCGACAGAAATCCAATCTCACTCTTTCCTGAGACACTACGGCACGTAGTCCCCGAGGATTCCTGTTACTCTACCATCTCCCTTTGGGAGAAGCTCGTTCTCGCAGTCTGTTGATCGCGCGTGGTCTTAACTATGTCGCAATGACTCGACGATTTTGCCTCGAAAGGAAAAGTAAGCGAGGATGCCAGTGAATACAAGAATTGGCAAACACTTCATTCGCTAATTGTCAAGATAATTTTCAGCAGGAAAATTAGTGTAGTAGTATATGGGGATTTTCTCTTCAATGACCAAGTGGAACTTTCATCAAAAGTTTTTGATGAAAGTGGCGCCGAGGGAATCCTCGAGCTTTGGGCATCGTGCGAATATTCCGTACGGAGTGAGACAGGAACGACGATACAACCGCAAAGCTGGGTAATACGAGGAGATAATAGTACATTGCGGAAGGAGGAGATGGCGGAATTACCGGAGGACATAGCTGGGAAGCATATCGTCCGGCTGTATATATGTGAGAAGTATCATAGAGAGTCCGGCGAGTATGAGAAAGAGAGGTATGTAGAGAAATCGTACAATGAGAGAGACTGAGAGAGATGTACGTTACAAGCTGTTACCGAATTACAACTACATAACGTATTTGTAGTGGCCGGCGTCCTCTTTGCCCTCTGGCGGGACGCTCACTGGACTAAAGCCTGCGGCGCGGTGGTGGGGGAAGCGAGTCGCGCGGAGTGGAACGAGTGAGCCGGCGGAGTGGGGGAAGTGGAACGAGCGAGTCGGCGGAGTGGGGGAAGCGGTGCGAGCGGCTCGAGAGAGTGGGGGACACACGGAGCGCAGTAGCAACAGTACCGTTATAGCCTTTAGACAAATTATGTACGTACGTGCTCTCTCGCTGTCCCCGGCTTTCTACCGTCAAACTATAATACTCCCGGGCGTTCGCCGAGTGTTACCCTCACCGTGAAATTTAATCCTCGCTAACGGCACTAATTTCTGGACTGTAATAGCACCGAGAACCCCTCGATCTTTCAGCTTTAACTGCCTGCCGGTGTTATATTGCGACTGCAACAATGGCCAGGAACAGCCGAAAACCCGGCGTTATCAAGCATTACGTGTTTTACTATATCGTCGACGATTCATCGAACGACGAATTATTCGAGACATTTCTCTTTTCAGCCTTGGGTAAGCTTCTATTTGTTTTTCACATCCCAACGAACTTTCAGCTTTAATTACTATCGTTGCGAAAGTAAACGGATCGTTGGACGATTAATTGAAACAAAAAACAAAACTTTTCGAAACCCGATAAAATTCCGTTGACGTTGTTTCCGAACGAATGCAAATTTTCAGGAGGGTTGTTAATGTTTATGAAAGTAACATTAACATGTAACCCCCCGTCGCTTTTTTTTTAACGCACTGCTGATAAAAGCGTCTTTACCCCCCGGTGGAGAAAGGGTTAGGGGCGAAAAAAAGAACGAGCAATTTGAGATACCCGCAAGCTCGCGTTTTCGTCGCCATTCACGAGAAAAGAGTGCGAGAGGAACTTACCATCTCGCTTCATTAGCTACGAGGAAACCTAAGGGTGTAATAAGCAAACTCGTTATAACACTGACCCGAATTTTCGCCCGAAAGATCGTTTATTTTTCTTTTTTTTATTTTCTTTTTCATTTTCCTCCCTCCCTCGTCCCTCGGCCAAGCGCACTCGGTGAAAATCCTCCGCAAAGAGAATTATTCATACTGGCATGTCTGAGCTCACTTTTCTATCCCCTTTTTTTTCATTTCTTTTTTTTTTATAGTTTGCGTCTCTCAGACGCAAGAGGCTAACTTGCTACTCTTTCATCGGGCTCTCTTTGTTTATATTTCAAAGAGGAAACGAGCGAGGAGCGAGAATCAGCGGCTCGAGAGTGCTCGTCGACTCTGCCTTCTGTCTTCTCGCGCTATTAAAGCCTCGCGATAGTGGATAAGGAAGAAAAAAAGAGGGTAGGCCGAGGGTGACAGAGAAAGAGAGAGAGAAAGAGAGAGAGAGAGAGAGAGAGAGAGACATAGAAGAGAAAAACGGATGACGAGTGAAACAGGGGGTGCGAGGGGGATGAAGAGGAGGGTTGAAAGAAGGGATGATTATCCGTTTCTTTCCACGTCATTCGCAGCAACCCCCGAACCTTCGGCGCTACCCCCGGGAGAGCGAACCTGCCGAAAGTTTTCTTAATTCATTCGACCTGTCTGATAGGAAAAGGATAGAGGGGATGAACATTATCGCTGATAAGGAAAAAGTTGGTGACGTTCGCGTCTCTATCCGCGACTTACTTTCGATGCTTATAATGAATTAAGCAGCTTGATAAATGACACTTTATATCGGCTGACACAATGAACGAACGGATTCGCTGTCGCGTTCCATCACCAACCCCTAAACCCACACTCACCCCTCGCAGCTTTCGTGGGATAAAAATGTTTTAAACTACGTCGATTAATCAACAATCGGAGCTCGGATTCGTTATCAGAGAACCACCCCGTCGAAACTTTTGTCTGTCTTAACGACGTTGAAAAAAAAAAAATTTAATTGAATAAAAACAAAAACATGCCCTCGTTATTCCATCGAGGAACTTAATTATTGTTTTGAAATATCATGTTGATGTTATCGATGGCAATGATATTTGTTATTCGGTCACGTCGAATATTCCAATTTTATTAAATCATAAGCCATTAGCAACTCGAATCAAATTTTAACAATGTGAATGAGTCCTGAGCTATTTTCGTGTGACGAGAATGGGAGATGTGGATGTAAATAATTTATTGGGTAAAGTCGAGTGGCACGACCCCAGAGGATACTTCTCTCGCCCACCCTTGGGATATCCGTAAGGGTTGGGAAATGGGGGTAGGGGGTGGAAATTGACGAGAACGAAAATTGATTAAGTCGATGCATATCGAGGTGTTCCATTTACCGGTACGAGTAGCGAGAGAGAGAGACAGAGCATAGTTTCGGGGTGTGAGTTTGACTCGTCGCATTAATTAGTTATGATACTCGTCGTTATTCAATTCCAGGATTTCCGTTTTCCCCCAAACCGAGGCGCGAGAAAGTTTCAATCCGGCCCCACGTTAAACGTAAAATTGCTAAATTATCGATATTCTCGTCCTTATCGTTATCGCGCTAGCAATTAATCGATAAATTATTTTCGACGTCTCTAATTAACAAAACAATTAACAACATGGACCTTTAATCGAGACGATCGATCGAATAAATTTTGATTAATTCGTTTTAATTAGAAAATCGAAAATTGTCTCGATTAGATGGAATATTTGGAAATTTGTTAATTACAGACGTTGATTAATGATATGAGACAATTTTGTTATTTAATTATTGTTATCGAGTGAAACGTTGCTATAATTTGGAACGAGGACGAGTCGTAGAAACAATGAGGGGGGGGGGGAGATATGGGACACGCAAACATTGTCCAAACTAGCAACCCCCTGGCAAGTGGGTTTCACGATGCGGTCGACCCCTGGCTCGTCTATTAATTGGGCTAGGGGGTGATCCGGCAAATCTGGGGTTAGCTCAAGCTCCGCGAACGCGTTATTGGCAAATTCATGACTCGACCAGCTCTGATCACCGTTGGCTACCCCTATAATCTTCTATTCTCCAAGTACAATAAATAAATCATCACAATTATTTATAAATTAAAAAATAATTTCATCGAATTAATATTAAGCCAAGATCACCTTCAATTCACCTTCAATTATTCGAGACTCGTTGAGCTCACCGAGGATTATTAATCGTCGAGTTTTTTGGCAAAAGGTTTGAGAAGGGAATACAAAAAAAGAACGAAAAATGAGTCCGCGGTCAGCGTCGAACCTCGAGCAGGAAGCGAGTTTTCCCGGGTGAAAAATTTCACCGGAAGTGGTCTCTTCCCGCAAACGAACGGAAGGACTGGTGGTGTCCATCGCTTCTACCCCGTCTCCTTCAACCCCCTCGCACATAGGGGATGATTTTTGTTACAGGGCTACGTATGTATATGCGTCTAGTCCTGTGTGGGTGTTTTTATTCTTTCTGGCTGGAACGCAGCGCGTACAGTCAACGAGGAGAAGCGATCTGTCCGCTGCTGTCCGACCCGAGAGGGTGAGGTAGGCGTTGAGAATCGATTTTCTCGCGTACAATGCCACTATCTATTATCCTTTATCCGCTGGAAAGATTGGCAGCGATGGCATGGACTTGCCAATGTGGAGACGTATATACAGGCTGACCCATTTTAAATCCTCAAGTCGAATATCTTTAAATAAACGCATTTTTTTTTATTTTTCATATAAACATTTTAAGGCTTGAAAAGCGAGGTTAAATTTAAGCATTTTTTACCTCCGGCGACTTGTCGTAAAAAGCTTTATTTTTCGAGTAAACAATTTATAAAAATCTCAATTTTCTGCAAATTTTTTTTTTAAGTTCTATTGCTGAAAGATATTGGGCTGGGGTTTTTAAAGAGGGACAACCTGTAAATATAGACCCTGAGATTCTCACCCAATTAAAAATTGTATCGATCTCAGTCGAAGGCAAACAAAAAAAGAAGACAATATTGATTTCCAAATTATTTTTATTCCTTTATATTAGACGAGTCGCAATTTGTATAAG
Organism: Netelia virgata; assembly: GCA_951802705.1. NCBI lineage: Eukaryota > Metazoa > Arthropoda > Insecta > Hymenoptera > Ichneumonidae > Netelia > Netelia virgata. The sequence goes on along the minus strand of OX637867.1, from coordinate 14,410,900 downwards.
ACGGTCCTAGAAGGAAGAAGCATCGAGGGAGAAAAAAAGGGGGTAGAACCGAGACGAAGAATGGTAGAACGAAGAGAGCAGGGTAATGGAGAGTTTCGAAGCCGTATAATTGGTGGCTAATTGCGCGTGGTTAAGAATAATGTGTCTTACGAAATGTAGAATAGAGGCAAAAACTCGCTTCGTTCCCTCCCATTGTGAAAAGAGGACTGTGAAAATTATTCATCTCGAGTATCTCACAATCTTATAAGAAATGAAACATAATTTTCCATCCGTTATGAAGGTCAAGCCTATGAAAAAGTAAAAAAATAATTCTCAAATAGCGAAATTAATTTTGTTTGCCAACATTATAAAGAAAACAAAAACTATAATAATAATAATCATTATTATTATATGATATTGTTATAACAAATCGAGGAAAGGATTAAATGGCTCGACGAGGTCCGTTTAATTTTCGCGCGATCCCTCGCGCTAACCGAATCCCCGTATTTTCAATCCCGAAATCCATTTGAAGTTTGTTATTCAAGAGGGCGCCCGTGTGGCTTTTCGCATCGTTGGGCGAGAACGAGATGTGCAGTCCCAGTCAGCCCTCGTGCCGTATAAAGGCGTGTCGACTGGGATTCCCCGGGTTAAACCACCGCGAGTGCTCGCGCGGGAATTCCATTACGACAAATATCAACTACAAGCGCGGGTCTCTCTTTCTCTTTGCCCATACGACGAAAGATACGAGATACCACACGCCGGGCGTTCATACGTGACGCGCGTTACAATCCTCGTTCGGGATCGTTTCCGCAGATTTTTTTGTTTTTGTTTTTTGTCGATGGTGTTATTATAGCACGAAAAGGAAGATACGATCTCAAGCTGCGCCCTCTATCGACCCATCGTCGTGAGGGCTTCGTGCAATATCGCACGCGAGTAAACTTTTCAACCCTCGGCCCGCCATCTTTTTTCCGCTCTTCCGTTCCCGTTAATCCGGAAGAGCTTCAATCCACAATGCGTAAATATTATATTTCGCTTTTGTACGATTTTTTTCTCGCTTTTTATTCGTTTAAAATTAAATTTCTTTTTCAGTTTTACCTTCGCGTTATAATTGGAAAAGTATGTTGGCCGGGCTCTATCCCGCTGGGCCAATATGCGTAGTGTGCGTTCATTGTTGGAAGCGATAATTAAATTTTTTACATTCTTTTCATTACTTATGGTTTAATTAATTAAGAGGATCGTTGGTTTTGTTAATCGGTCGAGCGTCTGTTGGTCCTTCGATGGTTTTGCGCAGGTTTCATTTTTCGTAGTACGAAAATTAACTCTAGGGAATTTTTCCTGGGCAGGAAAAGAGCTTATCGTCTTTTCTTTATATTTTACGTTCGTTGGAAAATCCGTTCGAAGCCCACTTTCCTGTAACTGGTAGCCAACGAGATTTCCCGAATGTTCATCCCTTTACCGGGGCTTTATAAATTTCCAATGATTATGGAACGTGAAATAACAGCGAGGAGAAGCTTCGAGAAGTGAGCTTTTTCCATGGTAACGGACAGCTGTATTATGATACAAAATCCTTGAAAGTTGGACCCTCTTGCAACCCCGCGACTACCTAGGGGTAGTTTCTGAGAGAAAGTCATTTTTGCGTCGTAGCGGCTCAACGCGTTTTCCTTTCATCGACAGTCGACGTCCAGCTACGAGACCGAGGGAAAACAGAATAATGGAGCATGGAATATGAGGGGTTGGTGGAAACGTATCCATTGCTCGCATCCCGTGCGAGTTAACTTCGAACCAACAGGAACTACCCTTGCTTCGAGACCAACTTGAACAAAAAAAAAGTAAGCCCGATCGATCGAAAGAGGTTAGAAGGAACGTCCACTCGTAACCGTGAACCATCATCGTCCAAGGTCACCATTGACCTCGTTCAGTCGTACACCTTGTCGTCTTTGTTCAAGAGCGAATAATACGCGCTGCCATTATGTGCCGAGTGACAATGAGGCTGTTGCACGTAAAGGGGATGAGTTTGGGGCTCGTAGCGAAAGGGGATGTAGAGTGTCCTTGGTGGGGATATCCACGAGTCGCAAGTTCACAGAGTTGTAAAACTCGAGCCGGACGTATCACCCAATACCGCGTGACCTTATGTCATTGAGGAGTTTTCGAAACCTCGGATCTATACACGAGCTTATAAAGCACAGCTGGTGTGCGATGAGAACTTCCCCGTATATTCCACACGCGACCTTTGGTCGTCCACGAACCACTACCGATCCCTAGAAAAAGTTGTTGAGATGTTTTTTTTGTTCGTCCCACTTTTTTCTTTCGCCCTGTTCCAAACGAATAGTCCATCAGGGTGCTCTACGCTCGAGAATCCCTTCTTGTATTCCCGAGTGATTTGATAGGAAATCTAGAAAGAGAGACACGCAAATATTGCCCCGCCGTGCCGGACAGACAGCGAACATTATCTGCGACAGCTGCCTTTGCCACTTGTTTCCCGTTCCGGTCAGGAGAACCCCTTTGTTGTCACTATCTTCATCGCACCCCTTTCAGCCAGGCATGTAGACTCGAACCGAGATATGGAATGCTCGCGTTTTGCCACCCCTGAGTAGGTCCCCACTTGTCTCGACTAATTTCCACGCGGCGTATATGCGTTTACGTGTATTCATCCAAGGTGTCCTCCAACCGGGTACCAGTGCCAGCGCGAGGCTCTGTTTATTTACGTGCCTTATCGCTATACTAGCTTTACGAATGTGGGAGATAGGACGTGGGCGCAACGTAACGCGTGTATTGTACTCGTTGTGTTGACGCAGGGGGACCGGACGTTGGCGGAACGGGCCTCGTTCATTCCAGCGGAAAGGGAAGAGGGTACATTTTTTGTGGCTAACTGGACGACAGGTGCGTCAGCCGCGATATAAAACTCGCTCGGTAACCGGGACTATCCGACGACGACCGCAGTCACCATCAACGTCACCACTGACAATGGGGATTCCCATCTTTGTCATCGTCACTCATTCGTTCATCGTTCTTTTTCCAAACACTCTGTACCCTCTCTACCGGGTCGACAGGATACAGCGGTTGCACCGAGAATTCTAGTTGTGTTTTTGTTGCTGTTGGTGAAATAAAAATAGCAGATTGGACTCGGGCCATTGAAAGGCACTAGGACCGAGGCAAGAAGTTAGAGAGGGGTGCGGAATGGAATTTTTGATAGAGAATGTATTACGATCGGGGTGATGACGATAAAGTGAAAAAGAAAAACCATGGCTTTGCGCTGCGAGGATTTATACGGAGGTGCGAGTTATAAGTCGGAAATTAGGTAAGATCCCGGTGGCTAATGGCTGGCGCCAGCGTAAGGACACGACCAACTCTCTTCTCCTTCCTCCTATCTCTTCCGCGAGTCTCTCGAGAACTTTTCCAATAATTAACAAAATCGTTCACCAGACGCCAAGAGAACGCGAGGGTAGTGGACGTAAGGGTGGGTTCGCTGGGCGAGTGGTGGTAGGAGAAGTTTACTCGAAAATTGAATTTCTCCCTCTCGCTAGGGCCTGTGCCAGCGCTTTCCACCGGGCGCGAACCTCCTTCCTCTTTAATTCCCTCGGAAGCCATATCCTGCGAAGGAATGTTTTTGTCCCAACGAACCTGGAAGACCGAGGTCCAGGAAGAGAGGCGGATCGCGCCCCGTTTCCCCGGAGGGATTTCCAATTAGGTCAGTGGATTTTCGAGTACGGAAAGGATGTCTCTCGTGGAAGCGAACGAAGGAAAGCTGCGCGTCTTCGAATCGAATAAAGGAAAAAGAAAAAAACAACAACAGGCACGGTAAGCGCGATCCGATCGACGATTCCTTAAGCTCGATACGTTCCACCGGAATCGGCTTGTCCACACTTTCGATACAGTTCGAACGAGAAACGCAGCGTAATGTTTATTCGAGATTGGGGCAGCTCTCGTCCACGATCCGGGCTATCTCGAGCCCGGAGACTTTCACCGAAAGCCATTCTCGATCCACCCTCGAATCTCTCTTTCGCCATCTCTCGACCCGGGGATGGAACGACGAGCGGACAAATTGAACGTGTTTGATTCGTATGCCACTGGGGGCTTTCCCACGTTCATGGCCAATTTCACCCTTGGTCACAGACGTCTCAATTAGGCCCTATGATTGCAGGTGTGTCGACTCTCGTCGTTCGCCCGAGGTGACCCTCTCTCTTACCTGGATTCCCACCGGACCATTTTCAATGGGACACGTAGGCGCGATCGTCAGCATGCAGCTCCAACTGGATTTCGGAGGCTTAGCTCCCAATCCTTCTGTCACCTATTGACGACCGTTTGGTCTCGTCTCAAACAGAAGCGAATTCCCATCTATCGAGCCAATAATCCTTCGTTCCAAACGATTCCCTTGATGATGCATCTTACCTAATATTTGGAATACCCGGAACGACCTTCGATCACTCTACGTGAGTTCCAATCCAGGACACGACAGTCCTACCTCATTAAGGTGACGTAGGTAAAATTCCTTGATTTTTCTTACACCCTTTTTGGATCCGTGACTTCAAAGGCCACGAGCTTCGTCTGAGAGTTCGAAGCTTCCCTCAAGCCGGTCCACGTGAACTTTCCATCTTGAAGATATGCTCGTTTCGAACAACAACCAACGGCTCTGTAGGGTCCCTGTAAAGTTCTCTTGGATCTTCGGCACGGCGTTAACAGGCGGCACGAGGCGTGGTGGTAGTAGGGCCACGAAGGGAAACCACGAACTTCTCCCGCATTGTTAGTCTCAGGAGCTTTGCACTACTTGGTTTCACGCCTCGAGCAGGCAGTTCCTGACGTCTGGGCTCAGCAAACATCCTTCGCACAAAGGAGAAGGCTGTGCGAGAGGTTAAGGGGGGGGGGGGGGAGGGGGAGGTGGTTGGAAGCGGAAACAGGGTGCATCGTATTAACCGGTACCGGTCAACCCAACGAGAGGTTTCTCAAGGGAGGGTGATAGAACGAGGGGATGGCCCACTACCCTAGGAAAGACCAAGAGCGAGGTTGTAATTATGCGAGGTCGAAGCGTTTCTCAGTGAGACGACGGGGACAATGTACATCTACCAGCTCGATACAACCTACCCGAGGTGCATTAAGCCTCTCCTCTACCTCTCTGGTACACTATCTACCTCGTAACAGGCGTTAATGCCCTCGATCGCGGTGATCGCCCGTAACAAACCCTTCCTCGCTGTGTCCCTCTGTGAGATGGTACGTCCTGCGATACGTTGGTGCATCATGCAGTCTGGATCTGCTCTGGCAACCCTGGACACCGATCTATCGGTTAGGATCGGCGCACGAGGGTTGCAGTTGCATTTTCAAGGATCCTTCATCCGGATGCTGTTGCGGCCCCTCGCAACGTTCCACGGCTCAAGCTGGACGGTCGTATCGAACAACGTGGACGCTTGTAAGCTTGTATGCATTCACGCGTAACCGAGCCTCGCGTGGTCACGTGATCCAGCCTGTGTTAATGCCTAACCGGGTCGTGGGACGAAGGGCTAGCTAGGGGGTTGGGTTACAATAAACTGTCGTATGATAAAGGCTCGATAGGCGGTGTAGTTGTTCACTCTGGAAGTGTTGCGTTACGTGTTTAGGAGAGGATGTCAAGATCCTTAACCAAGAGAGAAAACCGATCCATCGCAATCGGATGAAGACCGAATCGAGAAAAGCGTTGAGGTGTGATGTTTAAATGGTTGAAAAATTGGAAACTTATGTGTCAATTTAGGGCAGACTATGACCAAACGCTCATTATCGATTTTGACGAAGGAAATGACTGCGCGTCAATTCAAAATGGCCGACGCAATATGGCAATCTAGGAAAAGGCGAAAAATTATGTAATTTTGATGCAAATTGACAGCCGATGGTTAACGAGACCACTGATTTGAAATTCAAAATCAAAATTCGACAAATTTGCAAATGGCGGCGTTATAGTATGGTAGAAAAAAATAGGGAAATTCGATCTTCGAACGAAGAACATTTTGAAACGTTTATTTTTGTACAATTCTGTGTCGTTTATAGGGAAGAAGAATAAACACAGAATTTAGAGGGGGTAAATTCTATCGAACGAGTTATCGTCGAGGTCGTGTCGTAGTTTAATCAACGATAAACGAGCTCTACGCGTAAATTGTTATTGAAATCGATAGGTTATGCCGTTGTAACGACGAATCGACGTTCCGGAAAGGTAAATGTATATTCATTATGCATTGTACACGCCTCCGTTGATCCAAATGTACAATTTATGGCATAAATTACAAACGCCACTGCATACATTGAATGGCCAAAGGCTAAAATCCCGTATGTCGAGATTATAAGCGTGGGCATTCCATATCCACTCGAAACTTTATTTTCCAATTTTCCTGCCCTCTCTCTCTCTCTCTCTCACACGTTCTCTCTGCCACTTTGCCAGGATCATGTTCGACTCTCTTTCTCGTCGCGTTTGAAAACCCAAAAAAAACCAATACCGAGGAAGGGAGAAAAAAAGGAACGAACGACGGTGGGGATGAAAATAAAAACGTTGACGAGTTCGGGGCAGGAGGATATTAATCGAGGGAGGGAGGGAGAGAGACAGAGAGAGAGAGCACACGTGTATTCAGTGGCCCGTCAAAAGAGGCTGCGAGAGAGGATTCGTCGTTGGGGAGGATGGACCAATATATAGATATATCGCACACGCGATATATAAACCAGACAGGATTTTACGAAGCGAGAGGAGGCTCGAGTAAAAAAAAGTTGATCGATTCTTGTGTCTCTTCCTCTCTCTCTCTCTCTCTCTCTCTCTCTCTCTCTCGCACTTTCGTTCCATACTCTCCGATGCGCAGCTCGTGAGTCGTTGATGCTTTTCTCGTCTCTTTCACCCCCTCACCCCTTCGACACATACGCGGATCACGGTATTCGTGTATATCCTTCCTCTTTCGTTCTATTTCAATCCCTACAACGCGTCCCTCTCGATCGTTTTTTTTTCTTTTCATTTTTGTAGTTTTTTTTTTTTATTATTTCTGTTCTTTTTTTTGCACAGACGACACGATCGGACGATGGAGGGATGGTCTCTTGAGCTTCAGCCCCCCTATCGTACCGGTAATACTTCAATCTTCATTTTCCAATGAGAATTGTCGATGCGTGAATTAAAAATTGAATTTCAATCGATCCTCAACCCCCGACACCTTTCTCAACCCCACCTCGTTTTTTTCACCCTCGATGTTTCCTGGACCTTCGCATCGCGATGCTTTTATTACGATGTTAGAAAAATACCCAGCATATACCCCTCTGGCTCGTTTTACGTTATCGACGAACGCATATTCAGCCACCCTTGTCCTTCACAGTTGAGTTAATTGACTCGTGTATATCTATATTTGTACTCCGTTGGGTATTCCCAATGATGGATGAATTATAGCTGTGTTTGTATTTACCTGTATAGAACCCCATGTATTCGGCTCTGTACGTCGGCTTAGACATAACGTTGGCATGCTTTGACTCCAAACGAAGCTCTATTGATAAGATAGATATCTATGTACTATTGTACCTTTCATATATCTACATATATATATATATATATATATAATGCTATTTCTGTATCCGTTTGTGAGCGATACGTGCCAGGGACGATGTATTTAGGGAAGCAAGGTAGGTCGAACAAGTAGCTAGTGCAATAATTCAACAATTGAATTCGCTTATACCAAGGCAAGAGAATAGTCGTCTTTAACGTAAGAAGAAGATCGCACAAAGATCCTTTCGTCAAAGGCACTCATTCCGTATAAACAAAAAAACGACGTTTTTTTTTTAAAACAACATGAGATTTAAATTCTATTTATAACGGAATTTTCAAGATTTTCATCCCTTATTTCGTCAACCCGATGATAGGGGTTGAAATATAAAATTTGTTATTTTTTTTATTAGAAATCCTTGCTCAACCTCATTATCACAGACGCCGAATATCGTAAGGATGAATTTATCGCGGGGCATCTACCCCCTGCGCTCGAGGACTTTATGGTTCCTCGAAGAATGGAATAGCAATGAATTTAGCTGTACACGCCCGACCGAGCGAAATGGTAATGCGTGCGCGCGTATATATTCTCGTTTCGTATACATAATGCATTATCGTTGCCGCGGAGTTGCACCGAGACAAGCTTTGTGAAACGACCCCTGCTGCTGTGGGGGTGAAGGGGGTTGCTCGAGGGTAGAGGGTGAGATTGTGCGTGAAGTCCATAGAAATATATATACGTACGTATAAAATTTATATATATATATATGCAAGGGTGTATTATAACACACGTGTACTATAACACGAGTATATTAAGGGGTTGGTTTCTACGGGGGTAGAAACGGTTAACTGAGATAAACACCTCATAACGGGGGTGGTTGTGAGGCCGTTGCATCTTCGTGGCTCCCGAAGGGAGGTGGAGCAAGAAGAGCTTTCTCCCATAGTGTACAGGGTTCTTGAATGCACTGGATTTTGAACGTAAATACACCGAGGGCCCGAGACGTGGTGAGAGGGGGTTGCATTTAGGGAGAGTTGATGAACGAGCGAGGGAGCCCAACAGGGTCTACTTTATTACCGCGTACTATATACGCTCGTAGAGATAGGGAACATTCGCGTATACACAGTATACGATCCTTATAGAGAGCGATGAGTAAGGGGTACACGAATCCCGAGGTTCCTTCACCAGCCAAGGAAGCCATTTTATTTCCTAGCGCAAGAGCCTGCCTTCGGGACGAAGCTTTGCCTCGGTATGTTTTCACTCCTTCTTTCATCAACTTCCAAACTATTTACGAAAGTATCGCTTAGTTGGGATAAACACAACCCTAAGTAGTTAAGGGGATGAGAATTAGGGGGTGAGGAAGTTGTATATCGAGGGGTTGTTCGATAAGCGTTTATCGGGAATAATAATAAAACGACGTTAATGAAGTTTTTGGTGAAGATTTATCGAGGCACGGATGGAAGGAATAACGATCGGCGATGCTGTTAATGTTTAATGTTTAACGGGCTGGGGTTGAAAATGTTTCCAGCTTTTTTTTCGTGATATTTATATTTACTCTCAGTCGAATGGAATAAAATGTTTCGTCGTGGAAGACGCGACTTCCGGTTGATTATCATCCGGGATCGAGACGGGGTTGAAACAATCGCAGGAGGATGGGGGATAATTTTAACTTGCATTTGGCAGGGTTGATGGATTAATAAAAATTGTACGGATCTTGCTCGCCCGAATTGCGTGCACTAGCTCGTTGCTCCCTCGAGTCTTCAGCATCGCTGACTTTCAACCGTGTCTAAAATACGAGGGATGAAGGGGGATGAAGAACAAAAAAACCATCCAGGGATGGTTCGAAACTCGCGCAAATTAAATTTCCCCGAGGCGCGCCCGATGCATCCGCGAAATTATCAACTCGAACAACTACTCGTTATTTTATTTTATTTTATTTTTTATTCTATTCCTTCACAAAAGTCGCTTGGGAAATCGTTTTAAGGGGGTTGCTCTTCATCGTGGAAATGTACGCGAAAACTTGGTCGAGAACAGTCGCGAATATCCCGCAAGGTAGGATTCGTGATATTTGACGAAGAACTCGCTCGGCAACTACCCTTTCGCGTATTTATTTTTTTACTTCGTAACGGGACTTACTATTAACCCTGTACCTTCGCGACGCAAAGAGTCAAACGATCGTTTCAGTTTTTCCCTCAACTTTTCCAACTACGATTAAGAGAGTGTGTAGCTCTGTCGTGGAAAAATAAAATAACAGAAAAAAAAGAGAGGGGAAATAGAGAAGAAGGAACGAGAACGAAATGGGAAAAACGGGGGTAAAAATTGAAAAGTAGAACGAAGTAGAAGAGTTCTCTAAATTACACGACACACCGGAGCACCGAGAGTTCCAATTTTCCGGGCTGGCATAGCGGCGGTGTCCCGATTAACTCGAGCTCGACTGAAGCTCGAGCAGACTCGAGGATTAAGTGTGACAACGGTTTTCGGGGATTTTCCCCGTTTACGCCGTTGTCCGTTGGACTGGAAGGGTAGGCACAGAAACTGAACGCGAGTGAGCGAGAGAGAGAGAGAGAGAGAGAGAGAGAGAGAGAGAGAGAGAGAGAGAGTGAGTGAACCCGAGCTATATTCGACCCCTCCTGAATAAGCCGCAGTTTTCCGAGTAGGAAGGAGAGGGAGAGAGATAAAGAGAGCAAAAAGGCTACCGAGGTGAACGCGTTGAAAAAGCTGTGGGGTGAGAGAAAAAAAGGGTTCGTCAAAGGGGAAACTGGTATTTAATCATGCCTTTCATCCATCGTCGCTTTCGTGCCGAGTCATTTGAATCAAGCCTAATTCTTATATTGGGGTCGAGTGGTGACGGTCGTTCCAGCCTAGTACTCGCACCCTGAGCCACCGTTCACCCATCCTCAAGAATCTCCCCGATTTCACCTTTCGCAACCACCTCTATCCGCCTTGTGTTCTTTCCCCGCTTTTTTTTTATATTTTCATCTCGCGAAATGCTGCCTCACTCGCTCGAATAGAGGTCTTTTCCCGGTTGCCACTTCACAAACCCTCCGATGCTTGGAGCAAGCGCGAGACTACGGGACACCCATTCTTTGTAACTCTCGCAAGAGAGATAAATGAAGCGTTCCGTTCAGGCCACAGGAGGAAAACCATGGTAGATGCAGGAAAGCTATAGCTATCCGAAGTATTCTCGGCTCACGCGACTCAACTACCAGCCACGAGTGGCTCGAGTAATTCAGAAACACGTCTCGAGTTCCGCTGGGATGTCTGGTCAACACCGAAGCATTCACTGCAGCGCCGACTTGTATCTCTCGTACGTGCCGAATACATGTACGAATTACTTTAATTTTATCTAAAATCCTATAAAGAGGAATCTAACCAAAGTTTTCGCTTTGACACTGGAACGTTAGTTTCCATTCATTCGCGTCATTGTGTCACGCATAGCATGCTTACGTGCCTAGGAGTCGGAGCATGTAGGGATGCGACAATAGCGGCGACGTTTTGTACTAAATTAGCGCGGGAGATTCAAACGTGCCACAAGGTACATCGTCGGATTTGGTGACTGCGAGCTAATTCCGGCTTATCTCTCGACGCTATCAACTTCCTTGGTGCACACTGGCACATTTCCTACGTTATTTATCACAACGTATCGTACAGTGTGTTCGGCAGACGCTGATTTTACATTCCACCTGCTTTCGTTCGGATCTACTCCAGCTTCCTGCCGCGTTCTTCCGTCTGACACATCCGCTCCGTAGAATTATCACCCTTGCCACCCCCTCGCATGGATCGGCTTACGTATACTCGTACGAAGGTTTCACTTGGTTCCAACACGCGTGTATACAAGTTTGCACCGTAGATACATAGAGAGCATTAGATGCTCAGCTGAATTTGCGGAGAATCGTTGCAACAGGGAGGCTACTGGCGGATCCTACGGGCGGTTGGTGCCCGACTACGTGTATAGGAGGGTAGGGATGGTTAGGAAGCGAGGGGAGCATCGTGAGCTCTCGTATATTCAGCTAGATGTCAGTACTTTGTCCGATGGAATGAATGGCCAGGGGGTATAGCGTACCGGGCGAGAGTGAGATGGAAGTAGAGAGCCTCGGTAGCAGACCGGATGTTGGTGGTATAGGTAGTGGCTATAACGGCAAATACCAGTAGAACTAGCAATAAAGGAGAGAGAGAGAGAGAGAGAGAGAGAGAGAGAGAGAGAGAGAGAGAGAGAGAGAGAGATCGTAGAGTCGGTTGTGTCGGCCGAGAGGCCGCGTGCAACCGAGTCACTGGCCTGTCTGCTCTCGGACCCCATTCCCCGTTATGCCCGTCCATGTGTCTTGTTTCAGCGGTTGTACGTCGCCCCCTCTGTTAGCTTCTGGCTGCGAACGGCGTCAAAACCCTCCCTTCCAATCCCCTGTCCCTCTTCATTTTGTTTCAGTGTGCGAGAAGTTCGAGCCGGCGCTACGAGTATCTATCTACCTCCCCGATATGGTTGATGACACATGTGTATGTGCTAGAGAACGCGAACGCCGTGAGGACACCCGGGAACAACAACGCAGGTCCAGCCAGGGGTGGTTGCTGGAGGATTAGCAGGACTTCCCACGGACACTCTTGTATGTGCTCATATGGAGGAACGCATACACATGGCTCGACACACAACGCGCGAGCAAAAGCCACCCTGTCAGCGAGGCTGTGTACACGTCGAGTCGGCACTTCGTAGCTCGCTCCATTCCCAAACGCCCCTTGTATTCCCAGCCCTTTTGGGCTAACACTCGGTGTATACAGTGACGTTCGCACAAGTCGACGAAATGTCTTTCGGTTCTCGTTGCAGACTCTGAATTGCCTTGAGAATAAAGAAGAAGTCGGCAAGCTCTCTATCTCCGTTCCAGGAAGCGAAGAACTCTGAAAGCATAAAGTTTTCGTTGATTCCACGTCGAGGACACAAGGGGGTTTCAAAAGAAATTCCACGGATGGTTGGGAGAGATAGAGGAGGTAACCGACCTTTTCTTCATTCTACTGGAGACAGGAAGGTGCTCGAGCGAGAGCAACGCGAACATTCGCGGTCTTCTTCCTGTCGCTCTACGTTGTATAAGATGGTGGGGCTTATGGAAATTTGTGTTGATGTTAATTACGGCTTTCAACAATGTGTCTGATTACAATGATGTCTCTGTGGTTATTGCGAGACGTATACGAGAGTTCGTAAAGGAAGGGTCGTTCAGATTCCATCGCGGAGGTCGCGCCACACACCACAAGGTTCGAGGGTGGCTTTTAGAGCGCAGGAATTAAAATCAACAACCCCATTTGGGGCTTGATTTTCCAACCCCCCCTTCTGCCTCTCCAAGGGAAGAGAACAAAAGAATCGTCAGATAATGAAGGTTTCCAGCAATGCGGAAGCCCTGCCTGAAAAGCTCGTTCTCCTTCGTGCCCTCTCCGAAACGCGATAAATGAAATAACGGAAGTCCCCTCCTTGCTACTCGTTGCAAGAACTGTCCATCAACTCTCGAGTTGTCGCCACTTCCAACCTCCATACCGGTGGTACGTTGCTTTTCTCCCGTTTCTTTGTTTTCACCCTGACGACGGAACAATATCGTAGTTTCTCGGTCGTCTAACCTACTGACGATGATACGAGGGGGTGAGAGACGGATTGAAGAACGAGAATTTATGGGTTGGTCGAAAAATGTATTTATCAAAAGAAAATAGCTCTTTGCTTGAACCAACTATGGAAACAATTTTGAAAAATCCGATAACTTTGGCATTATCTTGCCAGGATAAAAAAGTGTTTGTAGTTAGCAGTCCTCCATTTTGCGTCTCGACGGACGAGCTGCCGCCATCTTGATGCTTCATAAGATCGACGTTCTTGGTATATTGACATTCTCCTTGTTGATTATCCGTGTTGTTGGCATAACGAGCGTAGCCACCGAGACGGATGAAAATTCTTCTCATTAAATATGATCAAACCCCCGTTTTTTTTTTTTTTTTTTTTTTTTTTTACTATCTACGAATGGAATGATAATATTTTGTCTGTGTTCCTTGAGAAACGAGGCGGAAAAATGCGTCGTGAGATTTCCCGTTCGTTGGAAACCCTTATGATTTTCTGACGAAGACAAGATTAATCCTCCTCTTTCCTACTTCGGTGACATGACTCGTTCGTAATAAGATCGCTCGCTACTTTGCTACACAGATTGCATTTTCTACCGACGAATATATGCCGTGCTTTCCGTGCTTGCGAATGTTGACGCTCGAAATCTCGACTACCTAACCTAAAAATCCTTCGAGCACTGGCTTCGTTTGCTTTGTGCATTTAATTTAAAATCCGTCCGTTATAACTCCGGCTCCGCGGTAGTTTTTTTTCTTTTTTTTTCTATTATATAACAGTATTTAATACTCTAATTATAAGAAAATGAACGATAATAGGAAAATATGAGTGAATTTTAACTGGAATTAATTTAAGGGATGATAAAAAAAGCAATGTACATATTCATGATTTTTTTTTATAACGAATTGTAACTCTGTGGATTTTTTCATGGCCGGAGAATCGGATTCTCGACCCTGTTGAGCCAAAGTTTCGAGAGGCTGAACTACCCCTATTTACCAATCTCGAAAGAGTTCTTTTTCGATCTTCTTCGTTCTTTTTTTTTTTTGTTCTATTATTCGACCTCACCCTCGATAACACGAATACGGCATTATCTTCGTATTTTTATATTATCGGATTTGCGGCAGTTGCCAAAAGTTTCTCCGGTATACGTGAAACGAGCGAGAGAGGGAGAAAGAGAGAGAAAGGAGGATACCGAGGGAAACTCGTAGCGAATTGAGTGGTAAAAGTGTGATTTGCCAACGAGGAGCTATAAAAAGCGTGAGCGCAGGAGGTTTTCACCGTGAAACGAGCAAAACTGTGAAAGGTCCTTGCGGTAGCCAGAGGTCGCGGTTGGAATTTTCGTTGTGGAATTCCGGAGCTGCGAGATGTTCGGTCCTGTGGATAAGAAGTCGTTAGTAAAGTGCAATTATCTCTTATCGCGGATCCTACTCACCCCCCACCCCTTTCTACCCCTCCTTGTCTGTTCTTTTTTTTGTTCGAGCTCTCTTCTTCCTTACTTCTTAAATCCCCTTGTTTTTTTTTTCACAGACCAGAGAGAAACATAAAGGACGCGCGAAGGTCGTTGAGGAGACAATGACGCGCGATAAGAATATTTTATCCAGGAACGATGGCATTATGGAAAAACAACATGAAATAAAGAAAAAGAAACCCATTTTTTTTTAATTCAAATTTTAAAGTCGATTTTTCAACCCTCGAGCTAAGGGTGCTTTTTGCAAATTTTCAAATCCTAAAATTCCTTGGCATTTTTCTGGGTACGATAATCTGGGGTCAAATTTTTCTAGCAACAGCGCACGATTGAATATCTGGTCGGAGTCGGTCTAATGCCACCCATTGTAAACCACCCCGCATCCTCGTGCAACCCCTAAGGCTGTTTGTCAGCAAATTCGAGTTTGAGCCTCGTGCAAATGGTACGAGTGAATGGAGCTCTGGTACGGAGATCCAGGATGAGATGAGAGCAACCATAACAAACCAGGACGCACAAACATGAACGGCTACCCCCTTACCCACCCCCTACCCCTACTGGTGTATATCGTCAAACGCAACTCGATGTTCCGCCTGTACAGTCGGTGCTACATAATCGTGCATAATAATTATGACGTCATCAATTAGAGCACCAGCGAGTGACATTAATGTCAGCCAGAGAGAGAGAGAGAGGGAGTTCTGGTCCATACAGTGCTCGGCTGCAACCCCAACCCTTCAACCCCTTCAACCCCCCTCGCAGATATCCTTGCGCGGTTGCAGAACCGCGACCGAGCATTGAGCGAGTAGTACCGGAAATGCAATTATTTTACCCTTTGGGACACGACCCCCTGGGGGGTGCGACAACGTGGACGCTGCGAGAGATATAACGAACCCCGTAAAAATAATTACTGTCTCGTGTAGTCCATCCCCTAAAATATATCCGCTTGTGTATATATATATATACAAAATTTGTTTTCATTCGTACAATGTAGGGCTCATCATTAGTAGACCGCATGATGCGTTTAACTTCACCGAGTGGATCGGATGATTTTTTGTCGAGCATGTTGCCATTTGACAATCGCCAAATTTCCCGGATAACGTCGTTCGGGGTATAACGGCGATGATTAAATCCGCGTATTCGTCGCACGGATACGACTAATTTTTTTATTTATCACAGCTACAAAACAAATCGGTGGTCCGTCGTAATTTCACGTGTCGAGGAAAAATCTGAAGGGGTTGAAAAAAAAGGATGAAAAAATTGACGGATTCGAAAGTACGAAGGAAAATTTTGAGGGGGTTGAAAAAATAGGATGAAGAATTTGAGAGGGTTGAAAGTACGAAGGAAATATTTAAGGGTTGTTTTCGAACTAAATTGCCGAATATCGTTTCATCCCCTTGAGAATAATGAGAAATTCTAGACTGACTACCCCCCCTCTCCCAAACACACACACACACATACACACAACCCCCATTTCGCACAGCAGGACTACCCGGTGGCTCATAATTTATGGATGTCCTTGCGGTGACCGCCGCAAGTAAGGTAACAGATTGGGATGTGTCAGGACGTTGAGCAAGGACGCGTAGGGATTAGCGAAACGCCGTGCTCGATGATTTAAACCACTTTGCGAAGCGGTAGGACCGCCGGGTATGCGCCGTACGGCTTTACCTATGAGCGGTCTGACTCTACGTAGGGTTATACTACTTCGAAACCGGTATATGCCGTAAATAACGCGTACGGCACGTGTTAAAACAGTTTATCGCGGATCTCGGTGTGTACACTCACGAGCATTGTGCCGTTGCCTAGTCGGTGACGTTTCTCTCCCCCACCTCCATTCGTGGCCAACTTCCTAATTCGCGGAAATGCGCGACTCGCTAGCGACTCCGGCAGAGGCGATGAGCATGTGCCCGAGAATTGTGTCACGTTATGTCCGACGACAGCGGGATATAACTACTTGGACATTTCGCGTCACTCGATTATACAAGTCGTAACTCCGTTTATATATCTATAACACTTATTGTTTTTCATTAAAAAAAATTAATATTAAAACTATAAATTGAAACAAAACAATTTTGCAGATTTTTTTTTCTTCGAACGACAATTTTATGAAACAAAAAAAACATTTAAGTCATAGAAATTGCATTAAAAAAGGATTAACTTCAACGAGTTCTTTTACGTTTCGTAATTTGTTTATTCGTGAAAAAAAAACCTGTGTATTTTTGTAAATGTATTTGGGTAATTTTTTTTTTTTTTTAATATTATTATTGCTTCATTAGAATAATTAACGAATAATTAACGTAGTGCACAGTTGATTTATTCGACAGGAAATTCTCCTTTACAGGGGAAGATAATAACGTGCTGTATGCATAGCACCTCGAGTCCTGGGGCAGGAGGCCCCTCCGGGATCTTTTCAATAATGGATGATAACGAACGCGAGAGTTGGGTGTAAATTAACCCTTTTGGAGTGAAGTTTCGTGACTGGGTAGAAACGAGGATATGTATGTGTGTGTGTGTGTGCGTCGTTGCACATAAGCCACTCAGGACGAGGATGCATTTTATGTGGGGAACGTCATACGAACTTTTCGGCTTCCAACCCGATGCTCTCGGTCGCGAGACACACGGGCGCAAAACCGCCGAGCATCACACAAGGGTGAAATCATCCCCTTTCGCGTCCTACGTCGTGTGTAACGTCACGTGTTTTGCGCGACTAAACTTTTACGAGGGTTGCAAAGTCCACGCTCGAGCTCGTTCGTTCGCTCTTTTTTGTTTTTTGTTTTTTTTTTTTATATCGAGAGTCTCGTTCACACGGGGGTTGAAAGAATAAGGGTTGTTTTATAACAGGATCGACCGAGACTTGAAATATAAGTGAGAACGATCGGATTTTTTTGTTTTGTCTTCGTTTATTCAATCTTGGAATTTATCGAGCTCGTCCTACTAACGAGAAACTATTCGAGGAGGAGATAAAATGTAGGGATGGAGGATTGAGGGAAAAATTGAATATCGCGAACAAAATATTTTCCAGGGTGTTTCTTCTCGTTCGTAAATTGATTACCACCCCGGCGGAAACTCGCGATCGAAAATCGATTGACGACGAAGCGTCATAACTTCGTTAATAACTTGCACCCTTCCGGACACTTCGTCTAGTCCACGTTTTTTTTTTTTTTTTTTTTTTAGTAAAAGCCAGCGAAGCAACGGGCAAACTTTCGTCCTCTTTTTAATTGTTTTTTGTTGTTGTTTTTTGTTTTCACTCGTAACTTTACGTTACGGGAGTTTTATTTCGAGAAGATGAGAACAAAAATTTCAACCTCCATCCCCTTGAGATCCGAATCGTTGAAATTAAAGATCGACTTACGGTTTCTCAAGTCGATCGAGTTTTCCTTCGACCTACAATAAATTCTTTACCTAATGTATACAACAAAACATTTCCTCCCTACCGATCATCCCCTAATTACAATCTTCTTCCATATATTCCTCCCTCGATTATTTTCCATATAACGCGAACTCGTTCGAAATTCGACGTCTATGGTTCTGACATGTCCGACACGAAACCAGTTCGGGGATTTCGTTTGAAGGGTCCTCGACGAAAGTACGAGAGAATTTCGTGTACACGGGGGTAGTTTCGGCACGAACACGGACGTACAACAGGCCGACGAGTACGAATTTCGAGTCGTAGTGAGGGTTCAGTGAAAATCCGAGTACGTATATAGAAATTTCTATGTAACGTCCATAATTGGGATCGGCTGGAACGTAAGGGGGTTGTTACATGCATCGAAACACGTAAAATGTGTGTACTCGACGAAAAACGAGACTGTGTTGCGGACGTAGCAAAACTTGTCCTCTCTCTCTCTCTCGGTCTTTATATCCTTCAAAATACTGTCCTTTCTCTGGCTGTTCTGGACAGAGGACCAGTGGCATAGAGGGGTAGTAACTTCCGGGCTGTTTCTCTATATGGTTTCGTCGTCGTCGTCGTCGTCGTTGGACATCGGAAGTACGTAATTCTTTGTCGCGATAGGATTGGTCCACGAGGGAGACGAGATATACGAAAAACGTATAGAAACTCGCATCGGAAGTACGGAACGATGGTTCGAGGGATGAAACTACCCCCAAGGCTGATCGTGGTCGTTCGGTCGTTAAGTGAAAAGCCCGGGGTTCGTTGATGAACGATTCCAATTGCTCTCTCTCTCTCTTCCTTCGTTCTGGCACATAAACTAGATCATTTTGCCTCCTGGTTGAATTAACGGAACCTCGACTTGAATTAAGGGAACATTCTCAAAATTACGGTATAACTCAATATCCAATTCTCATAATTACTATAGCTTCTCGAATCCGAAAAATCGAGTACTTGAATTAAGGGAACCTCGACTTGAATTAAGGGAGCATTCTCAAAATTACGGTATAAGTCAATATCCAATTCTCATAATTACTATAGCTTCACGAATCCCAAAAATCGAGTACTTGAATTAAGGGAACACGTACTTGAATTATAGGAACACGGTCTTAAATTCAACGTTACAAGCTCAGAGCCATGAATTGTCCGTTTTGGGAGTACTCGGAAGGGGAACAAACAAAAACACAAACAAACGTATATATCTACGAAATAAATGAAAGATATATATATGTATATATATATTTGTATACGTATGACTTACTGGAAAACGTCGAATATCATCTCTGCCGTGCTTCGAGAACCTCGTACTCTTTGCACAAAACCCCTCTCGTGTTATTCTCGTTGCGAGAAAGCATACACCGCGAGTATAGAGAATGGAGAAAGCGAGAGGGTGAGTGGTCGAGGAGGTGGGTAGTAGGAGGAGGAGGAGAAGGAGGATGAGAGTGAGAAAGGGGTAGTTGGGACGATGTGGTGGAGAAGAACGGACGGGTGCATGGCTCCATGATGCCTGCAGCGCTCTCTCCCGGCGTCGTTGGATCGCACGATGGTATAGCCGGTATTGAGGATGAGGGGGTTGGGGGGTGGGACTTGAAGGGTTGGGTTAGGGGGATGAACGTTGGGGCTTTTCCCTCGTAGCCGGATGCGATAGCCGGACGTGAAACAAAAGGAGAATGAGGCGCTGGGTATATCCGAAAACAATACATTTTACTCTGACCGACTGGCGCACTACCGGCTACATAAATATCTCTCCGGTTCTCTATCTCTCTCTCTCTCTCTCTTTCTCACCCCCTTGGTGCCAGCCCCCTTTTTTCAACCCTCTCGACTGGTTACTAGCCGCTACATACCGTTGTCAGTGGTTATAGTTCATGGAGATCTCTTCCTCTCTTTTTCAACCCCCCCAACCCCTTCGTTCATCCCCCTAGCAACTCAACTCCCACCCCCTCGCACTTTTGAATCGTTGCAAAATGTTGGATTTTTCGAGATGTCGACCACTGGCCGAGCGAACACCACTCGGTGGTTATTGTTCGTGTGCGGGAAAGAGAAACCACTGAGCTAGAAACCAACCCCTGGGTATAACCCCCTCAACCTACCGGTAGCAACCCTTATATTCATCCTCTTCCGCTCGACAAAAACAAAAAGACGACGATGAGGATGAGTTCGACGCGCTTCGCAAAAATGACGAGATATTTCGGCAGTGGAAGATTTATTATTATTATTATTATTATCGTCGTCGTTGTTGTTGTTGCTAACGCTTTTTTTCTACGAAAATTCACGAGGTTTTTTCCCCTCTGCGAGGATCTTCGATATTACGCTTTTCCCGACGACGTGACCCAATTCTCGGTTTACTCGCGTTTTGTTTTGTTTTTGTTTTTTAAACTTTTATCTCGTGTATCAAAACGATATTCGTCAATTTTCGCGTCGAAAAATAATATTTCGTTTATTTCAACCCCCTGCGCATGACGTTGGACAAATTTATCGTGAAAGGCTCGAGAAGTGGTTGAATCATCATTAAAAATGTCACGTAACGTCGTTTCGTCGATAATGAGACAGACTTCATTAAAGTGACGTGAAAATATTTATCAAATTAACGTGATTTATTATAAAAAAAAAATTACAAATACGAGGATTCGATTTCGAAAGAAAAAAAAATGTTATTCGCTAAAATAAATATACGTGCGCAGATTTTTGGAATAAATTATGGTAATTTATTTCTCCCCCATCGCCGCTCGTCCCATTCGCTGACCCAGAAATTCGTAGATCCGTGAAGTCTCGACGGAAGTGAGTGTAGTACGGAGGATCGAACCGGGGGTTGGTTATTCAAAATAGAGGGATGACCGAGAGGTTGTCGCGCGTAGTCGCTGTTCGAAAAAAACAACAACAAAAAACTCGATCCTCGGAATCGCGTCTCGATTATTCCCCCCCCCCCCCTAAGGCTTAAGGGGGTTGGGATGATAAAAACGATTTCAACGTAGGAACGAAATCGACTTGGAGAACCAAGGGAACCGATCGATTATTTGCTCGAAGATCGATCACTTCCATGGAAAAAAAAAAAAAAAAAAAAAAAAAAAAAAATTGCACGTGGCTTTCGCTCTCGACGATTTCGGGGGATCGTTTTTAATCCATCAAGTTCGCGAACGCGTATAATACTCTCCATTTGTAAATTCCTATATTTCTACGTACAAAAAAAGCAAAAAACACGAATTTGTAAATAAATTTTACGTGAAAGATCGAGGGGGTTGAAAAAATGAAGAACAAAAAACGAAGATGACAAAAAAAACAAATAATGAGAAATAATAAATTCGTTCGCGGAGGGTAAAACCCCGTTGCTCTAGTCCAGGACGACGGATGACAGGATTTAAGAGAAAGAGCGGGGGGCGGGAGGGGTTGGAAGGGGCTAGAAGCGAGCGACGATAAAATAAGAGTTCCCGACTCGTTGACGCTGCGGAGATAAAATCCCAACGAGGTTCGAACGAGTGACATAAGGAACGAGGCGTTTATACGTGTTTATTATAACACTGTAAGTTGGAGCGAGCTGTCACAGAATTCTTCCGAAGTAAACGAAAGAAGAGAGGGGCTAAAATCAACCCCGTCAGATGATAATATATCGCGAGACTCAAGGGTCGCAACGTTATCTCAACGAGATGTAAGATAATACGAAACGTTAAAAAAAAGGGCGAAAAAATTCTAAAATCTGAATTAAAATCGATAGGGGTTGAAACATTATTTTTTTTTTGTAAATTTTTTTTCAACGAATTATTTTCGAACGTTTCGTGATGCCCACGTGACGTATACGTCCGGCTGAAAATGCAACGCGACGCGTCTCCATTTTCATTTTTTTCAATCCCCTCCCGCGAACAACCCCTACGCACAATCGACGTCTACGTGCTAATAGATAAATTCGAATAAATTTAATGGGACAAACAATTCCGAGGTAAATCAGACGCGGTTTCGCGAGCGATAATTGACCCGAGTATTTAGGGGATGAAGGCTGGGGGATGATATTTATATAGCGTCCTTTTTTCGCCTCGTGTCTCACTTCGCTGTGCCTCGTGACGCGCGCGCGTGTGCCCACGCGCAGGCGCTGATGCGATACGCGCATGCGCGCAACCCAGTGCGCATGCGCGTATGCTCACGCGCTTGTCCTCGCGCGACTCGTCTACGATACGTCAATTTTCACCCCGTAAATTAAAGCCTCCCTCGCCCGCAATTTGTCATCGTTGCGTTCTACCATTAAGGGGGTAGTCAGGGGTTTGAGTTTGGCCGAGAGAGTCGACCGTTCGTTGACGCGAATACCGCGAGATGAAAAACATATACAAACGAGGAAACAAACAAAAAATCCTTTTGCACCACCGTCCACCCCCGGGGGGTTGGCTCGAACAAATATGAGAACGAAAAAAAGGACGCGCCAACGAACGAATGAAGAAAAAAAAAAATAAATAAAAAAAAAAACGTAACGTTCGTTCGCGGCGTTACGAGCGCCGGACGTGAAACTGCGTTAACCCACGTGAAATATCGTTGTTGATGCACGCCGGAAAATCTACCCCCTCAACAACCCCCCTAGTACACCTCGCGGAATATTTAACCCTGCGTCACAGCCGGAATATCCAGAGCGCACCCTCTCGATCGAATCGCGCGAAATAGTCTCGAGGGGTTGCAGAGGGGAAGGGCGAAACTCGACGTTCGAAGATGTTTATCCGACGTTGAATCCGGTAGCGAAATTAATTATTGTTTCGTTATCTCCCCCCCCCCTCCCTCTCTCTGTCGCTTTTAGCACCCTCTGTATGATATTTTGAAAATAGGGGTAGCTGATGCCGACGGAGGAAAGACGCTGGGACTAGAGGGTCGAAGGGGGTGAGTTTGGGGTTGTAACCCGTTCCGCAAATTCCCCGGAAAGATTTTCGCGCGTTGAGAATGTCAAAGTTTGCGTCAGGGGTGGGCGAAGAAGCGATAAATAGCCACGTTATCGCGCATAATTTATTCGAGAACTTGGTCGCTCTTGCGGTTTTCCGCGAAGCTCGCGGGGGGTTTCGTCGTCTCGACGTTACGTGCTTCGAGAAATTGGGTTACGGCTGGCGCTGGTCACGATGACTCGCGATGGGAACACGCCGAGAGGAAAATGTTAGGATGTCGTATACACGAGGGAAGTCCTAATGGGGTAAAAACCACCCCCTACCCCTATACGTGAAAAAATCACACGCTCTGCGTACTTCCGCGATAACGATTGCATAATATAGTACAACGTTGCACGTTTCGAGAACGCAACGTAAAACTACCCCCTAATTTTATCAAACCCTCGAAAAAAAAAAAATCGCACGATGCTTTTCGCCCTCTTGAGAGAATGATCAAGAACATTAACTGAAGTCATTCCTTCTCATAACAGATCGTCTCGATGAATTCACGCGTAAAACATCAACCCTCTGTAACCCTCGAGCCCCAACCCCCTCGAGTTAGAAGCTAATGGTCCGCAAAAAGCACCGTGACTAAAAGTTAATTTGCAATACAATGCAACGCGGGGAGGCGATCCATCAGGAGGTATTTAAATGGGAAATGGTGGACGACATTGGTCTGGCACGAGAGAGAGAGAGAGAAAAAGGGAGAGAGAGAAAGAGAGAGAGAGGGAGAGAGAGAGAGAGAGAGAGAGAGAGAGAGAGAGAGAGGGTGAGAGGGAAAGAGCATTTGGAAGGGTTGAGAGAAAAGTGACCCCGGATGCGCTTTGCTCGCTCTCGCGTGTCCCGCAAATTTCCCTCAAGCGCCGAAGCAAAAACGGACCACTGCTCTCCGTTCCGTGCCCACGTCATCTATATAGACACGTCGGTATGCAAAAAAAAACAAGAAACGCGAAACAAAAATGTTTCGTTCGTAGTACAGAGGACGGGGCGAGGTAGAATGGATGGTTTACGTCTATAGTGTAAAGGTGGGTCATTTATGAATATTCAATTTTCCACACTCGTTTTCGTTATACATATTTCTCGTTCCTCGTTACGGAGATTGGACGGTGAATAAGGGTTGTTTCCACCCCCTAGTTCTCAACCCTCGGCCACTGTCGCGAGTAAAAAAACAAAGATTTTCGTTTTTTTTTCATCGATTTAAAAATTTGTTGTAACGCGAAATTTTGCATATTTTTTAAAATTTCTGTGGCAATTACGTCGACTTTCAGCCTGTGAGAGTCTTCGAGGAGGAACAATAAATATTCGAATTGTTATCGTGGGAATTCTCCATTTTTTTTTAGCATAATTGATGCATAATTATCGTCAATTTAACTCTCTCTCTCTTTCTTTCTCTCGTTGTTTTCATTCGTTGATACTGGCCAAGCTCTTTTAATACGTTGGATAAAAGCCACCGAAATGAAGAGCCGGAAGCGAGAGAGGCTCTTCACAGGTTCGAAAATTTCGCGGGGAATCGGGTTTTCGTGTGTTTTGCAATCAGGCAAATTGCTTTCGAACCATTAAAAATAAATAGTATATTCAAGGGGATGAGGGGTCACAGGGGCCCCTCGACGATAGAGTTGAACGCGCCCGTATTATTCAACTTTACACACTCGATACGGCCGGACGATTATATGATCGTTATTTCGAATTTTCTCTCTCTCTCTCTCTCTTTCACACACACGCACACACATACATACACTCTTTCGCTCTAATTAGCCTGATGTATGACCATTTTACATATCCAACGAGTTACTCTAATTTTCACCCCGCCATTAATTAGTCGATTATTCGATCCTTTTTTATTCTCTACCTCCTCCCCCGCCCTTCTTTTAAATTATTTCGTCATCGATAACTTCGAGGATCGTACCGTGAGACCAGGATCATTTTTCATCGCACCGACGCTTTTTCCGACTGGTGATCAGCTCGATGGTACATTCGTAACGAATCTCGTAAATTGATAACGGATAATTCGTTTTTCGTGTAAATTATTTCGAGCGACGTTTCGATAAATATTCACGTTTTCGGTATTGTTTTTCTTTCGTCATTAACGTGATTGAGAACGAGCGTGAAAAAACGAAGATTTATATTTTTGTAAAAAAAATGTATGAATTTTTTATTGAAAAATTACAATTACTTTGAAATATTGAAGGAATATTTTTCATTAAAATAAATAAATTAATATTTATAATTTATATAAGTCAATTAAAAATTGTAATTTGATTCTAAGGCAATTATTTGACATATAGAAAATACTTCGGAATATTTTATCGTGTGTGAAAACACGATAGGGGAGAATATAGCGAGCGTATATAAATTCGTGTATTATAATTACGAGCTTTTCCTTAAATCTTATGAATAATCGAGGGGCTATTTCGTCGCTCGTATAATCGCCCCATGATTTATAAGCAACGAGGGTGTGTGTTATCGATATCGCTTCTGGACACTCGCAGCTGTGTCGTAGTGATTTCTCAGGTATTTCCCGTGAGGTTCGTGTAAAATAATAATAATTTCGATCACTTCCCGTCTCCTAACGTTGGGTCAAGATTAGATGGAATTAATCCGAGGGCTTTATACCACGATGAAACATATCGTTAAAATGAATGTACATTTTTAATAAATAAAATATAATATTTTGTGAATTTTGTAAAAAAAAATTTTTTATTCAAATAGTCGTAACGATTTTTTGGTGGATTTTTACATTTATTATAATTATAGGCCAAAACTAGAGGATTCAGGCTTTAAAATACGACTTGGTTACACGGCTGCGATATTTCGTCCATTTTTAACCGATTTTTCAAAATTTCTGGGAATTTTTCCATGCATGTATATCTATATATTGATGATGCATATGTATATAGATATATAATCAACCCTGGCCTGGCTCAACATGTAGCTATATATGTATATATGTGCCGATAGTCCATCGGAGGCTTCCGTCGATATACAGGTCGAGGGAGTGGGGGGAGAGCAGTGTGGTAGCGTGGTGGGGGAAGTCGCTGCAGCACCCCATTGTTACCTGTTCATTCATGTGTGCTAATCGTTCGAGATAGGCTCGTACGTTCGCGAAATAGAGTGATAGTCATTGGCCGGACACTGTACGTCTGAAATATTTTAATGATTTCTCAATCTACGAGAGCCTCGAAACTCAACTTCCTGTCAACCTCCAACAATTGATCGAATAAATTTCGTACAACATGGAAATCACAGTTTCCTTGTGGATTTTCGAGTTTTTTTTCGACATTAAGGGGAGAGAATTGTAATTTGTATGCCCTTTATCATTTATCAGAGATTAGGTCCGATCCATTTCATCCCACCTCGAGGAAGAATCGTCCGGATCGTTGAAAAAAAAGCAAACTCGAGAAAAAGCTTATTCCAGAACAACACCACTTTTTTTCGTTCCTTTCCCATTCTCCCTCCCTTATCCATCACGATTACATTCACATTTCGTCGAACGATAATCGTAAAGGACAATGAGCCTCGGAAAACGACGTTTCTAACGTTACATTGAAAGCTCCCCCGTACATACATCCCCGTTATAAAGCACACTATTTCGTTATGGGCAACAGCTACAACCACGCAATATATCCGAATGGAGAAGCGTCCACTAACTCCGTTCTATATCTCACGAGTTCGTATAACTCACGGTATTTGATGGCGAGTATATCCACTTTATTTTCGCCATTCCACAGGAAGGGGGATTAAACGGCCTTTTCGAGATGCTGGTACGTAGGGGTTGGAAAGTAGAAGAAGAGGGGTGGAAACAAAAAGAGGGATGTACCGAGGACGCAGACTCTTTCGTTTTGTATCCGAGCCGAAAGGGGTTGGGGGCTTGGAAGGGTTGAAAAAGGGGGATGAACCAAGAACGCACACCCTTTCATTTCGTATCCGAGCGAAAGGGGTTGGGGGTTGGTTACAGTTGGAAGAGAGGAAAAAGGATTAGTTCGGTATAAACTGCGCGACTGCTCGAGGGGCACGTATATATAAAAGAAAAAACGAAGTCAGGGGTGGGCTTAAAGTGCACAATGCCGTACGAGTCACGCAACCGGTACGACTCTTCTTCCACCCACGTAAACTCAACCTTTGTACAACCCTTGCAACAACAACAAAAACTACCATCGTTCCTCGGAAACATGAATTTTTTGATCTCGTGCGAAAAACCAACCCTTACGTCTTCGTTGTACCCTAAAAAAAAATAAAAACAAATTCTTTTTTCAGAAACTAATTTAAAAATATGAACAAAAAATGTTTCTAAGCTGCATTTTTGTTTGTTTTTTTTTTTAAATAATTATAAACATAAACGAAAATTATTTTCAGTTGTATTTTCGAAAATGTCATTTTCAAAAGGGAGACACACAAATTGTCACATTTTCCCTCTCCGCGGGTTTGAATTATAACGTAGGGATGCAGAACCTGCCTCTTTCCAACGACGTATCGATCGCCTCGTAATATTTCCGGTCGCATGGAACTCATTATACGCGTTTATGATAAACAACCCCTATATTGCAAAATGACAATGGCACATAGCAGCACACGAGACTCATAATTTTGTATATATGTGTGTGCGACTGTGGGTTATGGTACGAATGGATCGTCGGCCAATTCGTTAATTTGCACCAGTGTGTAAAATCTCGTAAAAGACAAACTCTATACGCATCGTGGACACGTGACTCGGCGAGTGCTGGAACACTCTCGCGCACCCACACTCGCTCTCTCTCTCTCTCTCTCTCTGTTTGGAGTTTCGGACTTCCAATCCCGGCGAGCTTTTATGGGTTACGGATAATAAAGGTTGAGTGCACGAGTGGCTCTACGTGCGAGCCCTTTTCCCTTCATTATATTACTATATATATATATATATATGAATAAACGTAAACGTACATATGCATAAAGGATTCTCGTTGTAAATTGTTTATATCCCTAAATACAATACATCCAGATTCATAATTATATTTGCACTTGAAAGTAAACATCGATGACGCATAACGATTCGAGTGATTATTGACCTCGGGATTGATGCGATAAATTAAAAGACTCTTGAAAGTTGCCTACGGTTGTTGGGAGTGTTATCGAGTGTTTTCCCCAGCAAACGTCATTGTCACTCGATCCAGTCGAGTGTCAATCGGAATTTCGGAGTGTTACATAAACAAATACGAGCTAAACACCTTGACCTTGAGTGTCCTTGATCGCCCTCGAACGTCTTTGAGTAATACAGAGTGTTGCCGAGTCGACTACGAGTGTGTCGAAACACTCTCGAGTGTCCCGGGGTGTCCTCGGAGTGTTCACGATAATGTCTTTGAAACGACCTTGAGAATAAAACAGGCACAAACACGAGGTAGTATGTCCGTTAATTTCTATGTTTGATATCAGGATGCGTGTCGTAAAAGCTTCTGAACCGCGTTTAATATGCTACGAAAACCTTCGACACACACACACACACGTCGTGTACGATGTGCATCATAGTGTAAACTTTATGGTTTACAAATAATGGAATGTATGTGCCGGGCTCTCTCTCTCTCTCTCTCTCTCTCTTTTTCTCTCTCCCTCGGTGCTTAATACCAACAGTCATGTGTCTCTGGTTCATCCTCCTTCTCCTCGACGTTCCTACACTCAACCCCTTTACACCCCTTTCCTGGAATCTCTTCGCCCACCCCCCTTCAATCCCTCCCGATCTTCCATCCCCCTACCACTATATCTCACTACCGTCAACACTACCCAGTTTCTCTACGAAATCTTCATCGTTTTGCGGTCCAATAGTCTTGCCCCCCTTTCAACCCCTACAGGTCTATCGTCTCGTTTCTCTCACTCTCCTCAACCCCCGAAAACCACACTGGTCTTCTCGCTTTCTCTTTCTCATTCTAGATACAATATTCTCTTGTCTAAACCCTTCGTCATTTACCCATAGAGCTCTATATTTATTCATCCCTCTTACTAAAACTATCATCCTTCTCGCACTGGTTGCTTAGAGGGGAGAGGGATGTATGAACCACCCTTTACGTTATACGTTACGACCAAGCAAACAAAAGATGTATATCGTGTGTGCATGCATCTATAGAGAGTAGGGGGTGGGAGTTACATGTACCGAGGGGTTATTTGCGTTCAGTGTAACCACAGGCTGCTCGCCCTAAGGTACGATGTAAACTTACACTCGGCCTCGACGTGGATACTAACTTATTCTCACGAGATCGAAAGTGTCCATAGCTCGAAGTTAAGCCTCTCTGTTTTGCGACAACGTCGTAGTTTCCGTCGAGTCTCTATTTTTTTTAAATATTTGTTTCGTCGATAAATTGTTTTTGCACGTTGGGGTTAAAACTACCACCTTTGGTTAATTCTTGATTCTTTGTTTTGTAATTGATTTATTTTAAACCCCCTGACTCTGCTTAGAAGATAAATGCGTGAAACTACGACCTGTCTATTTTTCTATTTAAAACAAAAATTGTTTTCTGGTTAATTTTGTTCAACCCCTTACCTCTTAACGCCGAGAAATAAAAGCTTCATTATCGTAATTTACATCCATCCACTAATTATTATCTTCGACAAGGAGCTACCAATCATCGACCTTCGGTGTATCACGCGTGTCAGGTCCTCGTGCAAAAACTACCCCCTCGCTAACCCCGGGGATAACGAGCTCGTCAATAATTTTCAACGATCGCGGACACAATATCGTGTTTGGGGTTGATCGAGGGAGAAGCTCGACGTTGATTTTCTCGAGTAGAGAGGAGGCAAGTACGGGTAAATTGCACGACGTACGTGGTCACCTTCATCCTTCGTCAAAATCTCTCGCGACCCCCTCTCATCCCCCTGTCGAGCGCTCTCTCTCTCTCTCTCTCGCTTTCTTGCGTGGGCGAGGAAGAAAATAATTAATGAGCGTTGTCAAGGTTGGACGAGCGTGTGTATTGTCCCATAGGCGAAGATCTCTGACCGTGTCGCGACTATTACGTCGCTTTGATCGTGATTGATCGTTCGTTTAATATAGGGCTGTTATCGAAAATTCTGACGAGCGTCATCGTTCCCATTTTCATCCTTTTTTATTTGCCAATTTTCGTCCATATTTACGTGCCAGTACGTAAAATAAACGCAAGGGAAAAAAAGAGAAGAACAAAATCTTAATGTTTGAAAAACTACCCCCTTTATTTTTTACTCGTTGATTGGAGAAAAAATTATATCGGAGATGCAATTTATCTCGCGTGAACTTATTGGGGGTTTATTGGGAAAATCTTCGGCGAAGAAGGATTAAAAACAAATTCGTTCTCGAGGTCGCGATTTTAAGGGATGTTAGAGAGGGTTGGATTTAACTTCGATGGCTTATCGAAAAGTTTCTGCGTCTCTCGAGAGAGGGGGAAAGGGGTAGGAAGTTCGTACACAAATAGAGTTTTCGTTTTCTTGAGCTATAAAATAAGCGATTTTATCGACTACACCCCAAGCCACCCCTGCGCACATAGAACACGATCGTACACTGTATTCTTATCTTCGAGGGGGTCGACCAACGGTTAAACGATAGAGAATCGCATTCGCTAAAATATACGATGTAAATCCAATTTTTCCATGCGATGCCATCCTTCCACTTGACCCACCCTCCCCCGTTTCGATTTCGTATTCCAATATCATTATTTTTCTCCAATTAAGCAAAATTACGAAAGATTTTATTTTTTAT
Source organism: Netelia virgata (assembly GCA_951802705.1). Lineage (NCBI taxonomy): Eukaryota > Metazoa > Arthropoda > Insecta > Hymenoptera > Ichneumonidae > Netelia > Netelia virgata. The sequence continues at coordinate 14,380,451 of OX637867.1, read as the reverse complement.
TAAAAACAAAAATTCTCTTCTCTCGATTTATTAATTTAACGCACTTTTATGTATTTTTCATCGGAAATGAAAAAGATTCGTTGAGCACAACGAGAGTTACGATTTTTTCTTCATCGCATGGTCCTTTTATATTCGCTGAAGCTCCGTCTCTCTATATTTCGACGTAAAAATGTATACATTAAATGTATACACGTGTGCATAAATATGCATATTGGGGGGTACAGAGCATGGGGAGCACTGACGAAGCACTGAGCGACGTAGCTGCAGCGTGGGCGACTGCGCATGCGCGCCGGCAAGGCAGTGAGGAAAACCTCGACGCACGGCTGGAGAGCGCGCAGTCCGTCTCGGACCGCCGAGCGAGGCGGATCGATGAAAATTGCGGAGGAGTGAAAGGTCACGTTCCACGATGCTTTATGCACATTTATATACATGTATATGTATGTTTACGTATATATACGTGTGTGTATATGAGTAAATATATAAATATTTGCGTATATACACGTCGTTACTGTGGATTTTGCTCGTCTCAAAATTGCCCGTAATTATTCGGTCCTGCGTACGTAACGAGGACCTCTAATATTTAACATAGATGGCGCATACGCAGGGGTAGTTACGTTTAATTAAAAACATGTTCGCGGCATTAGAACGACCCCGAGCGTTATCGTTAATTTCTCCCCCTCCCTCGAGCCTCGAAGCTTCACACCGCGTTTAACGTCGATCTCATTGTGCGAAATGCCACAACAATACGACCGAAAATTGCATTTAGAAAAAAAAAACACAACCGACAATTTTCTGTTACTTTTAATAATTCTCTCTCTCTCTCGATGCCCTTTTTTTTACATTCTTATTCAAATATCAATTTGTCTCTACGATTATTCGATCAAAACTACCCCACCAACCCCGAGTCCTCGTTTCATTAGAGGATGACAAATCGCTCGTACACTTGCCCGATCCCTCGTGGGAGATCTTCATTGCTCACGTGGGAATCCCCATTTTCCTTTTTATTCTCGCATTTTTTCTCTCTCTCTCTCTCTCTCTCTCTCTTTCGCAAAAATCGTTCCGTACAATTTTCTCTAGTAACGTCGGAGAATCCTCGTCGCTTCGTTTCACCGTGTGAGAGAGATTATCGAAGTAGGGAGAGGGTGAAAAACGTAATTCCCGAGGATAAAGGGTTGCGCACCCCCAACTCCTCGACAACCGCTGGAACGTTTCGAACTTATACACATACCCCTCTTCCTATTTATAAATTATACAAATACATACACACACATATATATATATCTATAATAATATTGTGGAAAAACCGTGGCAGAGACAATAATGCCCTCGCGCTGTCTCGCTAAACGGGGGTTGGAAGGGGTGAGTTATTCTCGAGGTAGAAAAGTGAGAGAGAGAGAAAGAGAGAGAGAGGGGTGAGAGAGGTTTGGCTGTGGTTAGCGAAGGCTTTCCTGTTCCCTTTTCTTGCTACGAACCGAAATGTTCAACGACAATGCTATATCCATATAAATAAAGGGTGGAAGAGAGAAAGGGGTAGTAGGGGGTGAGAGAGAGAAAGAGAAAGAATGAGAGGAAGGGAATTGTGTCTGCGCTCTCGCCAAAACATGTAAGTAGTCCATGTGCGCCGGCTGGTATTCCGGGAGATAGTAGAAATATGCACAACCACCCCTCTCTCTCTCTCTCACTTCCCACCCCTACCATCAGCAGCAGCAAAATGACACGGAGTGTACGTGTTTTGCTTCCCGTTTTCATGCTCCGTATGTCTCTCTCTCTCTCTCTCTCTCTCTCTCTCTCTCTCTCTCTCTCTCTCTCTCTCTCCCTCTCGCCTCTCTCGAGAACTCGAGCTCGATCTCTCCCGTCCTTTTCTCTCTCACAGTCTCGAGACCTCGAGACCTCGATATCTCCGTCTCTTTTTCTCTCACACTCGCGAGCTCTCTCGCGGTCTTTGGTGGCATCCCGACGTTCATACAGAGCTCGACCCCTTACCCTTCAGTCGCCACCCCCGACTCTCCACCACCAACGATCCTCGTGAACCTTTCTATACATTGGATTTCTCTGCGGCGTTTTCAGACCTTCCCCCTCTTCTCGCTCGACCCTGGACAGTCCCACCGACAAGAAACAAAAGCCGACTCTCATATCTCTCGCTCTCTCTTGCTCACGCTCTGTTTGACTCGCTGTCTGTCTGTTTGTCTCTTTCTCTCTCTCTCTCTCTCTCTCGTTCTCTTTCTCTGTCCTTCTCGCGGGATAGGGCTGAGATAAAATGGAAATGGAGTGCATGCAAACTCGACTGTACATCGCGTATGAAAAACTGGCGGATGAAGAAAAGGGGTGAGAGAGAGAGAGAGAGGGAGAGAAACTATAAATGCTCTCTGGCATCGCGATATCGCATTCGCGTGCCAGTTATCCAAACTGCTTGACAAGAATTTCATTAAATTATATATATATATATATATATATAATTTAATAATATATATATATATATTATATCTATATATTTTTTTACGTATATTCTACGTTGTTGTGACTTTTGTTGTTATCGAGGAATCATTATAACTTGTTATTTATTAACAAACAATCTTTTATTTTATTCTTCTTCTTTAATTAAATATTTGTTTCGTTTTTATGTTTTTTGGTACGTTATTATATTTATTTATATTCGAACATTTAATTATTCGAATCGAAATATATTTTCGAAAAAATACATTTTACAAACGAACTATACAAATTTCTTACGTTCTAATATGTTTGGAATCCAATGAAGCAAATCCTCTGTCCGAGTTCGAAAAATTCACGAAGAAATTCACGCTGCAAGAATTTTTTTTTGCACAATCTAATGAATCTCACGAGACGAGCGAATGGCATTTTCTACTTAGCCCCTATGGCTATGGAGTAGAGAACTGTTAATGAGCTTCAATGGTGTACGAAAGTAAGAAAACGAGGAGTCTTTTCTCGCATTGTTTCGTGGGGTGGGGGAGGGGTTGGATTCTCTCTATCTACCTGTGTATAACTATATACATACATATATCTATTTATCTATATATATATATCTATATATATATATATATATATCTTTATATATATATATATGCATACTTGTGCAATATCGTTTCTCGCTCGAGGGGACTCTATAAATTACTCGTATCAAAGTGTCGGATAGAACACAATGCATATTTCATTCGTTATAATTAATTGCCACAATGCTACGGGGCATGAAGAAGAGTAGAGTGGGGGGGGGGGGCATGGGACGAGGGGGTGAGAACCAGTAGTGGAAGGGTTGAGCGTTATAACCGCCGCTGGCTTTAATTAAAATTCAGTTCCTGTGGCAGCCGTAATCAGGAAACGATCATTTTTTTCTCTCTCTCTCTCTGTCTCTCTGTCTCATTTACGTTCCATCAAACGAGCATCGGGCGGTCCGACGGATTGGCAAAAATGTCATATCCGCGATTTTCTTTTTTTGTATTTTCGTTTTCTTTCTTTTTATTTTCGATTACCAAAAGGGCATCGCGCGAATTAATAAACGTCAGACTTTTCATATCGCACGTTCACGTGATGGTGAACGCGAGAAATCGTTGGAAAAAGATTTGACCGCGAATCGATTCGTGAAATATTTATTTTTCCATAAAACAACAAAAAAAAAGAAAAAAAAAACAAAACAAAAGAAAAACAAAAGAAGAAATAGGATCAACCCCTATACCAGCTCTGTTTGTCGTCGAGCGACAAATTTTCAGTTTCGTGTTTCCATCGTTCGAACCGCGCGTACGTTTTTAAAGTCAGTGTTGACCTTGAAAAACAACCCGAATGAGACGAGTCACGTACTTTTTGGTGCGAGGAGGAGGTGAAAAAGAGATAACTTTAGCAATCACTCGTAGGGGTAGTTTGTATACACATGGTCGTTTTTTTTCCTCGTGGAAGTTTCTTTTTTGCCCCCCTCGACCTTTCTCTCGTTCTTTTACTTTTTTTTTCTCCGTTGAAAGAGCATAGTCCTCGAGATCTACGAGGGTAAAAGTCGACAAACCGTTCTCTCGACGTATATATACGGTGCTAAGGGTGGTATATATATATATATATAGTTATATAAGTGTAACGATACGTTAGAGGGACGAGAGCATGGGCCAGGGCAAAGAACGAGAGGGGGGGGGGGGAAGACGACGAAAGAATAAAAATAAAAAAAACAGAAAATAAAAATAGTAGGACCAAACTCTGCCTTCGGGCAAAAGGGCGTGGTTGGCCGTTTTCACCGGCCAAATGACTCGACGATTTTTCCTCGATCGGACTTTTCTTATAAATCTTTGTACCATCTATTTTATTTTTACGTACGTACATGTATATGACTGTATATAAATGAGGAAACCAGGGTTGATCCTATCAAAGAGGTGGACAAAAACTACCCCTTACAACCCCCTACCCTATGGTCGTCAAACGTCGACCTCGATAGAAAATTACGATCTCCTGATTAATCGACCCGACGAAGAGATACAAAAAAAAAACTACCCCCGAATTTTTTTTACAAAAATTCGTCATTTTATTTTTGTGGATTTAATAATAAAAAAAGAAACATCAAATAAAATCGAACGATCAAGTAGATTTATTAATGAAAATTGACAATATCGTCGTAACCATCGATCAATTTTTCGGCGGTCGATAATTTTTCACTCGGACGCAAAATCATTCCGGGTAACGTTCCAATCGGATTCTCGTCCGATCGTTAATTAATTACCATGAGCGAATCGATCCATTGTATCGCTCTATTCACCGGAAATACAAGAGAGGGGATTATTGCAGGCACAAGTTAGAGTTAGGGGTAACATTGTTCTAGGGGTGAGAGGGTGAAAAGGGGATGATGACGATGACGCAGCTTTTTCGTCGACGATTCTCTTTTGCTGAGGAAGAGGCCATCAGGTTCCCGAGCGAAGAAAATCTCCGGAAAAATCGTTCGTCCGTTAAGCTCGTTACAGTCGATTTTCTACCCCTACTCCTTACTACCCCTTCTGCGCAGACCGGCGTTACACACCCTCTACTTCGAGCGTATATCCTTCTCGCGGAATATAAAACGCGTTCCCTTATGGACTCGAGTACAACTCGGAAATGCTTTAGGATAAGCCATATACTTTCAACCCCCGTACAACCCCTAATTCTTCTTTTTTTTCTTCCTCTTTTTTTTATCTATCTTCCATTTCTCTTTATTCCCGGGCTTGCTTTTTTACTCTCGGTCGTATCTTTCGTGATTTTCGACATGAATTCTCACCCCCAACGTGAAATATTCACCCTCGATGAACAACGAGTCTGAAACATCCCTCTCGTACGATTCGTTTTTCTCTTTTTCTTTTTATCACCCCTCGAACAAAGTTTCCGGGATTAAAATTATGCGGAATTGTCGAGAAACGAGTTCTCTGGATTTACTCTCTCTCACTCTCTGTACTTTTTCCTTACCACATTTTATCTGGAATAATAATTTTCCCAACGATATATCAATTATTACGCGAATGACAATTTAATTTTTTATCAATATTTCGAAAAAATCAAAATTTTTCTGTAAAAATCGATTTTCAACCCTTGAGAAAAACCACCCCCCCCCTACCTCCGTTACTGTATTAAAGAATAATCAAATAATCACCCCTCGATGCTCGAGGGTAGTTCTAACCACGTTAAACATCCGCCCGTCTCTCGCCTTAACCTCGAGTATATTGGCGCGTCGGAAATGATTATCGAAGCTCGAGTGACGCGAGCCGACGAAGATCGGTAACGTCAGGTTGCGCAAGACTCGGTTTAGGGGAGGGCGGGTTAGAGAAGCGCGGCAGAGTCATCGACCGAGCGATAAATCCGGTCGGCTAAACGACGAAAGCCTCGATATCGATGCTATAGGTAACAAAAGCTACCCCTCATCCCGATCAACCCCCTCGCGGTGCTTGCTTGTCGCCTTTTCCAACCCCTAAACCACCCCTTCGGCCCACCCTCACTCTTCGTGCGTATTAATCTCTCGATGTCCCTGTACCTCGACGCTTTCCCCGTCTAATTGATTATCGACTTATCGCGATACGATATAATATGTGCTATATATATATATATATATATATATATGTATATACGTAGGTCGAACCATCCCTATCGGGGATATAGATCGCGATAGGGGGTAGCGAATCGGTAAGCCTGCATCAGTCTAAGTTCGTCGCTTACCTGTACAAGCATCTCGTACCACCGTCGCATGAAACCATCCCAACCCCTATTCCCATAAATGGGGTATGGGGTAGTTTCATGTACGGGGGTTGGGATTTTCACCCCTGGAGAAACCGCGGCAAGCTTGGCGGTGCACAGGAGCTTGCGCGGACGACGTGACGTGATCTGAACGAATCGACACATCGAAGCTTATCTCGAAGATTTTCATCCCTTTCGAAGTAGGGATAATAAAATTGAAAGGGATAATTTTTGTACAATTCAGTCTTGATTTAGTCATGATTATTTTGTAAAATTCGAGTGCGTTTGTATATTTACGACAATGTTCGATGTTTATAAAATGTTGTTTGAAATTTTAGGGTGAGTTTTAACGGATATTTCGGTGGTCCATTTTACCCGACGTTGTCCAGCGATTATTTTAGACCATCAACAAAATGGACGAGAGTCCCTCGGTCGTTTTAGTTCTCGCACCGAGTGGAAAATCGCAATCCCTAGCGTAGAATGCTCTCTCGCGAGCTCGGGAGGTGCAAACACACCCTTCATCGAGAGAATTTCATATTAAATCCTACCATGGTCACAATCTAGTATCTCTCTGTGTGTACATATGTCGCATATGCATTTATATATATATATCTCTATGCGTAATAAAAATTTCTCGCCAGCACCGGCATTTGCCCGAATTCTGGACTCTATCTACCGGATATTCCCTTCGAAAAAGATGAAGATGATATACCGGGTGTCCTATTTCACACGAGATAAAGTCACATATCGGATGGTCCATTTACAATCGTGAAATATACACTCCCTTTTGGATCAAAATCGGAAAGTATACAAGGTGTTTCGGTTGGAAAAAATATATATATACCGGGTGTCCTATTTCACATATCGGGTAGTTCATTTAAATGGGGAACGGATATATATAGTGGCATATTGAAATCGGAAGGTACAGGGTGGTTTTATTGAAAAAAAAATATATATATATACCGGGTGTCTCACTAGACTAAAAAATTGAAATCATTTCGAATTTTATTTTTATCACGATGGTTTGCCTTTAGGATTCTCAATTACGTTATTTCGCATCAAAAGAGCTGTATTCCGGCGCATAATTTACCACCTGCTCTGTTTGTAATGTGATATTATTTTGAAGCTTTCCCTTTAATCCGGTTTTTCTCAAATCGAAAATACAATGACGAGGTGAAACCTCCAACGTCGATGGTTTTTCACGCTTTTCCGGGACGAAACGAGTGAGTCAATATGAATTCGTTCCACGTACGATATTTATTTAATAAAATCCATATCGGTGATTTAATTTATCTGGCGAATGCTCAACGCCGTTGAACAAAAAATAATCAATTTTAATAATTTCACGATCGAACGATTGTTGCATTCACAGGAAACGTGAGATTTGTTCTTTTTTCATCAATTATAAAATTCGACTATTCATCGCGTACGAACTTTTTGTTTTTCAATAACGATTGTGCTTTTTGCAAAAAAAAATAAACAAATAAAAAAAAGGTTTTAACGATTCTGCTTTCAAGTCGAATAAATCGAGTATGGAGAATCGTCAATTATTTTCCAGCGATAGACTTCGTTTTGTCCACTCGCATCACGTTTGTCCATTTTCATTTTGTTCTAAACTATCATTTTCAATCAATGCGTACAGCCACATCACCTGTGAGTAACGTATATGCACGTATATATCTATATACACGGTATCGTATTCACGCGTCCATTGCGATAAAATTGATTGCTGATGCGAGAGAGTACAGCGAGGACGTGCTCTTCGATATCAGATATAGTTCGTTGGCATGCATCTCGCGATTGTTATACGTACACGGGTGTTTCCATGCGAACTAAATTAACAAGCTGACCCCTTTATAATTTAATTCACGACTATTTAAACTATTCCACAATACCAAAAACCCACCCTTATTTTCTCTCTCATCGAACCTTATTTTTATTGTTATTTTTTAAACCTAAAAACGATCTGCTTCGCAAGGACACCCGGTATATCCTCTCCTCCTACTTGAATTAAACACCAGGCATATGTCGTATCCCATTCCAATAGAACCTTTGAAATAATCTTCATCGAATTCAACCCGAAATACACGCTTATTCGTCCATTAAACGTTGGACACCCGGTATATCTCGTGTTGTTTTTCAAGCAGGACACTCGATATATTTTCTATCCGGGCGGAAAAATATCGCTCGTACATTATTGACCCCATTAAAATCGTACACTCTCTAAATCCCTCTTCATTTTAATAGGACACCCGGTATATATCACCAAAAATTCTTCGACTTTTTTTTATCTCAACGCTCCCATATACATCTATATCACCATCGTATCGCTGGGTACGATGCACGGATATAACGATATCGAGAAGGAAGAGGTTGAGGCGTGGGAGATGTGACGGAGGACGAGGACGAACGTGAGAGATAAACGACGAGAACGTTGGCCAGGGAGAGTTAGCGAGAGGGTGAGTAGTGCGAGAGAGTGATGTATCGTCACGAGGTGATTCTCCATCTAGAATATTGGAGCTTTGATCGACGTTGGCACGTTGCGTGTATGGGCTGTGGCCCTCTTGTCTCTCTTTCTCACCCTGCCTAGTAGGCCATCAACCCCTTTTGCCTCTCACGATCGTTTCTCAACCCTCTCGCCCTCCTCTCGTTAATTCGCGGTTGGCCACACGATAGTTATCGGATGAATACTGACACTCGCCCTGGACAACGTTGCTCCATCGGACGAACGTTCGGAAAAATCATCCCCGTACTCCTCACTACCCTTGCGCTTTTCTCCCTCTATCTATCTATCTACCCTCTAGCGAGCGTCGAGAGGGTGCAAAAACTTTCGACGTCCGGCTAACCGGAACAAAAGAATCTCCATCCAAGCCTGCAATTAGTTCTGCTCAATAAAGTAACAGGGAAAGGCTCTTAGCGAGAGAGCCACCCCGACTGTAGATTCGCTGCAACGCTAGGGGTACTTTTCTTTTTATCGATACGCATATACATATAGCTTTATGCGCAAAAGACTAAAGCGTTCGTTAAGACTGATAAAATAAAAAAACGTTCGTTTTTTTTTCGATGTATAATTTTCGTAAAGTCGAAAGGGTGATTTTTTTTTCGTAATAATAATTTTTACGGAAAATTCATTTTTTCTCGATTCGAATAGTTTGATTTAATTTTGAATAAATTCAGGGTTCACTTTTGCTTGAAAGTTGAGCTGGGTAAAATTTAATTAATGAAACGTTACTATTATAATTTTCAAGTAGTTCAGGTCATTCATGGTCAGACCACTTATATGTATAGCTAGTTGTATTTGTGTACGAGAACGCCGTTGATACTTGTACGTACAATTGTTCGTGCTCGGTAAACATTCGAGAGCTCCGAGGACTTTTCTCATACCACCCCGAGTCTACACACCCTGTCGAATCGTTAAATATAAAAATAAAACGAAGAAGAATACATTTATGGACCCTGGTGCGTGTTATCACTCTCGCGATTATACGACAAAATGCCCACGCAAAACCGTGCTCTACGAAGAAAACAAGCTCGTAATAAGATCGAGCTTGTTTATTCATTTAAAAAAAATCAAATAGACATTTTTCATGACATTTTATTCAACAAATAAAAAGCGAAAGACTGTATAATTAAGAAAATTGACATATTTTTTTGTACCGAGAAGAAATCTTAAGGAAAATTTATTCGTAAAAGTGGATTTTTGGTTTTCCAATTGTTTTTTTTTCATCGATCCTTCGTCGATTTTCGATGGTACGACATAATGGTACGATTTTTGGTAATGATGGTGTATACTCCGAGAATTTTCCCGATACGTTAGTTGCATGGATCGGTATCCAATCTGGTTGTGCAACGGTCCTCGTGTTCTACTTCGAAATGACAATCTCCAGGAACTAACGTTATGTACGTGTCTGCACGTATAAGCGTGCCATTTCTCTCTCTCTCTCTCTCTCTCTCTCTCTCTCTCTCTCTATATATATATATATATATATATATATATATATATATATATGCGATATGTATATAGTTGCAGAGGCTAGCGGTGCGGTAAATGTCCACTTAACTGACATTGCATCTGACCCAATTACCGGTGTGCCACGTTGCACGCTACCCCCAAAGGATTCTAACGCTTTCCTACCCCCACAACCCCTTATTTATCCACCCTTCAGCCCATCCCTCTATCTCTATACTTCCGACCGTAATGAGTTAATTTTTTTCGTGCCAGAGGCTTTTTCGTTTCGCGTTCTCGACGCAGAAATAATTCCGACTCAAAGCCAAAGCAAAGGAAGAAAAGAAAAAAAATTCACAATTTCGTTGCTACTCACGACTGATGCTTTCGTTAATTACTTCCATATACTCGCAACGTTGCTGGATTTCTCGTGGGAAAACAATTAATTATAAACTTGAAAAAAAAAAATTGTGATTTTTGAATTTTTTCAAAAAATTATTATCGATTAGGGGATGATACTGAAAACCTCAATTAATTCTGTATGATTCTTTAATCCACGCGGATGAAATCATCCCTCTCCATTTGAACTGGAACGGCCCATATATGTTAATACACGTATACGTATAAGGTGGGTGGCATCATTGGCATATTTGGTTCGTATAACGGGACTGTGCATATAGTATCGATCTACGTATAAATTCAATCGATTAACCAAAGTGGCTCTGGCACCCTTGACTTATTCAAGGCGAAGTCGATACACCCCCTGCTGATATACGAGACAATTCCCTGTCTAATATCGATTCGTAGCTGAGCACAATGTGCACCGTGCTACAAAACCGTTTGTGCGCCAGCTGGAGACTCCGTAACGCAAGTCGGCACTCCTAAATACGATGAAATAGTGCAATATCGTCTCCCTGACCCCCCCCCCCCCCCCCCCCCCCCGCGAAAATTGCCAGTGTACATTGGCCCACGTGTCAATACATCTCGATTGAACGATCGTACCAATAATGCGTCGAATCGATGTTCCGGCCTCCCCCTCGAGCAATTCACCGACAGTAATTAGTTTCGACGATTACATATTTTTATTGTTTTTTTTTTTTAAATTATCGACCAAATAAAAATACGATAAAAAATTCACGTCCTATTTATACGACGAAGGGAAAAGATTAAAATGCGATTTACAAGTTTAATGATGTAAAAAATAAAATCGAGGGGTAATCGTGAAACGTAAAATTGTTTTTACTGTTTCATTTTAATCCCGTATCATCGACAAACCGTGGAAATATCGAGTTCAATATCGTTGTCACGGTCCGGCGGGTAAATTCCCCCGAATCAAAATTTCATTTTTAGGATTTTTTGTTTTCCTGTTTTTTTTTTTTTTTTTTTTTTTCTGTCGGTGACGGACCAATATGCAATATTTTATTTCGCTCGCACGGAAGAATGAAATCCAAAAAGGAATGGCAACTCGATAAAAGCCCGCATGTAAAAACAGAGACCCTCGATCGCATGTTTATACAGCATGGTAAAACGTCCATTCTATTTTTTTTTTGGAAGGACGTGGATACGAGTTTAAATTTATTGTATATTTTTATCATGAAACACGAGACACTGGGACGAGAGTAGTTGACTTTGTTGAATCGCGCTCTGAGTGAAGTTGGCGTGCTTTAACTGGCTAAATATTTTTGGACGTAACACCTACGTATCAAATCCGAATTCAAAATCTGTAAGATTTAATTGAAAAGTCGATTTTATCAGTGGTCCAATTTACCGTACCATTTAAAACTGGGTCGTACTACCCTGTATTGACCTTATACCCATGTATATATATATATATATATGCGTTAGTGTATAAGGGGTGTACAGGGGTAGGTGGATGAGCAAGTGGTAGAAACGGCTATACTATCGTTATATCTTGCGCACGGAAAACCGGGAAACCGAGCATTACGAACGAGCGAGTATTCAAACAATGGCGCATCACGCTTCGACTAACGCATACATTTATAGCTCTCCTCGGCTATGCTCCATGCGTCCTTACTCATCCAACCTCGGCCCTCTCTCTCTCTCACACACACACTCACTCTCGCACCGTTCTCTCCGTTATATAACCCTCCACCAATTTTAACTCGAATATTATATATACATGTGTTTACATAGAGTCGGTTATATAGCTCTCTCTCCGTTCATCGTATACTCATCCTCGTCCTCGCCCGATACTCGATGATGCCTGATTACGCGCCGATCATTGGTCACCCGTCGCCGGTCGCCCCACTACTGAGCTCCGCGCTTCCCCCGCCGCTCGGCGCTTCGCTCGTCTCCCACTCCGCGGCGTCCCTACCGCGCGACGCTTCGCTCTCATCACCAATACGCGTCGCGCTACGCTCCCCACTCCGCGCTTACCCCCACCACCGCGCCACCGCCTCAGAACACTTAAACTCTGTATGCTTATGGTCTTTGTTTTATACAGGCTGCGGATAGGACAGTGAATAACTACGCAGAACGATACTGCATGAATATATAGAGCGTTCGACGCGTGGATATGGAGACGAGAGCAGTCGGGCTTTAACCTAGTCGTGTATAAGCGTGTATCCCCCCTCCACCCTGGTCATCGATTAACTCGGCTTTCGACATCCTAATCAACCTTTGTGACATATCGACGAGGTAGTTCGATGGAAAATTACCGAGAATTCGGGTTCAACGAACCTTTGTATTTGAAATAGCCGCGGGGGTGTTGTATCGCGGACGAATATTGCACTGTGGCGCCACGTGACCCACCATGAAGTTCACTCGTTGAAAATTTATGGAACGCGCACGTTTATTATTGGAACATTTTCGTGAATCATTTATAACGCGAACTGAGATTTATCGAGGGGATTTTTTTTCTTTTTTTTTATTATAAAGTAACGAATATAAAATTTTGACTAAATGAAGGTTTCGATGAACGGGGGAGGATCGATAATACTCTCTGGCGTCGAGGCGAATTGAACGATAAAATATTGACGTGGCACACCAGGGACGAAGGTAGGAATATCGTCATTTTTAACGTTATCCTTACAGCTTAGTAGGGGTAGCACGGTTTATACTGATCGCGAGGGTGAGACGAAAAATGGCGGCGGGGGTAGGAGCCCTGGGAAATAAATAATATATCAGCATCTTCGTATATATTTGAGTTCTGTGGAATGCGACTGAGAAATCTTTGCATTATTATTATTATTATTAATTATTTATATCATCGTTAGTAAATGTTTAAACATTTAATTTGAATCGAAATACAAACATTATTAATGAATTTGCGAATAATTGAATAGCCGAAAAAGGAAATCCGATCGAAATCATAGCAAATTAATTCGATCAAACCGGTGACTCGATCGACAAGTTCATTCGCTCATTCTCAATCCGACCAACGTACCGTACGGTTGAGGTTTTCACAGTGCGAGCGATGCATACACGAAACTGGTGAGCATTAGTGATGTTTGGGTTATCGGTAATTGATCCGTGCATATATATAGACTTTCAATGAGGCTTTGAAATCGCATCAATGCAATTAATTATTTCAATTAATTAGAGCAACCCTCGAAAAGCTGCACGTCGTTTATTCTCCAACCTTTTTCTTGTTCGCTGATTCGTCCATTTTTTTGGACTAATGAAACGAGCTTCGTATTTTCACCCTGAAAACCACAATCAAGGTGATAATTAAAAATTATTATGAATTAATTTATTAATCGTTAATTAATTCATGTTTTGCCAATTTTCTTAGCGATTTATTTTTATACGTAATGACTTTTCATATTAGACGCGATCGCGTAATTACTCAACCCCGCTTCCTTTTTTTTTCCTTAAAAAAACAACCCCCCGATCTTCCACGCGTCGTATAAAAATCCGTACGACCCTAATGGCGTGTTCAACAGCCAGGGGAGAGGTCGACTCGTTATCTCTAATCTGCACGAAAAAATCTCTCTTGTGGCAATCACGTATCGTGTACCAAGCTCTCTTTTATCCCTCTACACCCTACCCCTTACTTCCTCACCCTCCCAGTATGCCCCGAGCATGCTGCGGTCAGTTCACAAAAGCCTCGAGCACAAGGGAGAGAGAGAGAGAGAGGGTAGAGGGTGAAAACGAGAAGGGCGAGTTGAAATAACGAAGGCCCTGAAAAGGGCTAATAATCTGCAATGCGGTGTGCTGGTAACGTTTTATCAAACTCCGTTCAACGAAATTTTTTTCAACACGTCATTGTTATATAAAAAAAACAATCTATATAAATATATATTTTTTATATCGTAGAAAAAAAGAAATATTTCAACCCCTTCTTGCACAAGAATCGAGTAGAGTCCGGTAAATCGGAGCACCCTGGTTAGGGGTTGGTATGTTTTACATACGTATATATAGCGAGCAGAAACAGAAAACACGAGGGAATCTTGTAAGTGAATAAAAATACACGTCAAAGGACGTTCCGTGCTCGAGTTTCATTAAGACCCCTCGTGGGGGAAATAATATATCTATATATTTAGTACCTAGGCAGATAGAGAGAGAGAGAGAGAGAAAGCGAAATAATTAACTGCTCTTTCAGAGAGTAACACTATTCGCGGGGGTGGGTCTTTGAGGACACGAAGAAATGCAAGAATATTTTTTTTTACTCGAGGAAACACTTTTATTCATGAAAGTCTGAACTTTTATTACTGAAAGTAATACTTTATACGTGTATATATATACGATATATATAGACAACATGTATACGTGTGTTCCGGTCATAGGGCCCTTTGATGCTACGCCACTCTGAAATACGAGTGAAACTGCGAAAGAAACGAGACTCGGATTCTCATACATACAAATATATACATATATATGTTCGACTTTTCCATTTGAATGAAACGCGAGCGGTCGAGCTGGGTGCTAGGGGGTGAAAGTGAGGAAACAGGGGGGATGAGATTTGCCGGAGGGTGCGGTAAGTACTGCGAAAGCAAGTCGGAGGGTTTGAAAAGCGAAGTGGCCACCTGGTACAGCCTTATCTACTGCGGATTACGCGCACGCACACCTTTCAACACCCCTGCACACACACCGTACAAACACAGACATATATACATAGAGAACCGTATATATACAAACAGGGACTTCTGGAGACCTCTATACACCCTTGTATACCTCTCAACACTCCTGAACACCCTCGCACACACCCCGTGAAAACACACATAGATAGTTAGAGAGAGAAGTACATACATACAGACTCCTCTGAATGTCTCTACACACTCCTCAACACCCCTGCACACTCCTGAACACCCTCGCACACACCCCGTCAAAAACACACACATAGACAGAGAAAGAGAGCGAGAGAGAGACGTACATACACATATACACCTCTGGATGCCACTAAACACCCCTGTGCACCCCTGCACACTCTTGCACACCCTCGCAAACACATACGTAATTTGCATGTTCGTTGATAAATGCATTGCTTGAAAATTTTCTCAACCTCGTCTATGTGAAAGTGTGTATATAAGAAACGAAAATCAGCCCTTGCCGAGACTGCGAAGAAAACAGAAACGGAGTGGATGAGGCGCATATGTAATTTGACTTAACGACCGTGCAATTTTCGGTCCCTCGTGGATAAATGATGACGCACTGAATCCCGAACGAAGGACTACCGACAGAAGAAGGAAAAAACATAACGGTGACAGGAAGTGGGGTAGGAACGATATTATAGAAATGTGGGGTAATACGGATCACCGAAATTCACCCGCTGAGCCGCCATGCGTTGGATCAGAGGGAAAACTTTTTTTTCGAGGCATGATGATTGATCGTTGAAAATCTGAGTATTCAAAATTGTTGGAAAAATTTGAAAAGCAAAGAAAAAAATGTAAATCTCCATTATAAATAAAAAAAAAATTGTCTCATTGTGGCAAGCTTAAGGGTTGTCTGATATTTCTCTTATTAAAATTAACGAACTTGGCTCGATGCAATACTTTTGTTTTTTTTGCGTAAAACCCCTGGTCCATTTTAGCAACCTGGCCCATATTCCCCAGTTTTACCTCGGTACAGTGATACGACGTTGGATATCGCAGTAATAGCTCGGAGACCTGGAATTGAGGTGACCTGCATTTTTCATCGTAACCCCCGGGTTTTTATTACATTCCACTCTGCCCAATTCCATTAATTCTTTACTCTTCCTTACTCCCACACGCGAGCAAAAAAAAAATCCTACTTTTCGGCGGGGCTTTCTTTCTCTCATCCACCTTTTTACCTCGTCTCGACTTACATTTTTTATACGCAAGATTCTCCGCCTCGTCTCGTTTCAATCTTATCGTTCTCTTTCTTTTGTCTAGTTTGAGATAAAAAAAAAGAGGTAAGAAAAAAAAACGAAAAAATAATTTTCATCCCCCACGAGGGGAATGACAATTCGCCCGGGGTGAAATAATGGCTCATTAGCGATTGTTCGGGGTCGAAAAAAAGTGGCTATTGTCATCGCGATGTATTATTTCATTTTATTAGAATCTCCTCCGTTTCTTTCTTTTTTTTTACGACTAAAGTCGCAATCGTTTTTTTTTCTTTTTTCGCTTTCTTCCATCTCAAGTGATCGTTCACGTCTTTTTTCTGCTCTCCCTTCGGACCCTGCAATGACGTAACGTTCGCGTATACGTGTGCCATTATTTCGGATTATTTCGTTATTACGTGAACGATGTTGCGCGTTTATCTTCGCTAGGGAGGGGGAGAGGGGGGCGATCAATCTCTTAAGGGAAAATAATTATTTTATGGCATAGTGAGTGAGAAAGAGAGACACACAGAGAGAGAGAGAGAGAGAGAGAGAGAGAGAGAGAGAGAGAGAGAGAGAGTGCGTAGTAGATTGTGTAAAGAAACTCCGATAATGGTATTAAAATTGATATTGCGATAGCTCGATATAATTCACTCGCGACGTACGAGCTTTCGAACGCCGTCACGGTTTATCGAGCGATGGTTCAATTTTTTTAATATAAAACAAAAAAAAAATTAATTTTCTTTTGAAAAAAAAATCAAAACGTAAAATTTTTTCGTTCACACTTTCGTCAACGTGACAAGATCTTATCATCGCGGATATTCGCAGCCACTGAGACCGAAAACCATGAAATTTTTATCGAAAAATGGTGAACCAAAAAAAATTGGGTGTAAAATGCAAAATGCAAAAAAAAAAGAAAAAATGTAAATCTTTCGCGTATTTCTTGTTATTTATACATGACTATATATATATTTTTTTCATCGCGGTGGAAATGCGAGGGTCGCGATACGTTCGGCTCGTGATAACCCCGACGTTGTACTAAACCCTTACACCCTCCCCTCTTCGTATACGACGTAGGAATATATAAATTTTGTTGAGGTTTTTATGGCAAAAAGGTGGCACGTATATGATGTATTCTTCGGTGCCAGAAACGCATCAGCCGCGTGAAGTGCATACGCGATATACGTATATATATATGAAATATCGCTGGGTTTGCACACGAGGACTCATCCACTTTAATTTATAACCTACGCAAAGGACGTTAATTTATTAACTTGGCTGTCGCATAATTGCTACTCCCCCCTTCGTTGCTACCCTTTGGACCGACTGAACCCACGCGCACCCTTTTTCCCTATCTCGTCGGTCCACTCGCGTCATACAAGGTGTTTTAATGTATTTTTTCTCATATATATATATTTTTTTCAATGTATATATATATATTGAAAATTATATACGAACGAACCTGGGAAATTCCTGTAGGGCGCGGTTCGGTAGGAAAATTCCTCTCGGTCGATGCGACGCTTCGATAGACGTAAAATTGATTCGCGTGAGCCGCGGGGCTCGCGACAATGTCGAATCTCCCAATGAATCAATTAAACGAGGCGAGAGCGTTGGTATATTTTTTAAAATTTTAATTTAAACAAAAATATCATTTTTTTATCATCAATATTTATTTTTCTTTTTTCTTTATAACGTGAAAAAGAATTTTTCGAATATCGAGTTTTTGCCACCCCATTAGGCGAACAACCCTCTGTTTCGATGATCCTCCCTGGTCGTAGAACTGAGTTTCTTGGATTTTTTTTTCTCGGACGTTGTTCATGACGTCAGCGAGAATTCTTACTCGGCGGAAAAGTGGCGATCCTAAGTAAGAAAGAAAAAAGAAGAAGACATGGAGAACAAGAAAAAAAAAGAAACGAAAGCAAAGACAGGCCAAGTAGAAAATGCGAGAGGGCAAACGAAGAATAAGGGTTGGCTCGAACCCCCGAGTAATCCATACTCTTTTGTTTACTCCGCTCGAGCAAACTTACGTTTCGCCGAACCGTTAAGTCGTTAAGCACCCTGGAAACCCCCGAGTTCGAGAGAGAGAGAGAGAGAGAGAGAGAGAGAAAGAAAGAAAGAGAACGGCAGCGTTCCAAACACCCTTTTCCTATGCTCGCTGCTTCGACCCCCACTCCACTCGTCGCTCGTCTCGCTACTCCAGTGGCCCCCCACCACGTGCCTCGCTACGTCTCCCACCATGCGCCCAGTCTGACCTACTGCGCATCGACTCGTGCGCAGCACGTGCTAGTTCGCGCATGCGCAAATGAGCGTATGCATTACTGCGCATGCGCCTGTGCTCCCTGGTGGCTGTGACTGAGTTTATGCTGACCACGTGCATGTGTAAACTTTTATGTGTATGTGTGTGAGTGTGTGTGGGTGTGCAGGAATTTACGAATTTTCTCGTTTTTCTCGCGTCGTATATATCGAACGACTCTCCTCGTTTTTCGTGCTCGTTCCTCGGTGATTTGTGCGAATCGAGCGGAAAGAACATCGGATTTTTCTTTTCTCTCATTTTATTCGTCTTAGCAACACCCCATCCCCCCCGTCCCTTTATTCGACATGTACGGTGCATTTCACCCACGTGTACCGAGAAATGCTCGATCGAGCTTCGGAATAATCGCGAATTCAATCCGATGCCTCGGTACGCCGTTCCAATTCCACGTTATATATACGATCTTCTATCGTTTCTCGTGAAAATAAAGTTCTGGCGAAACGGCAATTTTTTTTTTTTTTTTTTTTTTATTTATTTACGACGATCGAAAAGAATCTCGCGAAATTTAGGGGAACGAAATCGCACGTGATTGGTCTCGTTAAATTTTTATTTTTGTTTCTCGTTGTGTAAGGCAGTCGCGTTCGTTGATTTTGTTACTGTTCCTTTAGCGAAAAGTGACGAAGTGAAAATTCACGAAATGTACGACGGTTGAGTGAATTTTTTTTTTGTCGCAAAATTTTATCGAGGGATTTTTTTTTGTGACGTGAGTTTTACTAATGTTTATCGTGGCGTAAGAAAATCTTAGAAGGGCTGAAACTTTCGAGTTGCACCCCTGAAATATCGCGATATTATATTTTTGCTGGTAGTGAGAGAGAAGGAGGGAGGGAACACCACTTCACCTTGGGCATGCCAACCGAGCCAGTTAACCCCGGGTCGAGGTTAACCACGTGAATTTGACTCGCTCGGTTAATCTCGTCATCGGGGGATGATGCTATAATTTCGAAACGAGAACCACCTCGTTTCTAAGTGCAACTCGTCGTCAATTTGGTGAGTTTACTTTCGTTCCTCTTAATCATCCCCCTTCCCACGTCACATTTCACCACTTTATCAACTTTCTCGTATCCTCCTTCGCACCTTCTCGTGCATCAATTTCGACTATTTTGCACTTTGACGTATTTACAAATTTATTTTTATAGCTGAAAAATATCTTTTTTAAAATTTTTTTTTTTTTTTTTTTTTGTTTTTTTTTTAATCGCAATTGAAATGTTTTTGATACAATTTATATTGCATCGATGCTCGTTAATTAAAGCGAGGCTGTTGATTGCAACTTGAAACGTTGAGTGGCCACCGATTAAATATTTTGTTTATTTTGCTAATATTTTTTATTGAAAACAAATTTATTATTGCATTTTTTTAATATTTATTTCAATTTCCTCCGTTCGAAAGGATCTTCGCGCCTATGGTATGAAAAAACGAATCATGATTTACCGCGAGATTTCGCTTGGAAATGAAAATAAATTGAAAACAAACGAAACGAAAAGAAAAACAACAAAAAAAAGAAGAAGAAGAAATCGTAAGTAGCACTTGACCGAAATTCACGTGCCTCGGGCATTGCTACTCGGTTCACGGTCGACAATGAAAAGTTTAACGCGGAAGAGATTTTTTTTTTTGGTTTTTTTTTTTTTGGAGCTCAGGTAGGAAAAAGGGAGAAACTGGTGAGTCGAGATTCAACCTTCGCGAGTGGCCTCTCTACACTCTCGGAAACCAATAACTTTTCCCAAACGTTGAGTGCGCGGACCAACTTTTCACCGTGTACTTCTCATTTTTTTTCTCTCTCTCTTTTCATCCTTTGGATTTTCTCTCTCTCTCTTTCCTTCCTTCACTTCTTCATTCTCTTTCACTTTTCTGGCTCCGTGATTTTCCCCCAAAACTCCCTGAGTGCGAATAGAATTTCTAACTCGTACGAAATTCACAACCCCCTCCAGAGTTATTTCGATCCGCGTGTACCACGAGAATTTCCCCATTTCCAGAGGGCTGGAAACTACGAGGGAAAACTCGAGTTGGTTCGTAGGACGAGGGAGGGAGAGTCCGGCGTTCGCGTATAATAGCGATTGCTCGCATTCCTCTTCCACCGAACGAAAACGTTCTCGTACGAGTGTTATAATGCAACTCGGGTGAAGAAAAGCCTCGTTGGAAAATTCGTTATAAACCGAACAATTGTTTTTCCCTCGGTCTCTCAATTTTCTCATTTTTGTTTCAATTTTTTAAAATTATATTTCGGTTTCGATAAGATTTTATTAAAGATTTGAATTTTTCGTTATTTTCTCGGTCGTCTTTTACCAGAAAAATGTGTTCGCGGACCAAACTTTTATTTTATTTTATTTTTTCATTTTTTTTATTTACTCCAGGATTAATTTATTCTGTAACCGTAGATTTCCGCTTCCGGGATTCCTTCAGCAAGCGACGTAAACAACGATATAATTTTTTCTCGGTTTACTTTAATGTTTTTTTTTTTCATTGTCATCCCCTTACATATATATCAAGGGTAGCTCGCGGGATCGTCGTAAACGCGGGTAATTCTCGAGTGAGCGAAGCGTGAGCCCTGGTAGACGCTTTTTCCTGGGTGAAAGCCAGCAATGGCAAACACAGTTGTGAGAGAGAGGGAGAGGAGGGGATGGAGCAAAGGTTGCGAAAACGAGAACGAAATTCGCTCCATACTGGTTTTTTACATTTTTTTTTGTATGTACAGGTTGACGTACGATTACTGTCGTATTCTGGCAGTAAACGGGCTTGTTCCTACCTTCACAGTTGCATCGACATAAGGTGAAACGGACGGTACAAGCGTCGTCTCTAACTCGCACCTTATTTATCACAATTTTAGGGGATGTTTTGCTTGCACCACTGAAAATTTATTTCCGAGTGTCCTCGAGTGTCATTGAGTGACTACGAGTGTCATCGAGCCAATACCGATGTATGGGAGCGAAAAGAAAAAAAGAATTTGGAAGAAAAAAATGATTTTTACTAAATGCGAGTAGTAAGAGTCAATGTTTGGTCAGACCGAGGGAAACGACTATTTTACTTCGTCCCCGGCGGGAATTGCCATGTGGCTCGTAAGGACGATGGTCTCGTAGGTAGAAAAAAAGATGAAGCCAACTATTTTCTGGTGAGTGTGGGAAACGAGAGGAAGAGCGAAAGAATAGGAAGAAGAAGAAGAAGTAGTTGAGGGCTGCGAGCGCAATATCCCTCGGTGGTGACAAGAGGAAAGCGAGAAACGGGGCGAACAGACGGCGATCTAATCAGGCGGCAGGGGTTGTTACGAGAACGACGCACACACTCACGCGTTCCCTCGGGCTGGACGACAGGTAAAGTATAACCGAACCCTTTTCGTCCTTATCCTCCTCTCTTTCTTTCTCTCTCTCTCTTACATACCCCTTCGTACACACGCGCTTCAACCCTCCGAGCTACAACGCAGTTACGTACCCTCCAGCGTTTCCCTCTCTATCTCTCTCTGTCTTTTCTTTTTCTCGTGATATTTGTTTTGTTCTCGGATATAAAAAGAACGAGAAAAGTATACGGTCGACACGTGTCACCGAGTGTCCTTTTCCTCGTTTCCACCCTTGTATATGGAGAAATGAAAATAATTTGGGGACTATTTCAGGCTCGTAAAAATACGAAACGTGGATTTCATTTCAGGTTCATTTTATTTCGTATTAACCCAACGAATATCTATTTAATTTACTTTTTTTTTACATTTTCACCCAATTTTTCATTTTTGCGTTGGAAAAATTTGGAAAAAACAAATTTTCAATTGTTTGTTATTTTCTCTGATACGAAGTAAACAATTTTGTAATTATGGAAATAAAGTAGTTGATTTCAAGGAGAACGAGTCGTACGAGCTGAATTGAATTTGTGGTTAACTATTTCAGGTGAAAAGGGGTAAGGGATTCGAAGAGGTCTCGGAAAGACCTTAATTGCACGAGCTCCCTGGTTCTCACGTACCTTCATCGTGGTGCTTCTCGGCTCTGCCCTCGACAAGAGCCACACATTCCGAAGTTCAATTTGTGGATGGATAATTATTGCTCGAGACCGACGAGCCTCCCACAACGTAGACATTGAATAATTGGATTCTAATTAAGGTACTTGACCCATTTCCATATCGCAACGTACATGCTCGTTATACACACATGGAAAACAGTTTTGGTACACGATGGGGTCTCGCTAATTATCCGCGAGCCTTCCATAGGTCAAGCATTCGTTAATCAAATTGTTCTCGTTCACTCTAGGAATAAGCCACAATTTATCGATGTCTCTCGAGAAATTTTTAACTGGCAAAAACTTTCCCAGGCCTGAATAATAAAACGCGTGCACTCTTAATATTTTATTAAATTTTTCTTATTTTTTTTTTTATCACAAGTCGTATTTGATTTTATTAAACCATCAAACCATCTCGCGTCGTTGGAACGAGTGAGTGAGAGAGAGAGAGAGAGAGAGAGAGAGAGAGAGTGCAACAGAAAGTTGGCTACCTCGCTTTGATGGTTCCCGGACGAGAATCAAGAAAATAAGCGTTCTGCTTTCTATTCCAATGCCCCCTTTAAGAATAACTCGATTTATGAACCTCCATCTGCGGCAGTGAGTTTGTCTGGTCCTCTCTCTCACTTTCACGAAGAAAACTCGATGTCTAGATCCCCTTAAGCATATATACGTATAGCATTCATTGTTAGAACGCTATAGCGGCCAGCAATCTTCGTGAAAAGGCGTTAGCCTTAAGGCGCTCCTTACCGTCCGCTGAGCAACTTCAATCAGTCCTTTCATCGAGTCCTTTCCATTTCGTTCTTTCCATTCACCGGTTCTTGATTCCCAGCGAGACTTCTCGAGGGAAACATCGGCCAATAGAGGGTCCCACTAGCGAGAAGTTTAAAGCATCGAGTCGTTGCCAAAGGATCCGAGCGTTAATTTGATTCGTCCTGTCAGAATCCAGAAATAAAGTGTTCTGATTTGATGTAGATGCAAGTTGATGTTGTATCCATCCCTTGGAGGGTCAAGAGGTCCGAGTGAAATCGAATCTGGCACTTTATCGACACGAGAGGTAGGGAGATTCCTAATAATCGATAGGCCGAACTTCGTTCAATCCCAGAGTGGACACCGACAGGGATTTTGCAGGCTGGCTGACATTTAAAGGTGTCCTGAATTAATTGTTAATGGGAACGGATCGATTAATTCTTCGTAAAATAAAATTAAACTTACCAATTTCAAAACTAAATTATCCAACGACGTTTTAATCTTTGAAAAATTGCATCACCGTGTCATAGTTTCAAAGTTAGTCAAAAACAAAAAAGAAAAAAGAGGGAATTACAGCAGCGCCATGGCGACCAGAAAAGGAAGTTGGTGACGACCTCAGGTTCGTCTAATTTGTATAAAATTTGTCTCGGAGACTAGTGTACAAGCCCTCGGGCTTCTCTGCAGCATGTTTGCCCGGTAGGAGGACGACTTCGCGAAGAAACTTAATTTAAGTTGAAAAAGTAAACGCGGTAAAGAAGGAAAAAAAAGGGAGCGCGGAGGAATTGCCAAAGACGTATAGACAGACGGAACTATTTATAGGGGAGGCGGTGGACAATGATTTTGCCAACTGGTCGGAGATTCGACCAGGGAATGCGTGGACATCGAGGCTTGCTCGTAGGGAGACTAATACAGGAATATGTGCATAGCGTAGTGTTTGTGTCATGCTTGTTTATTGGCTCGGTCACACTCTCGTGTTCAACCGAAACACACTCGTAGTTTGGGCAAATCGCGTATGGCAAATCCGTCGGCAAATATCCCTTCTGTGGTAGTCACCAACTGCTCTCTCTCTCTCTCTCTCTCTCTCTCTTTCCATGCTTGGATCGAGAATGCTAATTTGTCGTTACGTCACTACCCACCTCAACGTGGTCACCTCTCTCAATCTCGCGTCAACGGTATTCGTATTGAGGGATATATATGCACCAACCAAAAGTTCATCGACCGTTACACGGTATCCATAATTAGGAGAATACATGAAAAGCTCACAGCAACGATAAGCTAAATTGCCATTGGGAAACGGAGAGAGAGAGAGAGAGAGACCGGAGAGGGACGCGATGAAACGAATGACGAAACGAGCCCCCTATGCATCATCGTCACGGTTAATTTCAATGACTGATGGTAAAGGGACTGATACTCGTAACATCGGGAATGAATGAACACGTCGGTCTCGGAAATGATCGAAACGATAATTAAATTCGAGCATTTGCGATTGGACGGAACATTTTGATGGTTCCATTTCTTCGTGGTAACTTGGTCTATGCAGTCGTAATATTTTACAGGTGCGGTTACCCGGTAGAGGGGTATTTTTGTTATTGGCTTTTGTTCGAATCCATTTAGGAGTTGATGAATTTATGTCTCGAGGACTTAAGACGAGAGAGAAGCTGGGATTGGCTAGACGTGTCTTCAACCTCGTTGAGAAATCCGTACACGGAAGAATTCCGGAGTTGGACTTGTATTCTTGGAAAAGCGGGGGCTTTTGGTTAACGAGGGAGGGAGCCAGTGGCTTATATTCCATTTCTTCCCAGTACTACTTTTCTCTCGTTCTGAAACTGTTGAAAGGAGGTACAGCATAAAGGTGGTGGAGCGCGAGGATGAGAGTTAGGGGACAGTGGAGTTTGTACGGGTCTGGCGCATCAGTGAACCAGAACCAGAACGGTCACCACCACCACCACCATCCAGAGGGAGACAGAGACAGACAGAGGATTCCGCGTCTTTTATCCGTTCTCGCGTTGGTGTGGCGTACGCGTCCGGCAAAAGAGTCCCACGTCCCTGGCTTTCCCAGCCTGGGGTAAAAGAACTTCCGGTGGTTCGCACGATCGTGGCACCGCTTGAATTCCCGATGAAGGAAAAGTGCCCTACGACGTCCTTGCCTTTCTCTCACTACGTTCGGTGGGATCTGCGCGGAAGCCCCGATGGAGATCCCACTTTTATAGGATGGGACACCACATCGGGCACCGTTCCGCATACCCGAGTCCAACAAAGAGAAGAAAGGTTCTGGACTCTATGCGCTTCTCCCTTTGAGTCTCTCTAATTCCTGGTCCGACATAGCCATGGTGCTTCAACAAATAGTTTCCATTTTGAGTTGTTCAGGGTAAAGTGATATTCGTACTGGGATTATAACATTCAGGACATTTATGACCTGGAACAATCCATAGAGACCTAGAGGTAGGGCTGCGTCACAAAATGGGTACCGATGATCCCCAAGACAATTATGGCCTGGAACAATCCATAGAAACCTAGATGTAGGCTTGGATCACAAAATGGCTGTCGATAACCTTCGGTACATTTGTGGGTTGGAACAATCTATAGAGAGCTAGAGGTAGGGTTGCGTCACAAAATGGGTACAGATGATCCCCAAGACAATTATGGCCTGGAACAATCCATAGAAACCTAGATGTAGGCTTGGATCACAAAATGTCTGTCGATAACGTTCGGTACATTTGTGGGTTGGAACAATCTATAGAGAGCTAGAGGTAGGATTGCATCACGAAATGGTCGATAGTCTGAGATGTCGTTAGAAACGGGGTCCAGACTTCGATACGAATGAAGATATCGCTTAACAATTTTCCATTCAGCGACGATAAACTTTTCCACGATGTAAACGGCAAAATACGACAGGAATCTCTTGATTGGGTGGAATTTGTAGCTTTTGCGTGAGAAGATGCGGATTGTTGGGGAGGATTGGATCTCGTTTCTCTCCGGAGAACGCTACGTCGTCGTTTATCCGAAAGATTTAGAGGCTCGTTGCCAAATGTCAGAGGGAGTTCGCCCGAGAGGCTAGGAATCCACCCAGTAATTAAGTTTACTCCAACAAGCACACCGGCGTTCGAGTTCCCTCCGCCGAATCCTGGGGCAGACGGGAGTTTTTGGAGGAGGAACAGGCATCCCCCACGATTCGACTGGGAAGCTGCTGTTGCCAAGACTTTTGCTCGGGTCTCGCCATTCTCACTTGGGAAGGATCCCACGTTGCTATATTAGGATCTATGTTTGCGCGGATGAACATAAACACGGACATACAGTTTTAACAATGAAATATTGCTACATGGCGAGATAATGAATTTTAATCGCGGACCACTGGTAATGAAAATGAACCAAGAGTGGAACAACATTGGAAACAGTTGAGGCAAATGTCTATCAAAAGATCCCCAACAATTTTTAGGACAGAATATAATTAAAAAAATATCTTTCGTCAGCTGAAAATGGTGAAGGGTGATATAGTACCGTCGTTAGTCGGTCAACCGAGTGAACTTTCGGGCTGGCTCGAGGGACCGCATCACGCGATATTCACACGCACTGCACCCACGCGAGACACGTGTGTCGAATGGCTGCTCGAGGCACTTCGACTACGAGCCGGCAACTCGCATACGCCCGTCTTTTTTCCCAAGGGTGCTTGTATTACGAACTACCCTCCGAGAGAGAAAAAGGCTTATCGTGTAACGACATGAAACTTCCAGCAGTCAGAGAGATAGGCGAAAGCATCTTTCCCTCTTTTCCAGGGGTTATCCTCGAGTTTACGTAAATACCAGAAATTCTCTGACAACGACAAGAGACAGGAATGAAGACGGATACACCAACGATGGTAAACTTATCATGAAGAAATTCGTTCTATCGTCCTCGACTCTAATATCAAGAGGATTTTGCGTTTCCTGTTTCCCACATTCACTCCAACTCATCAGCGATCGAAGCCAACTATATTGATTGATGCAACTCGAGCACCAAGGGTAGCATCAACCCTTGGTGCTCGACTCTAGTCTCCAATGTCAATAGGGTCATTAGGAAAAAACTAGTCGATTGACAACAAGCTCCCCAATTAACCATAGCGAACTTCCCCCAAAGGTGACCTTCCTGTCGCACGAGTCAAGCATATCCTTCCACGTGTCTTCAAGCCCTTTATCCCTTAGTCGACGTGGCATCTCTGACAAATCCTGCTCAAAGGCTCAGGTGGCTCTGCATCGTTATAACATCACTTCTGGAGCATGTAAGTTGAATCAAAAAAGGCGTTACGTAAGCATTAGCCACTCCCTGTCAGTCCAACCCTCGTTCCTTCTGTCGTGTCTTGTTACCCCCCCCCCCCCCCCCCGACTTTTTCCGGCCAGGAAAAAGGGGTAGCGTAGTGAAAACAAACTGTAGGCTTGCCTTCGCATCGCGAGTTAACCAGAATCTGCCCCTTAACGTTGTACACACAACGAGAAGGTTCCCTCTCATTGGCTCAAAGTGATCCTTCCTCGAGAACACACACGGGATCAAAAGTTCCCTCTCGCTCGCTCTGTTCATACACCCGCTGCTTGTTCCAACGACAGGGCGTTCAAAGACCTCGGTCCCAACCTTTTAGGCGCTCTAAAAGGGACGAGTACGAGTTGCTTGGTCAAAAGTTTTCCTAGCTGTGTCCACGGAATCCCTTCACGTGTAACGGCTTCAATTTATGTATATTGTGTATGTATACAGGAATACATGTATATATATATATATATATACTTATTAATGTATATAACATATATATATATATATATATTTAGGTTGATTTCCGGACGATGAAGCATTTTGCATGTTACTTCTCCCTGGCAGCAGAGAGGTCGCTCGTTTTACCGTTACCCATCCCTTTGTAACTTTCTCGCCTTCGCCGTCATCTCGTCATTACCGTATTTTTCAAAGAGCCCGCGAAAGAAGTTGAAACCCCATTCACAGTAATTTTATCTTGGCGCCTTGGCCTAACCAAAGGCTTTCAACTTCTCTGTTCGCTCTTTTCTTCATTCGTACCGGCTGGATTAAGTTTCTATGCGGAAGTTGGCCGAGGGTTAAAAAGAAACGTAGACGAACGAGCCGAGAGGGTCAGGGAGGGGGAAGGGGGTGAAGGCTTCTTGGAAAAAGAGTGCGCGGGCTCTCTCGCAAATTCCTTTTCCGTTCCATTATACCGGTCTCGACTTTTCGCCTGTATTTTTTACAACCTACGTGCCGGCCACACGAGTCTTTTTTTTCACCCCTCGTCAGTTCGGTTTTTAACTCGCGCCTTTGTCGTGCCAGCAGAGGTGGAATAAACGTGTTCAGCTTTTGCAGTCACATTCTAGCGTGTCACTTGACACGCCAGCCACGGATCAGGTCGAACCGAAACATGGCTGGTGCTGAAGGGTCGCATCGATTAGGGTTGAAATTTTTTTTCACAGAGAAAAGCTATAATTTTTGGAAATTTATCGAAAAAAGGTCCAATAAAAGAACAAAATCCTAGTTTTTTCATTTTTTGACAGAGAACTTGAAAAAAATTACTATTGTATACGTCATATCTGTGACTGACGGGACATTCTCGATGGGATAACGACGTGAAAAATACAAAAATGCGAAAAAATTGTTTGATCACTTTTTCGTCGATTTTTTGAAAACTTCCAAATATTGAAATTTTACCTGGTTGTGACTTTATTCCTATGTAAACTATACATATTTCGCATAACAATTTTTCAAAGCTGACGTTGAGATCTAGAGAATGGCGTGGGCTTCATGCCGGTAGCTGAATTAGTGCGGCTATGGTGGTTGTTTGAAAATCGGCATAATTCGACCCAAAGGTATGGAAAATTTGTCAAAAATCATGGACCCAACTTCAAAAATTTATAAAAAATACAAAAATCATCGTATCCACAAAAACCAAGTGCCATTTTGAAGTTTAATCAATCATAAATAAAATGAGCGCAGGGTGGATCAGAAGCTTCAAAGGGAATCAAAGTTACAATCATTTTAGTAAAAAAAACTTTTTTTTTTAACCACGAGCGAAAAATTACCCAAATTTTATTTTCATTCAAAACAACCCCCGGCATCCGAATGCGAAGCGACCTAAGCGTATAATTCGCAATTCTGCGTTGAAAATATGAGAATACACGAACCTCATGGGCCCTTATTAGTTTTCGCAGCAAACCGCGTATACCGCGAATATTCTGTTTTGTCAAAACTTTGGCACGTCCTTACGAGCTTTACGACCATTGGAAAATGATTATAAAGTCATAACGCGATATGACGTAGTAAGGAGGAAAGTTTGAACCGCTCGATTATACGATACCAGTGTTTGAAGTACGCGGGGATAATAAGTCGAGGAACGGGACAACCCTGTCAAAGTTGACGCAGGCATCGAGGCATTCCCGAAGGTTGAATGTTCATCCCAGTAAACGTGCACGAAGCACCGAGCGAGAGCAAGGGGAATACACACGCTGGCAACGAGACGAGGAGTTTGAAGGTTTGCAAGGGGGATGAAAATCTCGTGTTATTCCATAGAAAGTTTGACGAGTGCCGTCTCGTGCGGTACGTCGTTGCAAAATGTAGTCCCCGAAAACTCAGCTTCTTCACTGGCAGGCTTTCTCATACTCTACGAGGCACTAGACTACCACACGATTCTCCGTTACCGAGGAAGAATATTTACCGTGCATCGTCTGTTATTGTAGCGTGCCGAGAGTACGATCTCGTCGTAAAGAAAAAGTAACGGGTTATCCCGAATGCTCTCTGGCCCGTTCGCAAACACGACTGAGTTGAAAAACGAAAAGGAAACGCGAAATTTCCATCGAACGTATTTACATCGCCCTGTATTTGTTGAATTATTATCCACCGTTACCATTTCTTACGTCAGTAATCGAATGGTAAAAATGGTAACGACGTTTCAGCTTTAAAACAACCCCTATTAATTCATCTTCGCGGGTATGACGTGAGCACGAGAACCACATTTTCCAATCTACAAATTTGGTAAATACATTGACGGCACCCTACCGCGTTTACCTTTTACCGACTGTCGGTAATTGAAATGGTTCTGGTTTTGATCAATCTAGGTGTGCCGTGCGAGGGGCAAGCTCCATCGAACGTATTTACATCGTCCTGTATTTGTTGAATTATTATCCACCGTTACCATTTCTTACGTCAGTAATCGAATGGTAAAAATGGTAACGACGTTTCAGCTTTAAAACAACCCCTATTAATTCATCTTCGCGGGTATGACGTGAGCACGAGAACCACATTTTCCAATCTACAAATTTGG
Source organism: Netelia virgata (assembly GCA_951802705.1). Classification (NCBI taxonomy): domain Eukaryota; kingdom Metazoa; phylum Arthropoda; class Insecta; order Hymenoptera; family Ichneumonidae; genus Netelia; species Netelia virgata. The sequence goes on along the minus strand of OX637867.1, from coordinate 14,349,763 downwards.
TAAATACATTGACGGCACCCTACTACGTTTGCCTTTTACCAACCGTCGGTAAGTGAAATCGTTCTGGATGGATCAATCTACGCGTTACGGGAGAGAGCCAAACTACCCCTCTAATATACACTCAAGGTATACAAAAACTCCGTCGCTTATCCAACAGCATACGCGATACGACGCCACGCGGTTTACTTTTACATTTTTTTTTTTTTTTCTTTACTCGAGCTATGCATACAACCCTCGTATCACCGACGTACACCAGACCACAAAGTGGTTTCGGGTAACTTCGGAGAGAGGTGCCCCGTTGGAGGGTAGTCAGGGGCTGGGGGAAACGAGGGGTGGAGTTTCCCAGGTTGGCGTTGGCAGCCATAGCACTAACCATATTTCGTCTCGATAACTTTGTTCCCGGGATGGTGCTCCCGGTACCGCAACGGGGATGCGTCGCCGGTCCTACCAACCCTCCACCCCTTTGCCGTTACTGTTTGCCCGTACGACGACCACGACGAACGAACGATCGATTCGCACGACCGTTTGACGCCGGTGTCATGAATCTGCGCGGCAATTCCCAGCGTCCTATTATCAAGGCGTCGATTCACGTGGCCCGCAACGTCTCTTCCCGAGGCGCGTTCCCTTCTTATCGCGTCAGGATACTTTGAATATAAAAATGAGGGCAAAATGGTCGGGCAATCGAGGTCCCCCTCTTTTTTTTCTTCGTCGATGACGACGTCGGTCGAAAGCCCGGGGCTGCATCGACGACGTCGTCTTTCTCATCTCGGTTTTTTTTATCACGATCCTTAAGAAAACCAACGGAATTATCAACACTTTGGGTTCTCCTCGTCACTTCCGTCCTGTATTCGTCGTTCAGCCGGATAAGAAAAAACGTGAAAGCACGAGAGGGTGAACGAAGAATAGGGGTAAACTCGATCGAAGCGATTGGAAACTTTGGTTACTTTCGAAGGGTGCAGAGTAGTTCGAGTGTTATTTTTTCCGCAATGGGGGGTTGGCGGAAGAAACGCCTGTGGAAGACGCTCGCGCCAAGGCATGAATATTTTACCACGGGACGGCCAAGAGTTTCAATCTCATCTACGGACGTTTAAGTCCGGTGCCCTTGGCCTTCGTCAAGGTTATAATTCTCGATAGCCTAGGGGGCTTCTACGCAGGTTTTCTTTAAGTATGAGAGCACGACGGGGTAAGTGGTTGCGAGTGCGGAGCGAGGGGTTGTTGGTCGTTTTCCCACATCTTCTAACCGCAGGCGTTTCCATTTCGCGTTACTTTCAATCCGAGAGTTTCTCGAGCGTGGACCAAAATCCTTCTACCCTCCAGCCTAAAAGCTCTCGATGGTGCGTCAGCTCGTGGGAGCTTCCCAGTTCGAAAGCGCGTCTCGGGTTTAGCCATAGGCTGGAACGAGTTAACATGGGGGTTCCCCTTGCGGCATTTGTGAGGTGAGACGTAAAACGGAATGAGAAAATAGTCTCGGCTGTGCGAAGGTAGAAATAAGTGCATTCTGGAATAGAGATCGTGGTAATTCCATTCTACGAATACGATCTTCGACCCGAGTGTTCCATTTCCGCACATGGAAAAAGTTAACGGATTTTCTTTAATAATATTGACTAATTGGATATCCTTGTTTAACCTTGAGAATGCTGTCGAGTAGCGGGCTAATCAGAGTGAAGGGACTCCAGGCTGGAATCGCCGCGCAGGGTCAAGAACAAAGTCATTGGTCCAGCCAGTTCACGACCAGTTTGGACACTTTTACGTCATCAACGAAAGGGAACTCCAGGCCAGCTGTTGCTGAGGGACCCCCTAGTTTGGTCTCTTTCGCGTTTTCAACGAGTAAGAAGGTAGTTTAAGGGCGGATTTCCGATCTAATAAGTTAGTAGAATATGAAAATATATATTCCTATTGATATCCGCACTCGTACCACTCCAACGACGTGTGACCACTTCGTCGAGACGGAAATTCATAGCGCCACGTCTTTTTAATTAACGCTGGAGTACCTATACGTTCCGTCTGAAGTAATGACGTCGTTTTCGTCATTCCGTGTCACCCTCGCAGATCCCACGGCTCTTTCTCACGCCCCCGGCGTGCGGATCGAGAGCTTCCATTGCGAGACCTCGTTCCCTCCTGGCCGCGACAGTGACGAATATTGTTTTCGTCACAGCGGGTACGTACAATTTAATTGTGCGACCCCCTGCCACGAGGGTTGAAAATGAGGCGAGCTCGAGATGAGACGACAATAAAAATAAATATTAATAATAAAAAGGTGAACGGGACGAGGAATAATATTACTCGACAATCAGACCTCTTTGTACCGTAGACAATGGACAAGCGGAATCATCGATCCGGGTTTGGAACACAAATAATTTTTCAGTCGATCAAATCGTCGCATTGATAATACGGTGGATCAGTGCAGATGTGTCAATACGGATTTGGCGAGCCGCATAATGCATACCGATTCCGCGCGTCATTCGTAATGCACGGATCATTAGTGATTTTACGTTCAATAATTGTTCTCGAAGCCTTTATGTACTGGCTTGACACGTTAGTTAACAGGCGTTACGTAATCATAGGATTGAGGGAAATGTCCACATTAGCGAGTTAAAGCCTCGGTTAATGCTCAAATCGTCATTACAATCGCGGACCGGAATTAATTTTTGAATGTCGCTCGTAGTTTCCTTTTTGCAGCGTAGATAGAGATTTTCGTGCATGTCCAATCGAAAATACGAATCGAGAGCTGGTTATTATCAAAAAAAAAAGAAAGGAAAGAGAAACACGCTGGATTTTCCCAGGTGGCCAATTAAAATGCAATATCGAATTATTTTTAACGAGTCGGCTATAACGGGAAGAATCAAGAGACGAGAAAACAAGTGGGTACGAGGGATGCCAGTTTGAATAATCGTATACCGAATGAAACACGTTTTGCGTCGGGCATTCGCGACTGTCACGACGAATTAGACGACGCAAGAGTCTCGAATGAAACTGAAAATACGACGGAGAAACCCAAGAACTCCGAGGAACATAGGGGATTGGGGTAAGTAGAGAGGAATTTATCAAGCAGCCCCCGGAAACACGTGTTTCCATTTGTTTCCGTCGTTTCAAGAATTGCGTAGGTTAATCGCGCCCGGTGAAAATAGAGCGAAGCGATGTTGTCTCAGGAATGATGACAGGATTCTTCGATCTCGGAATGATAAAACGACAGGGCCATTGCTGAAATGCGTGTCTCTACAGATGGCGATGTTGTTAAACGACGCTGTCGTCAGATGGCGCTCTAGTTAGACGACGCTGTCGTCAGATGGCGCTCTAGTTAGACGACGCTGTCGTCAGATGGAGCTGTCGTCAATGCTATCCCAGATATTGCCACATTCACACGATATTAAATAGAACGAATGGGTTGACAGTTTGACCAACGGCAGCAACAAGTTCTTAGAGGATCCGCAGTATTTTTCATTCGATCGTCGAGTCGAGGAAACGTGAAATTAAAAAGCGTCCAATTTGGTAATCTCGTGTTTCGACCGCGGTAACTCGTGCGGCGATAATTCATAGTAGGGCGATTAGTGGTCATGGAGCGAGGAACGAGGGTCGAGTTGAGCACTCGATGGAACAAAAAAAAATTCACTCGCACGAGATGCGCCCAGGGCGTTGCAAAAAGGGCATCGGGGCTTTCCGCTTACGAAATCGTGCCACGTATCAACTAGGGTAGCTACGTTGAATTATTTCTCATTCTTTTATTTCCACCCTAGGTATGCCCCGCGTGTACGTGTTCGAGCTACGAACCACGGCGTAATAATGCCGTATACTCCACCAACACTTTTCAGACAATTCGCCCGCGTAGGTCAAACGAGGGTGAGAAAAATTGTTAAACCCCCGCGCGCCGCGGCCCCTCGACAAATCTTTTTCCGTGACGCGTGTAATCGTACACAATGACGTAATTTTTACGCTCGCGAATCACGACCGACCAGCGGAAACGTTCGTCAATGTTTCATCACGCGATGGTTACACACGGAATGAATGCGAAATACTTTGGGCCACTAGCCCCGCGAAATTATTAAAGCGACGTTGGCGTTATAGAAAGAAAGGAAAAAATGTTTGTAAATATATTTGAAAAATATTTCAATTAGGACACAGCTGTTGGGTGGCGTCGTTCGATTATTCAAATCATCATTCTCCCCGCAACGTCATTAGTAAGTTAAAAAAGTTTCTTGCGTTACACGAGCCCGTGAATCATCTCGCGTCCGCGAGGGAACCCGCGCACGCGAGAGAAAGACGGCGAGAGTGAGCACGCCTCGAAGAGCTTTTACGAAAGCTCATCCACCTTTTCCACCGCTCGACGCCATTTGCCCGCGTACGTAGAGCGCGGCTAATGTGCTACTTCTGGAGAAGGCCACGGCATCAAACCCTCCCGGATGAGACGGGTGAAGTGGAGGGCCAAAGTTTTCGGAAAGTTCGCCACGGCCCCATTATAAGATTTCTAATGGGGTTTCTCTGGCGAGTCAAAGTTTTCGTACGATAATAAACAATGTCTTCGGCTACTTCCAAGCCATTTTGGTGGAGTGCACACGCCAGACGAGAGAATGAGAGATCGTGCGAGTGAAGTGCGACGGGGTAGTAAGCTTGAGAGAAAAGAAAGAGGGGTTGAGAGAGAGAGAGAGAGAGAGAGAGGAAGAGAGGAACGAACAGTGCCCCTTGTTGAATAATTTGTAGCTTCTTAAGGGGTAGATGGAGAACCCACCGAGACCCTAGCCTTCGTCTCGTTGAGACCGATTCATCAAAGCATCCCCCTTTTACATTAAAGTATGTTCCAAGGGTGGCGTTACCAACCCTCCCATTCGATGTTCCACTCACGATTCCTTAATTCCGGGCTTAAGTAAGACCGAATGAATTTAACGAACGACGCGGAAGGACGAGGGGTTAACGGCAATTTCGAAATTATAAACATAATAAACGAATGATAATTGTGACAATGGTTAGGTTGATTATTATTATTGTTAACAACGCGAGTGCGGAATTTCGAGGGAAATTTGTCCGGGACTCCTTCAACAATTATCAAAGTGGATCGAGCGTTTCTGGCCTCGTCGTAATTGTTTCTTACGTCGACGCCGAAGGGGCTCGTAGGAATGGGGGTAAAGTCTGATTAAACTAGTTTTCCCGTAAGACGAAGGCAAGGAGAATAGCGAGGTGTAGGACGCGGCCCAATGCCCGGAGCCGGAGTTCCACACCGAACGCTCGTAGAAATTCGTGGCTCTCCTCAAGTTTATAGTTTGCCTCCCCATCTTCCAGGGGGTTGAAGAGGTTAAGGTTTAACCCTCGTCGATCAACAAACATTGGTCTATCTTGTCTCTCGTCGCGTTTGAAAAATATTCAACCAGATTTAACCGGATGGTAATAACCCAAAGTCAAACGAAAAATCGCTCCAACTTCAACGGAATTTTTCTTTTTGTTTTTCATTCCTTCTTTTTTTTTTCTTCGATTTGGACGGTTTAAAAAATTCAACCACGTTGCGAAATTTCACGCTTGACCCGCTTACCGATTACTGGTGAAACGACGAAACGTTACGGAACCGTAAGCAAGATTAGCCCCGTGTCACATTGTTTGCACCTTCCGTCCGTTTACACGACAGTTTGCGGTACTCTGACTGTTTGCATGTTTGCATACGGGGTGCGAGGTCATCGCGCGTTAAAGTGCTCTCTCGTGATAGCCGGGTCAACGTGTCTGTCCGTTCGCGCATCTCCGGGGGGCAAACACAACGTTCTTCGTGCGATAATTTACGTCGGAATATGCAAAATTCGCCTCGCTCGCTTAACGAGGCTGGGAATGAATCAAGGGGATGTATAAAATATCGAATATAACGATAAAGGGGTAGAGCGGGGTCAAGTGTGTCGGTAATTTAAATATAATTCAAAAACCCTCGAAAGAGGGATCGATTTTTGGCAACTGATGCAAATGACCCCGAGCTAACCCGACAACGTCGATAATATCGTGAAATGGACCGGAAGAGAGAAATACGAGCACGTAAGAAATACATTATTTCGTGTGATATTTTTCTCGACGTTGAGAAGAGCGAAATATATCTGTAGTTCCCATATTCGTGGATCGATCGAACAGGCTTGTCGGGGACATTTGTCGGTTGGACTCCGTGACGTGGCTTCTCCACTCCCGAATCCTGTCACGAGACAGTGTATTATCATATTTTTGCATAATGGAATCAGTCGCTGTTTCTGAATCACGGGAGAATCGTCACTCCCTCGCTCACACATCGCAACCCCTGCGTAGGAGACGAGACCAACTCGGCAATAGTTGTTTAGCAAAAAAAAAAAAGGAAAAAATGGAAAATTGTAACGCGAGGCGAATCGACAATGACAAAAAAAAAGAATAAAAACACCTACAAAGCATCATTCAACATTCCAAAACCGGCGTTCTCCAGTAACGACCAGAACCGGAGACTTTTCTCTCCCTACGGTTGAAAATCGAAATTTATTCGGTTCACGATTAATTTCCAAGCTTTGTTTCGCCGGTTCTGCCCCGGTAAATCCCTCCCGGTTACCACCGTGCTCATACTGCGGAAAATCCCACGCTCTCTTTTCAACACGCGCCATATAACCCCGGCTCACCCCTCGTTCATTTTACCCGACTAGAAAAGATATTCTCGTAAATTTGTCCCTTGTGAATTTTCACCGGAGCTGCAGAGCCGTTCTTTTTTTTGTTGTTGTTTTGTTTTCAAAGCTCTTCGGGTAGATCCTATCGAGAGTCCTAACGCATGTGCCGAATGTATTCCGCGATAAATCGATTAGCGTAACGCGGACTGGTAACGATAAAACATGGCGATGCGGAAATTTTTTCGGACATTTGCCGTAACAATGGGTTTCGAGAAAAAAAAAATTCCACATAAAATTCGCATCAAAGTTTACCCCGAGCTCCTCTCGAAACACATAATTTTTTCCGTCCGCGTTGTAGTATTCTTCCGTTTCGAAAATCCGGTCTCCGTTTCACCATCGATTAGAAGCGCGTTTCAACGTCGACGAAAAATGGGCAACATAATTCGGACTATCCTGGAAACGGAGAGGAGAACGATAGTGAGAAGAAAAATATCGGAATCCATTAGTCATCGCGTCACCGGAAATAACAGACAGGATTAATATACCGCTTCCAGGTTGATAGACATCGCGGGACACTTCCATCAGAAAGTGTTCGCCCTTAGCCTGTTTCGTCGCGTATGAAAAAAAAACCCACGAGAAAAAAAGAAAGAAAAAAAACCCGGATTCGTGAAAGAAAATCAAATGAAAATGTCCTAAGGAGACGCGGAAATCCGCGTGCGACCGCAAGCGGATTAGAGTCGAGACTAACGAGATCGTTGAGCTAAATCGTTCGAATTAATTTCAGTTCGGGATTTAGCTCGAAATATTTTCCGCACAGTCCGTCCGTCTCGACGCGATGGCCGACCGACGATCGTACGACTGCGTTAATCGGTCGACCGAACGAACGGATGACGTCTCGTACCGCGATAAATCGGCAAGTAAAAGGGTTATTGCCGTAATCGAACTAAAATCTCGAAGTGAATTCTGGAATTCATGGGACGTTAATACGGGACGAAATATAGTCATCGTCGATACTCGATGCGGGATTAATTATACCGCTTGTATATCAGAATGATCTCCGCACGGTCATCTGAATTATTCACTTGCAAAATTGGATTATTCGTTTCCGCGGTAATGGATTGTTCAACGTGTTCCATGTTGGCCGTAACGAAATCCGCACGAGACTCTCCGTTCCCCTCGCGGTTTTCCGGAATACGCCACGGTCCGAAATGCGGTTCTCTGCCGTTTACCACCCTCGGTATCATTAATGTCGCCAAATAATCATTATTTTCCTCGTTAATCAACGGTTAATCGTACGTTCCCGAATTATTATATTCGTATGGTCGAATCGGTAGAGTTCCGGATCGTTGGATGCCAGGAGAATACCGCGGTACGACTAGTGGTTACGGTAGTGTATCATCATCATTGTTATCGTCGTAATCGTGCTGATGCATGAAACCCCCGTCGACTCCATTATCCATAATGGATCTTGGGGTCCGTAGTGTTCCTCGCATTGTTGGGAGGAAATCTCCCTTGTACCTATGTTGGCCTATTCCATGACCTATCCAAGGTACCTGCGAAGAGAATGAGGGATATTATGTGGGACACTCCTCAGAACCTCACCGCAAGAGGATTCGATCGGTGGATAATAATTTCGATGGACGAAGACGTAGTTGGACCGATTGGGTTGGTAACCAGTTTCGTGTGGAACGTTCCAGCCCCTTGGCAAGCTAGCGGCTCGATCCTACGCGAGAATACCCTATTTGCTCTGAATTCAATTAAACCGAGATTAAACAAACGCATATATCGGACACCAGTCTGCCAATATGGATGGATGCTTCGAATAGTTGGAGGAGGGCTGGTTACTATTGGCTCTGTAGGAGGTTCTGCCAAAATGTGGGTAGTGTCTCAGGAAACAGCACACTAAAGGGTGGAACGGACATGTTGAGAACCGGTGACCAAGGATGGATCTTATCTCGCTCCTTAAACCACGAAGTTAAGCCTCGGCTCGGCCTGTGAATAGGCTCGACCTCGACCAAAGGTCAGACCGAGCGTTGCTCGCCAAGTATCGGATTTAGACCGATCGGTGGTCCTGATTGGGAAGCATGATGACCATGGACTTCCTTGAAACGCTAATCTAGGACGTAGGAGTATCGTACCAGGGCACACGCTTCGAGGGAACGATGATTTTGGGGTGGGTACTCTAAAGGGGATGAAATGTTTGATCCCTCGCAACGATTTACAGTCGAGTTCTTCATAACTCGACTTGTATTTCAACCCTAACTAACACATAAGTTCCGACCGTTCGTACAATTACGAACAGTCCAGTTTTTAGGATTTTTAGTTCTCACTTACGATAAGTAGACGTGCTCATTTGTATCTTTAACGTGTTTGCAGCGATTCCCTTGAAGACGCATGGAAATCGCAGCACTTCCTGGACATTGGTACTCACCTGAAACAAACAAATAAAAATAAAGGGGTAAAATTGATTGTTCATGTGCAAACATAATTGTCGACAACAAGTGTAAATTACATTCGATCTTATGATCGTTTACAATCGTCTGTCGATATATTTTCGTTACTAAAAATCCTTCCCGGTGAGAACGTAAGCGCATGAATAAATTCATTTCCCTATCCGGTTGGTCTCACGGATTCGTGGGGAACATGTGCCACGGTAACGGTACGCGCGTATTTAGTTAAATGGTGGCGATGCATCATGTTTGCCGAAAATGCATACACAGTGGGGTTTGGCGAGGGTGTGTATAAGGCGTGCGAGGGGGTTGGTGGTGGTTTGAATAAAAGGTACGGATAGCTCGATGGTCGGGAACCCAGTGAGAGCATCGTGTATTAGAACCAAGCGTGAACAGTGCTCCCTCGCTGTACGGTTATATCTACCGTCGTTGCAATGGCAGGAGGAAAATAGGGGTTGGCGGGGTGAGAGTGTGGAAGGGGTAGTATAAACGTGCCGGGAACGAATAGAATTTGGCCTGCATCGCTCCTGGTTCAATTCAGATAGCCTTTCAGCCGGCATATTAAATTTATGGTATGCACGCCGCACATAACTCTAGCCTCTCTCTCACCCTCCTCAACCTGTCTCTCACTCTACCTACGACGAGAGTCCAAGCTCGGATAGAAACCTTGTGCCGTTGAAGGTCGATGGAAGGAGACGAATCCAGTGAGTATCGCGTATCCGATTGGAGCTCGGACCGGGACAACCAGTACGATTAGAGAAAAACCTACCAGACCCTAAATTCGGCAGGGTGGACACTCTCGCAACTTTCTATAAATACAGTTCAGACGTCGAAAGCTCCTCGTACGATGTTCAACGGCGTTGTATCGATGGCGTTTCAAACCAGAAGCTCGATATTCACCGAAAAGTTTCGTTTCGCAACGGTCCAAGGTCATAGAGGTTATTTTACGACTGGCTATAAATATAGTCGAAACGCTGGGTTTCCAGGTTCTACGGTATTCATCCCAGGTTTAGATTCGTAATTTCTGCTAGACGATCGTGAATCCAGCAATTCCGTCCAACGTCTCCTGGAAGTATGGCACTTCCAGTGTTCACTCGAGTACGAACTATTTCCAGCACTAAAACTGTATTTGCTCGCAACGGGGACAAATAGGTAAGTAATTGCGGATATTTTCGGAGCATGGCGAGTCTCGTAAAATATTATGGGGTAGGTGAATGTATCGTTACTCACACGTTTCATAGACTATGTGCATGGTATTAAAACATCCCTTGCAACGCGTCCTCTTTCTATCTATCGCGCCAGCGGTGACGAACCACTCGTTCGCACATTCATTTATGAAGTACTATCGTGATATTTACCCGAACGCTATATTACACGATTGGTCGCTACCCTTATCGTCCTTTCGTGACATTGTAATCGTGATACCTCCCCTCGAACCAACTACTCGTATTACCAACAAAATAACCTCGTTCGAGGTTGTTTATCGCGCGCTTGTCATCAAAATTATTCACACTTTATACACAGTTTATTTGTATATTTCAAATACACGTAGGTACTTCGTAAAAGCTTCATTACACCCTCGTACATCACGAGTTTTATCAGCCGTCGTTGTTTGTTTACGAGCGAAACAAAAATGACAGCCTCTCGAACGTATAGAATTATCGAGTGTGGACCGGGGGACAAAGGTCGTGATCGAAGGGTGAGTTCACGACGGAACCTACGGTCTCTCGTCAGTCATACGAGAAAAATAAGAGGAGATCGAATGTAAACAAGGGACGACGATCCCGAGAAGAGGATTCGGATGATAACAAGGGGGAAAAAACAGAATAGGGGCGCTCAACCCTCCTCCACTGTGTAAAATTCATCGATCTTCCTCCATGTCTATGAAATACTTGCGTTTCACGCGACTGTCACGTGATCGGTCGAATCATTTTTTATTCTTTTTTATTTACACTTCAACATCGTCGCTCGATACCCCAGTCGCTCAATTGGGTGGACTACGCGGTAAGGATGATATCGAATTGCTCGTTTCCGACGTTTTCATTATCCTTGTCGACATTCCCTTCTCTCGCTCCCTCTTGCAAGGGCGAATTCGGTCGCGAGATAAAAAGATGAAACGAGGGAACGTTATAATCGAGCCTTTCGTTTCACGTTTACTACAAGCTATAACTATTGTACGTGCACTTGTACTCCTCGTCCTGTAATCAAGCTTCCCTTTCTGCCAATTCCCGAATGCAGTAAACCACCCTCGTTCTTGGAAACTAAACGATTCAAACGAACGTCGTTATTTCGAATGGTTGCTTACGTATTTATTTGCGAGTCACCATTATAGTTGGTGGCATCGGTGCATGTATGGGGCGTTTCGTGTAAGTTGACCCTTGGCATTTTTTTTAATACGTTAGAATGAAATATAAGGATGATCTTGCCATCCCTTAGGATTAAATAAATTGAAATATTACATCATCGTTGGAATTTATCGTTCGTACGATAAGAAAAATAAATATAACGAGCGAAATTCGTGTTTGTCAGAATTTTTCGGTCGATTCCTATTCGACGATACAATTTCCATCCTCGTTCGACACTTCGACAGAGACACACGATCGCGACACACTTCGACACGGATGCGGATGAAGCGACGACGATTACCGTACCGCGATGTATATCCGGTGGTCAGTAAACAAAGCCGCGGCATTGACCAAAATCGTCCCGGGAATTTAGCACGACAAACTATGAACAGACCAGCGGCGCAATTACGACCGATTCGTCGTCGTTTATCCTTGAATCTCGTTGTAATATCGTCGTCGTTCGAACGAAAAAAAAAACAAAACACAAAATTCGATCGTTCGATAAAAGCTTCGAAATTTTTTAAAGAATGAAAAAAAGAAAAATCTTTTTACAATTGACAATTCGGAGAAGTTTTTTTTTTTTCATTCGTCGTTTGGTAGGTCGAAAGAATTTGACGCGATTGAATCGAATGTCCCGAGGCTCAGCAGATTATGACGAGCTTGCGATTGCAGAATTGACAATGGGGAACAAAAATGGTGGAAAATTGTGCTCGAGGTAACGACGACCCTTCGGCGTGTGTCTCTCGTTAGGCTGACGATACGTAAAGTTCGCTTACGATGAAACGATGGGGAGGAGAAAAAACGCGATACGTGGTTTGCCCTTTAGTGTCGAACGAGCCCTTGTCTAGCTGGTTTTTTTATTTCATTCGGTTGTTTTTTCTATTTCACTGTCACGTTGCGAATGCTCGAGACATTGTCGTAGGTTATTGCAAACGGGAAAATAAAAATACGAAATTGCAGGACACCTATAGGAGTTCCAAAATATACAGGAATTAAAAAAATTGCAGGACTTGCAGGACGTCAGTATTAACAAGATTACAGGCGTTCTAGGATTCGAAGGACTTACAGGACTCACAGGATTCTTGAGATTTTTATGAATCCTTCATGTTTTCTTCGAGTCCTATAAATCCTTGGCAGCTCGCGTGATCGATCTCCTTGTGGCAGGAGATTCATCGGTCCTGATCGGTGAGCCGAGTTTCTCGCCCCTAGTGACGATGGCTAGACGCTTCGATTTCTCTCCTTCGTCAGCATGATAAAGGACGACGTGTTGAGAGGAACGAACTATCCCGAGAATAGAGAGAAAAAAAAGAAACGAAAGAAATGTACGAGTGGTAAAGGCACACGCGAAGGCGATAAGGCACACGTTGAAAGGAACGCGAAGAGTCAACCTCGACGTCTGACCAAATATTGGTTATACCACTTGGATCTGTCTCGCTTCTTCTTCATTATACCAAGAAACGTGAGACACGTATATGTGGATGGAGCTTAGCTTAGCTCGTGCAGTTGAGTCGACGACGAGGGTAAGAAAAAGTTACCCCAGACGGATGAACGGCTCGAGGAAGAAGATAAGACGCAAAAATCGCGAGAAGAAAATACCTTCGTGGCTGTGTAATAAAAAGGAAAAAATGTGGTTACAATTCTTAATCCCGGCGACGATTGATTTTTACCGCGTATCGATGAAATATAAATTTGTTTAAAAATCATTCAACTCGTCAATAACGATGGAAAATTTCATCTATACAATTAAACAATATTAATTTTACAATATTATTGAATTTATGAAATTATATAACGTACGTTTAATTGTAATAATATGTAATTTACACAATTATACAATCAACAAATATTAGCAAGATAAATTAATTTATCACAATCCGACAAAATGCAAAGCTTCGTTACACATTTAATTTACGAAAATTCGTAATTTATTATTTATTAATTTATATAATTGTATAATATTACGAATCATCCTTTCGACGTTTAATTTACAAATATTTATATAACGTTTCGTTCTCAGTAACAATGTAATTATTAATTACAAAGTAAACGTGTTTTCGTCCAAATTATTTATCCGAAAAATATGTAACTCTACGCCATTAGTCATTTTCGATCGTTGGAGAGATTTTTCGTTACGCTGAAAACAGTACGAATAATCTCGTTGCGTATCGTGGGAATACTATTGTACGTGGGGCACACGATGAAATTTTCATTTCGGGACCATAAACCTTTCGATATAATTAGCATGGGGCCAATATTCAATTCACTTTATGGCAATTTCATATCGAGAGGGAAACACGAGGTTAGGGGAGGGTTGGGGAGGCGGGGGGAGGTTTAACGTTTCTCAGTGGTTTTGTACACGGTTGAAAACGTGGAACGTCGATAGGGAAAATATCTCGACCGAACTACCACCTCAACCCCCTTCAACCCCTCTGATAATTCAACGCTACGTTTTCAACGACCGATCAAATTTGCCAACGGGCTCATTCGTTTGCAAATTATGTTATTCCAAATTACGAGACTGCTCGATAATTTATTCATGCTACCTCGGTGACATCCCTTCCTTTTTAAATTATGTATTATTTCCGTCTATATATGTATATAAATAAATAAAGCATAAAAAAGAAATTACGTAAAGTCAAATTCCGAACATTCCGTCCACTCATTATTAACCCGGTGACGTCGTCCCCTGTGCCATCGATAATTAGAATAATAATCGACCCGTATGGTGGAAAAATGTCGATGTACTAACCGAAGGGTAATTTCCTCGTTAAAAATCACAGTCGAGTTTCAAACGAGGGAATATTGCACGTCGAATACATATTAATTATTCATACGAACGATGCGTGATCGAGTGTAAAATTTTTACGAGATACACGGAAATAAAAAAATTATGACACGGTAGGGGTTGGTTAAATAATAATCGACTTATCGTTCATTTTTCCAACCTCGTTCTACACAAGTGTTCGACTCTTGACGATCATCATTCGTTCTAATTATCAAGCAAATACTTCCTATTTTTTCAACCCCTGATTATTCTTCGATAAGGGATGAAAAGTACAGAAAACGTACTTTTTATTCTACAAAGATAAAGCTCTCGCTATAAAAACAAAAAACAAAAAACTGATAACACGACTGAAACAGAAGTATATCCTTCTCTCTCTCTTTCTCTCGCTTGTTCAAGAGAGATCGTCGACGACCGATAAAGTATTAATGACCCGTTGGGAATGCCCGTAACGAGTTGTACGAGGATTCCAACGTAGAGCTTGTTGGAAATTCTTCTTACGACGATTCATCGCAAAGTTGGTCAGTTCGAATGACGCTAGACCACGGTACTGACCTCGGAATAGTTCCAAGCGTCTCTTTCATCCCCCTCGTACCAACCCCCCTAACGTTCATCCCCTATCTCGATATATATTTAGGGGTTGGTGGGTCTATAGCTAGGGGGTAGCTTTAGGCTATGTATACACGTATATATACGAGCCGCCCCCTAGAGCCCTGGCACTTTATCCCACCAGTTTCCACCCCTAAAAAAACCACCCCTCACGCTCTTTCCACGATCTCTAAACGTGTTCAATCTTACATCGGCTCCCCGCTGGTACTTCGCCCTCTACTTGCTGCTGCTGCTGCTTCTGTTCGATGGCGAACCAAAAGTTTCGAGATAAATCGAGGACTCGAGAATCGGGATCTTCTCCGGCGGACGTCTTCTCGTCGTTATATTACTTCTGGAAAACTCTCCGTGCACACCAGACAGCCATGGCGTTATAGCAATCGTCGTCGTTTCTTTCCCACCCCCTGCACCCCTTCCTCCCTGCGTCGATATGCTCAACGATTTTCAAGAAATATCGAACATACTTTTTCGACGGAGGGGATGAAATGAAAAAATGGGTCGGGGGTGGGGGGATGAAAAAATAAGGGATGAATTTTTGTTTTCTCTTCGTCGCGACAAAACTCGATAAATTAATTCTTGGATTGGTTTGACTCGAATTCATTTTCTTTTTTTACTCGTGTCTTTTAGATTTCTCATTCTATGGATGCAATCAGGGTGGAATCGAGTCTCAAGGGAAAAAAAGGAAAATAGCCTCTATACCTTTTTCCATGCATATATTTTACTTGGTCTTCCATGCGAAGAAATTGATTTGCTCCCTGGCACGACGAGTATTACCCTCGCGTTGTATTATATATATATATATATTTTGTTTTGACGTTTTCTTTATTTCTCTTCGCGAGACAGGCTGATTGGAGGGATGAATAAAAAGAAAATATGTCGAGAGGATGTTGAGACGAAAGACTGCCATGAAGGGGATGGGGTTGAAGGCTGTAGAGGTTGTGAAGGGGTTGAAACGAATATAAGGGCGAATATAAGGGCGAAAACCGAAAGAGTAAATATGCGCGGCTACGTTCTTTATTTCCCGTGGGTTCGGTGAAAAATCCGAGGTAAGTCGGGGCAAGCGTGGCAAGAAAGAAAAACAAACGAAAAGTAAAAAAAAAAACAAAACCGAAAAAATAAGAATACAAATCCCACGTCGCGATATCGCGAGACGAGAATGAAAAAAAAGGAAAAAATTGTCGCTCATATATCCACGAGACTTTTTTCGGCGATAGGGGTGGGTTTGCAATGGAAAGAAAGAAAAAAAAAGAAAAAAGAACAAAGGACAACCCTGGGGGCTCGCGACGAAGGACGTGTGTTTAACACCCCCGTGTCGTTACCTAGGAAATGAAAGGGGTTGAACTTGCGAGAAGACGAATATACGCAAAACGCCTCGAGTGAAAAAAGAAAAAAGAGAAAGGGGTGACAATGAGAAAAAAAATCGGACGGTCGAGACCGTTGACGGAATTGCATTAAGATCGCTCGGAGACGTCCCAATGGGACACGGAGCAGTCATCGGGGTAGAACAAGAAAATACACCCCCTAGCCCTACGATACAAAAAAAAATTCGCGAAAATAAATAACGAAAGAAAAAGAGAGACAAGAAAAAAAAAATTTTTTCTACATAATAATCGTACGACTCGAGAAGGGGTTGGAACAGTTTCGGTTAACGCTCGTGACACCCTCGGATTTATCGCGACTGGGGTGGATTTATTATTTCCAAGGGTTTCGCCTCAAGGGGGTGAGCAACGCGAGAATTTAAGTTTCTCTAAAAAAAAAAGAAAAAAAAAGAAAAACCACTGCGACAAAAAACATTTCAAAAAATGTTTAGGGGTTACGTTCTTACTGATGTCGCGGTTGGGGGACTCTCCTTTTTTTCTTTTTTTTTTATGCACTCGAGAACAAGGGCGGGGGGGAGGGGGTGGCAAGCCCGATGCGACCTAAGAAGAAGATTCTCAGCGCCATGTTGACGTGATCGATGGCTTCGCACCGAATGGAACACGTCTCTTATCTTTTTATTTTACCGAAGAAAAAGAGGGTTGAGAGAGGGTGAGGGTGAGGTCGAGGGTAGAGTCTCGTGTCTCAGCCCTCTGCACTACGTCGATTTCCCACAATTCCCTCGAGGTCAGGTGCGCTCCGACCATCTGATTGCTTTTTTTTTGCATTTTTTTTGTTCATCCCTTAACCGCGATGCAACGGTGTGCAACACACCCCATCTGTCTTCATTTCGATCGTTCGGTCTTCCTTTCGCGGCCTCTCGACGTCACGGTGGCGATAATTGCGCCGTGAAAAGGAAGCTTAGCTCGATGCTCGAACGAAATACTCTCGCAGGGGTTTCGATGATTTCCGAGCGAAGAAAATTTCATCCCCTAATTTTGAAAAATGAAGAAATTTCAATATTTCCGAGAACGAATTTGAGAGACGATCCCACGTTTGGAAAGCCAGACGGTCAATATTTTTACAAAAACGTTGTACGATGAAACGTAGAAATTACCACAAAAAAACTACCCTTAAAAAAACTAGAATAGGGGTGGCAAACCATCTCGCCAATCACGTATCGCATTCTCCACTCGGATCTTTGTTTAACATTTTTTTCATCCCTCATTACCAGCCCCCTCGTGCCCCAAGGGTTGCTTAATCTCAGATTTCGATTACATCTCTCAATTTTTTCCTTCGTCTTTGTTTTTTTTCGTTAATTCGCTAATCATAATAAGATCCGATTAGAAAAATAGGGAGGGTGAAAAGGGGATGAAAAAAGGGAAGCGAGAAAGGACGAGGCTGTGTACGTAGTGCGAGAAGCGTAGGTGCCCTCGAGACTCGGTAGAATGAAGAAGAAAAGAGGAAAGCTCTTGCAGGCAAAAAACATAAGAACGAGATATTAAAATATAGGGGTTGAAAAAAATATATAATGAAAGCTCGAAGCTTAGACGAGAGTCTGGGCCTCACTCTTTTTTATTTCACTCGTTTGCAGGTTTATATTCACCGGTAATTTGCCACCCCTTCAACCCTTGCTTGCGTTTCTCTCTCTCTCCCTTATTTCTCTGTTCTCAAAAGCCTCGAGAGGAGAACTCTCTCTCACTCTCTCTCTCTCTCTCTCTCTCTCTCCCTCTTTCGTTGGTGAGAAGCTTTCGCTCTGCTTCTCGGCCAGAGGGCTGCACAGCACGCCAGCTCGTTGATGCTCGTCCCGTACAGACATTTTTTTACCGCACTACTCGACGTCGCATGCACATAAGCGTGTACTACAGTGATGTCAGCAAGCTCTGGGCCTCGTTCCATTCCTCTCTCGCTCATTCTCTCTTGGGGCATGGCTTGGAAGCTTCATTTACTCTCGTTTCGACCTCACCCCGAAGCCTTTGAGGGAAAAACGAGCTTACGTCCTCGCTCGCTCTTGCGGAACCTTTCTTGAATCTTCGTAGCTCGAAGGCAAACCGCACCGGTCTCGTCGTCCTCGTATAATAGACATTGGATTAAGCCGCAGGATAACGAGAAGAGACGCGGTCAAAGAGACGAATTTATATATATATTTTTTAACATACATATATTATTCAGAATAGTGCGAGATATAGACATCTCATTTTAAGGGTTGAAACATTTTGTTGGGTACATTTTTTCGTTTTTAGGGGTTGAAGTTTGTTGTATAGAAGTTGCAACCGCTAATATAACGATACTTGTACAGTATTGATTTTATGTTTTATTTTATGATATAGCAATAAAGTCGATGCATTTGGATTTTCGAACCATTAATTATTTCTATCTTTTTCCTATCCGTTTGACATTTCTTCTTATTCACCCCCATGCAAGCTCTACATTAATAATTTTAATAAAAGTCGTAGCTCGAAACTCGAACGCTGACACAATGTGAACGATGACATTTTGCAATCAAGGGTAAGAGAGTCAACGTTTAACAAGATAGACGAGCAAAGGAAGTCCCGAGAGAGATTTCAAAGAATTTGACTTTGAGGGAATAGAATGCAGCACACTGGAAGCAGAGGGATGTAAAAAAAAGACGAATTTTCCGCAATCGGATTTCTTTATGACTCATCAGTTCGCAGGGATGCATTTTTCTCTGTTACAGTCAGAATTGCGATAAAGCTTAACGAGTTCGTTTTCGGATCGAGAAACTGCACCCTTATTTTATAATCCTCGTGCAAAAAAACTTTTGCTTCTGATGAGAGAATCTTTAGAGATTTTCGCTTCTGTCGTGTCTTACCAATTTCCATTAGTGCGCGGCGAATGAAATCTAATCTGTACTCGGATTTAACTCCCTAAATCTGCTTATGAAATCTCATATTTATTATAGCTTTATATTTGTGAAAATAAGAGACGTTTCAAGTTTGTGGAATTTTTCAATGTTTGTCAAATTATTAATATTATTTTAGGCTTGAAATTTGGAAATATATCTTTTTTATACTTTGGACCAGAATGATAACGAAACTCTAAAAATCGTTTTATTCGTTCAAAGAAACATTTCATTTTTTTGAGGAAAAATCGATTTTATTTTTTTCTAATTTACCAAAAATCAACCCCAAAAGTCTTTCGATTTCGAGTAGAACGCCCCATATACACGAAACTCCGGACAAACGAATCAAAAGTAAGAAACCAGCTATATTCAGGTGTATTATTTTTTCCACATTAAAACAAAACAAAAACCACCCTTGGGGATACGATTTCTCATCGACGCCGCAAAAGCAGCCCCACGGATAGTTCGAAACGGACGTACATTTGTTTCCGTCTTCGTTGGTCCTGTTTCTGCACGGTTTGGTCGTAGCAACCCCCAACCCCTTTTTACCACCAACAACCCCACCCTCGCCCTTTTTCTTTCGCGCCAAAGTGTTTGTTTTACGTTTCCTTTTTCCCTTTGTAAACGTGGCGAGCAGTCTCCCCGGGCAAGGTTTTTTCCGCGATATACAACAACGGAGAAAACGGAAGGGGCAACAGCCAGAATGTTTGTCATGCGGTTTTCCCGTTTCCCGGCCATACCTCCCTCTTTTTCTTCGCGACGAGCCCATTTTTCTCATTTTTTTTCTTTCTCTCGCTCGTTTCGTGTTTTATTTATTTTTATTTTTTCAGACTTTCACAATATTTTACGTTTTGTTTCGCGTCTCGAGCTCGGGCTAGTGGCTGCAAAAGAAAAGCGGAAAATTGCTCGAACGGGCGAGAGAGTCGAGGACCGTTCCTCGCCGACCACCGAAGATACGAAAGAAACCGTGGAAAAATATATCGCGCGGTACGGGGGCACGAGAATATAAAAAAAATACTGGCACTTCTGACGTTGGAAACGTTCGTAATAATTTCAACCCTGCGAATAGAGGAGGATTTTTGTTTTTTTTATTTGTTTGCCGCGTCGTCGCGTTTCCTCGCGGAAAATTATTTCTTCTCCCGACCAATTAGCACAAACGGACCAGGAAATTGGCTAATTATGAGGGAAAAAAACGCGACGAGTGAGTTTTTATTTATCGTCGATTTATTTTCAATTCGTTCGACGAATTTTGCCACGATTTTATTCGATTTTTCCCCACGAATGAAAAATAAGTCATGTTTTGTTTCCAAGCGACCCACTTGACCCCGAGCTCTATATCAACAAAACAACATTAAAATATAACCCTCAATTTTCGAAAGAAGCTGAAAACTCGCTAAGGGTAGTTTCGGGGGTGAAACACGAAATTGTAAATAAACCCACGAAACGTCGAGCGTTTTCAAACTTCCGGTTGTATTCACACACGGAGAATTTTACCGGTGCATCGTAGCTTTTTTGTAGAGCCTACGAAAACAACAAAACAAAGAAAAACAAAATTGCACAAGTGGCTAAAACTATCCGACTGCCTCACCACCGCATCTATTTACGCCATTTCATTATTAAAGTCGGACGTTTAACCTGGCCACACTTTGTACCCGGCGCTAGAGGAACGTACAGAGAGATGTACGTGCTGGAAAAGGGGGTTGAAAGAGGGTTGAAGGGGGTTGAGGCTCGTCGTTGAGTTACACAGAAATATATATATATATATATATGTAGCGTATGGTACCCTACACGCAGCATTGCATTTTCGACCCAGGGCGTTTAGGGAGATTCTTGTATTATTACCGTGTGGCAGGGCAGGAAGACCGGAGGTAATTAAATGCATTCTCGTCGTTGAACTTGGCGTAACGCCCTTTTGCAATTATATCTCGTCTACCGTACCGCTGCTTAACGCCCTTAGTTCCTATTAAACACACGCTCATCAAACTGATTACTCGTGTACACACCCACACGCTCATGCGCGTTAAGAGCGAATTTTTATTTTTGTTTAGGGGTTGTCTATCGTCCAGCAATATTAAGCCGAGGTATACTTATTTATTGTTATTGTTATGTTTGCATGTAATTATAATAATAAATATATTTCGATATTATTATTAATCATTTGTATGAAACTAATAACAACATTTTTTTTGTTTTTTAAATACTTGTTGAAACGACGAAATAGCAATTCAAAAAAATAATAATGTATCAATCAATTTAAAAAGGAGGACATAATAATCAAAATTTATTATTTTCTCTCACTTGTTATTGAACTCGGAATCAATTAATTTTATTCGTACGATAATTAAAACGCGACGATATGCATTATTACAGTTTTCTCGTATTTATCGATATTTTCGTACAACGTTATTTTTTATTTATTTCTTTTTTTTGTATTGGTACGCGTTCGATAGATTTGTCTACGATGTAAAGTTTTTTACCCCCTCCAGTCTCGAGTTTCGAGTTTCCAATCAGAGTCTCGGAGATCGTTAACGACGAGGGTCCTGGTACGGTCGGAGTTACCGGTATGTCGTTGGGCGTAGAGAGCAACGTGTGTGCCAGTCACTACGAGAAATGTCAGTTCATCCCCCTCCTGCAACCCTTCATCGCCCTACCCCTATTTCTCTCTTCGTTGATTATTGCGATCGATTAATTGCTATCGTTAAGTCTTTCTGGGCATTCTATCGGTGATGACTATCTTGCTCTCGCTTTATCATTTTTTTTTCAACCCCCAACCTACCCTCTAGGTTCTCCCTCGCTCACGTATTTTCTCCTGTATATCGAGAGACACGCGACAACGAGTATTGGTTACACCAGTTCCCAGTTCCTTTTGTCTCGTCCACATTTTTGTATCTCTCTCTTCAACCCCCTCGCTACCCCCATCATCCCTTCGAAACGATTCGTGCGGTAAGAAAAAAAAAAACGACGAGGAGTACGCGGAAATTAATGCAATTACGACTTTTACACAGTCACGCACGTACGTCGATTCAACGTACGAGAGAATCGAGGAGAGGACCGGTTTTTCATCATTAAATCGAAAAATAAAGTGCAACCCTTCGAGGCTGTGAGCACAAAAAAATATTGAAAAACATAAAATGAAACTCAAACCACTTGAATAACGTTACGACGAGCAGTCGTGTTGATTTTATTTTGCGCAATTTAAAAATGTAATATCGAGATTTCCGAATGAACGGCTAAGGGTAGTTTGAAAAAAGAAAACCATGGTCGAATTAAAAAATTCCTTGTTATCGAAATAATTCGATAATGCATTTCCATCGAATTCGTAATAGGACTAAACACGAGAGAAATATTATTCAAAAGCAGTCGATATCGTCGAGTCGAAAACAATGAAAATTAATTGAAACGAAAAGAAAAAAAAAAAAAAAAAGTAAAAAGTACTTTTTTCGTCGAAAAATGAAACGACGAGACGAATGAATATCGAGAGAGATGTATTTTCAGGCTCGTGCTATCGACAATATACGCGTGGGCAATTTTTATTAAATTTTTCCATTCGATTTTCTTTAAGGGATGTTTTAATTTTTTTTTTATTTTGCGTTTGTTATTCCTTCACTTTTATCAACGGACAGGTATTACGTGCTTCTTTTTCATTTCTTTCCTGCTGGATCGCTCGCCCGTTTCTCTTTCCTTTTTTTTATGTTTCTTTGTTTTTTGTTTGTTTGTTTCTTTTTCCCTTTTTTTCGTTCACGTCGTGTACGGACTTCGATAAAATGCGAGCCGAGAGGCGTCCGTTATTCGATATTTTCCGGACGACAATTTATGGGGCCCGTTGCGCACGGCAAGACGCCTACGTTTTACCTTGTTACGTATTTTTGCTATTCTACGCGATATATCTATATTTATTTATGTACGTACCCCCTACGAGCTACGAACGACGATAAAACAGAGGCGAAACTTCGGGGAGAAAAGCGCATGCAAGCGCTGCGCGACCGAGTCAAGATTGGCTTTTCAATTTAACCCTCCCAGCTACGAACAGGACGGACCCCAATTTCCACCCTTATTTTGTTGCACGCCCACGATACGATCCACCAGCGAGGAAAAACGTTTCGGAAATCCCGCGGTAAACGCGACTCTCGGTTCGCTCTCGACGGACGGAAATAATTTTATGCAAAATCATATTCTCGTGTGAGAAACGGAAGGAAGGAGGAATCTTTTTTTTCTTTTTTTTTTTCATGGATTTGTTAAAAATATAACGAGGGGTTGTTTCAGCTTGAATTTCCAGTGAGCGATTCTATAATGTTTATTATTATTATTATTATTTTTAATAATTATATAATATATTCAATAATTTATTTGGTTGATTGTTATAAATGTATATTAACTTTGTGGAGTTAGGGCGCGATAAGCCGAGGGCAAAAGGGTCACCCGTTTCGCGAGAATATAATAATTTATGTAATTAAATATTGACGCATGGTTGAATAAATTATTTTAATACATGTTGGACGAGTGCGATTATTATTAACGGGGAAAATTAAGGGCGAGAGAGCACGTAGACTCGTGCGAACGAACAATTGTGTAAATTGATTAGAGAACAAAATTGTTTACGCTTGTGTGATGAAAATTCAAAAAAGAAGATTCGATTTATTTAAAAATTTATAATTATTTTCTATGAAACAATTAGACATTGTTCGAATAACGCTGCGCGAGTAACGAGCTAGGATTCACGCATGCGCGTGCACGATCCGCACGCTTCGGCGGTCGGGACTACACTGAGCTCGCTGCCTCGCGTCGAGCGTAACGCGCATGCGCGAGTCCGCCACCACTACTACGCACGTGTATCCTCAAGCAGAGGATTGTACGAGATACGTACAATTTTACAAATTTGACTAAATTTTAATGACGAAATTATTTTCCCTAGATATTTCAATTTCAATGCACCGTTTCATCGTCCGTTAGACAAAAAAGGGTTCAGGATTCCATCTAAATTATTAAACCTGTCAAAAAAAAAAAAAAAGGACAAAAAAATCTATACGTCCGAAAGTTCATTTGCCTCAATTTCGATCGTTTCAATTTACGGTGCAACATTCAATCTAGCGTTTTTAACAGTCCTATGCCCCCTCTCCCCTCTCGCATTAAAAACTGCGAGAAAAATATCCTGCGTGGGCTGTTTCGACAGTTCACGGTGGCGCGCGCGACAAACCCTGGAAAAACGTTTAACTCCACATAGCCCACCTCGTTCGATCGAATGGCTATCGATTTCTCGCAACGGTGGGGCCAAAAAAACGTCGCAAAAAAAAAAAAAAAAAAATAGAAGAAAAATGAAAAACGCGAAAGAGACGCAACGGGGTTGGTTCTCGTATTGGTGAGAATTTGGATTGAAAAATAAAATATAAAATTGAGGAGGGGGTGAGAAAGAGAGAGATTGGGATTTCGCGGTAGCGAATGGAAAATTGGCCCTGATAGATTTTCCTCGAGCATCGCGATATCGCCGCAGGACCATTTTCGTTCCTACGTCCTTGATTTGCATGAAGCTCGAAGAATTTAGGTTAATGGGACGAGCGAAATCCTCGCTGGTGTCTCTCTCTCTCTCTCACCCCTTATCTCCACCCTCTCTCACTTCCGGACTGGAAGTTTCGTGAAGGCGACAACGGAAGGGAAAACTGGGAAAGTGTGACGATTTGCGAGGAAAATTGCTTATGCGAGAAAAATAAGTTTGATCAAGGACTAGGGGGTGTTCTCGAGGGGTTGAGGGTGGCAAAGAGAAGAAGCAGGAGAGGGATGAAAAAAGAAATTATTTTTCGTACAGAAAATAAAATATTACCGCAACAAAAATTGAAAAATTATAATTTGACCTTGATCAAGGTCAAATCTTTTTTTTCAATTTTCTTTTCAATTAAATTTAACAAAAATAATCTCGTTGGAATCCAAGGGTTGTTTATCGAGACTTATTAAGAAAGGTCTACCGGCTCGTTAGCAATTCCATTCGCCTCGGGCTCGCAACTTCGTTAATTCACTTGTATCACAATGGCGGGGAACTCTCCTCCCCCACCCCCCAACTCGTCGATGACGAGACACGCCATTACTGCATTCGCGAATGTAACGGAGCCCTCTTACCCCCCAACCTACTTCGTCCCTCGTGAATTCTCAAAATGCGACCGATCGGAGGAGGCTCGTCACGCGAAAAGGTCCCTCTCGCGTTTCAACGAGGAAATCGCGTGTTCCACCCTCTCGAGCACGGATAAACGTATGCGCGATTACCTTTTCGACGTCTCTCCTCGACTGAAAATACAGAACTGAATTGATGGTAGCGAAAAATTACCGGATGAAAAAACAAAAAGACAAGAAAACATTTCATCGCATGAAAAAATCGCCGAATTGATAATTCGCGAACGATATCGATGATAAATTGTCTATTTAAAAGAAAAATTACCATTAATTAAGATTGATAAAAAATTATTTGTGCTTGCGTACGCGTGTTTCGCGGAAATTAAAATTGTAGCCAATTTTTTGGTTCGACTATTTTTCGAAATAGAAACGTGTTAACGTAAGAGAATGATTATTATCGGTCGGTTCGTCGAGACGTGGGAAGAATCGTGAGTCGTTCGTGCGAAATTCAACACCGGAAATATATTCGTGCGAATGACAAGTGGCAGGTCGGGGGTAATAAGGTTAGCGTTGGAACGCTGGATACAAAATGGCGAGCTGGTTTCGTTGAGTTCGCGCACCAAGAATGAGAGAGACAAAGAATGAAAGAGAGAGAGAGAGAAGAAGGAATGAAAAGAAAAGAATTCGTACCAACCCCCAAAACCCACCCCCATCATCCCCTATTTCCGACAGCACGGATATGGAAAAGGTCTCCCTCGGTCTGGATAACGGAAGTTGCAGGAGGCGAGCGAGTAGAAATTTTACACGAATGAGTGAGAAAGCGACAGTCTATATATATAAATAGGGGTTGAAGGGGATGAAACTGGAGGGAGGGGTGAAAATGGAAAGAAAAGGTAACTACGAGAGAACCAACCCATCCCTAGCGTCCAGAGCGAGCTCGAGAGAGAGAGAAAGAGAGATGAACTAAAATCAGGGAAGAGTATGAAGCGAGGGGCGGGAGGGGTGAGTGCGAGGGGGGGATGAAAGAGAGAGAAAATAGCTCGAGAGACGAAATTTACATTGGAGGCACGAACGCTTGATCGAATTGTCTCAGCGAACGCAAACTTGTTTCGTTCCAGCGTGTAGTTTTCTCGATCTCGCGAACCAACCCTTCCTCTTCATCCCTCGCAACCCCCATCGGCCTCTTTTCAAACGATCTCGCTCTTTTCCCCTCTCGTCTCTCGCATGCACCCTTTTGGCCTCGTTTCCTCTCCGACGTCAGAGCGCATCAACGACGCGTCTCTCTTACTCACCCCCTATCTACCCCTCGAGACACACACACACACACACACACATACATAATCACAGAGGGTAGATTGTTCTTTTTTTCATGATTATTTCCACGCCTTATTGCACCTTCGAGAATATGTTTTTTTTTCATCCCTCAACCCCACCCCTTTCGTCATTCTTCCAGGGAGTGGACATTTTTTTTCTTATTTCTTTTTTTTCGTTTTTATCTTCACGTATCTCGTCGCGTGTCGTTTCACCTTGACACGTTACTTTTTTTTTTTTTTTCTTTTCTTGTTTTTTTTTTCTTTCTTTCTTTCGTTTCTTTCCTCTCACGCTCGCCTCGTTTCTGCTATCGGGCTTTCGCACGGTCCGCACCCTCGCGCATCCAGTACCACCCCCGGCGTGAAATATTTACCGGGATGGTCGAGAGCGAGAGAGAGAGAGAGATAGAGAGTGGTTCGCGCGGCTGGTGGTGAGAAAAGCGAGGGTCGAGGGTGGGGGGTTGAAGCGGGATGAGAAAGGAGATCGCGCGGGCCAAGTTCAAAGCACCAACGATTTTGTATACGCGACAAGAGAGAGCCAGAAAGAGAGCGAAAAAAAAGAGAGAGAGAGAAAGCCTCGAGAGCTTTGAATCATTCAAACGAATCGGTCTACTCCCTCGGCCGCTCTCTTCTTCTTCTTCTTCTTCGAGAAAAAAAAATCTCGAGGGTGAGAGTGAGAAGCAAGGAACGAAGGAGTTTCAGGATTTTGTATAAGATTTGCGAGACTTACGAGGCATCGCGAGGCGTATATAACGCGATGGCTGTTGGGAAAGTGTTCCGCGTGAAAAATACTGCCATGAGGGGGGTCGAGAATCGAAGAAAATGGGGGTGGGCGAGAAAAATCGGAAAAGGGGGATGAATGGATGGCGACATTCGATCCGAATCCTACCGCGAAAAACTCTCCCGGTCGGAATCGAGAAACTACCCGGCGATAAGGGGTAAAAAAAACATGGGGGTTGGTACTATTTTCGTTCTTTTTTTTATCTCGACTCGATCGATTTGTCGTAAGAGCAATATCGAGAGTGCACGAATACCTCGAGTACGAGGATACGTTCTTTTTCTTCTTTTTTTCATCGCGTAAGGGTTGTATTTCGTAATTCGTAAGGGGTGCAAAAATTTGCACGATTTTGATTTTTATGCAAATAAATAAGAAAACAAATTGTTTCGAAGGACAAAAAGAATTGTAATCTGGCTGAGAGCGTATAGATGGGATTAAACGCGTGTATATTCGCGCATGCGCGGGAGCAACGATGCGTTGGGGGGTGGAAAAATGCAAACTGTCGTAACTCCGATCGGGCTGAAAAATTGCAGGCTCGTAGATGATCCATCCTTCTTACTTCCCTAGAATTTTGGTAAAGATCCGTTGAGGCGTTCAAATTTTATCAAATTTTGAAAAAAAAAACAAAAAAAAAATTAATAATCAACGTGAATCGAGAATCATGAACTGTTGTAAGTTTCGAAAGCGGGTTCTCTCTTCTCATCTAGATGGCATTCATACATATAATACAGGTTTTCCTCCCTTGCTTCGTCACCCTTCGTAGGTACAGAGGGGGTGGTTTTTCCCAGTGGGAAAAATCGATAGGAAGAAATCGTCGTAGAGCAAGCGAGCGGAGTCTGCAGAATTGCCTAGCGGGGGTTTTATAGTCTGGTGGAATCGGTCTAGTATTCGACCTACGACGACGACGACGACGACGTCGCTGGCAGGCCTCGGTAATTGCTAAGATCCCGTCGGCGACGCCCCGCGTTCGCTTTCAACCCCTAGCCGACAGACAGAGAGAGAGAGAGAGAGAGAGAGAGAGAGAGAGAGAGAGAGAGAGAGAGAGAGAGAGAGAGAGAGAGAGAGAGAGAGAGAGAGAGAGAGAGAGAGAGAGAGAGAGAGACGAACGAGTCTCCTCGCGATTCTTGAGGTCACGAAGAAGACTCGACCACCGGCAAAAACGCCAAATCGAACCAAAAAAACAACCCCTATTTTTATCAAGGGGATGAAAACTAAATAAGGGTTGAATAAAATTTGACATTTAGTATCGATTTGTCGTAAATTTCATCGATAATAATTAAAAAGAAATTGTTGAATTGGAATCGTGATTTTTTTTTCGCACAACCCTCGAGGAATAGAGAAACAATCGGGGGTTTGGTTAAAGGTTCTGCGACTTTCCGCACCCCCTTTGACGATTCGACAGGTGCAAGGCCCTTCAAAAGTTTAATTAAGCTCGTTTAATCGAAAAAACTCCGGTCGATCTCGTTTCACCCTGGAACACAATGACTCTCTCGGTCTTCTCAATTTACAACCCCTATTCGATACGAGTGATACACCACCTGTGTTATTCACACAAAAACACGAAAAATAATACAAAAAAAAAAAAACAAACAAACAAACAATAACTGAGAAAAGCGACAAAAATAAGCCATCCAAAATCGACTCCCCGTACCCCGCCAGGAAGGGATGAACCACCATTTCGTGGCAATATACAAAGACACGTGTTCCAAACTGCATTGCCCGTAGTCACGATTCGATCGAGACGTAAAAGCAAACGATAAAAGGGAATTCGCAAAAAAAAAACAAAAAAAAATCCCACCCCCTGCGATAAGGGGTAGAGTAGAGAAAGCTCATATTTCGGTGGGGAAAAGCCTCTGTGTATATTACTTGAGAGGTCATTTCGCGAGTTTCGCACACAGGAACGGTAGAGCCATCGGTGCTCTCGAGCAAAAAAAGAAACGTAACGCGATGGATAAAAAGAAGGGTGCAGCAACGGATCGACTATGTTTATACATATATATATATAATTTTATGCAGTATATCGTACCCAGGAAAACAGCAGGTGGTGTACGATGCTTGAGAGAGGAACGGGGGCAGGGGGTGAAAGGAGGATGAGAGAAAAATATCCCTTGTGAATCTATATATATATATATATATATATATATATATATATATATATACATATATATACGTATGTATGTGGCAACGAACTCACGTGCTGGGTTCGTTAAGCCATATTAGTCTGATTAAAAAATCCCTGCTTCGGCGTATACGTGCGCCTATACGTGTGCCCTCTTTTAATTAAAATGTCGCCTGGAAAGAGACTGTCTCGGTTTCTCCTCTCGTTCGTTCTTCTTTCAACCCCCCCACCCTTTTTCTTTTTTTTTCATTTTCTTTTTTTTTTCTCCACTATTACGCCGCCTTATACGTATCCTACTCGCATAAAAAGATGGTCGATATTCCTGGCACGATTTCCGCACTATTTCTCTCATTATTCGCTCTACCCCCTTACCTACCACCCGTACCCCCTTCGCCGATCGTGTACGCGCGTATAAGGGGAGTTTCGTCAATAATCAACGAGCAAAAACGGTATCACCTTTAACGTTTTTTTTTCTTCTTCTTTTATGAGAGACTGACATATCGATATTCTCGTTTCACGGGATTGGCGGCAGGGGGTGGATTATTTGAAAAGTTCGAGGGTAGTGAATCGATCACGAGTTTTCCATCGAAACAAATTTTAGAGATAATGAAAAATTGGAAATGTTTTTTTTTTTTTTTTTAATTTTTTCGATCAATTTAAAAACCTCTCGAACGAAGAGCGATGATAAATGCGTCACACGGGGTACTCGAGCTCCTGTCATTGTTATAACGTTACAATTTTTAATGAAACATTTTCGAAAAAAAAAAAAAAAAAAAAAAAAATTCATTCATCATAAAATTACGAATTTCGCGTAAATTCAACGAAAGTTCGTACGAATGGTGAAAACGAGCTGTTTCTGTGGCTCGTCGTACGACGAGTTTGCATTTTCATCGTTGAAAAGTGTCTTTTTGGGGGACGAGGGGTTGGGGTCGAGCTTTCGAGATCGCGGAAGCTCGAGCGTTGCGTCGTCTCGACGTTCTCGAGACTAAAGGCCGGGAGAGCTTAACCGATGACAGTTACCGCCCGGACATTTCGTAACGAAAGTTACATTCTCTTCTGTCTGACGCAACTACCCCCACCCCTTCAACCCCCTTCGCTCCTTTGGGTTTTCACCGAGAGGAGTTTCTCTCGCGCCGGTGGCGCCATCACCGACGAAAATGTGTTTAATATCAGCCCCGACTTTACTACCCTTATTCTAGTCCTTGCACTCTAACCAACCCCCTTGTCGTTTCCTCGTTTACCGGACTACCCCTTCCACTGTGTCACTCTTTCTCTCTCTATTTCTCGTTAAACGACGCCAACTTTGACGATTACCGCGTTCTGCGTCGCACCACTCGTGTCTAACGAAAAACTACCCCTTAGTTTTTTCAAACAATTATTTCGAAAAGATCGAAATTTTTTACCTTTAGCCATTTCTTTTTTTTTTAAATATGCGAATTTTGTGATATTTGTTTGATAGAATTCGTGGATTTTCATTAATATTGGAATATGTTTTGTTAATTGGCTTTTATATTAATTAATATTTAATTATTTGATAGGTTTTTTTTTATTTCGTGGTTTTAATTGTTTGATTAGGTTTTCCTAACTTCGTTTTCCCATATTATCGGGCCATAGTCGTATTTGTCTTACGAATTGTGTGCCCCGGATAGAATTATTCCCAGTGTGCCCCGAAGCTCTACTGTTCTTGTCATGTGTACACGTTGCCAAAGGCAGGAAATTTACCAATCCTCTCCACCCCTATACGCGAAGCAAACTTTCGACAAACATCCTGACATACGTAAACATCGTATATATTTATATTCAATCAACGTGGATATATTTTGTTTTAATAAATAATGTTTTAGCCCCTCGAGCATAAAGCCAAGGACAAAAATAAAAAATATCCAATTATTATTATTGTAATATATTAATATTCTTATTGTTATTCTTATTGTTAGATATAAAATTGAATATAATTGAATATTAAATAGAAAATTATTTGAAACATTCAAGGCTGAAGGGTAGTTTTTCAAAGTACCAGATGCAGGGTGTATTAAAAACTTATGAAATATATCTTAATCGTTTCTCGTGCTCAATTTTCCAACATCCTTGTTACAACGCGATCAGAATCCTCCGAGGACCGAGTGAAAAAAAACTTGAAGTCCCGAAATAGGCGAGTACAGTAAAAAGAAATTTCTGCCTCGAAGACGAACGAGTAAAGTTGAATTTTGTTCTTTAAAGTAAACATTGCTATACGATTATTATTTTCAAAAGTAAAAGAAATTTAGCCACGACTGGGAAAACTTTTAGTCTGTGGACTTTGGTTCGGCTGACGTTATTATTTTTTTTTTTTCTAACAAAACTTGTTCTGTAGAATAAACAACAATTTTTACGTCCAGAAAAACGAACGTCGGGCTCGAAATTTTTCCCAGTGGAATCGAAATGACATCGAGCGAGAAGAAAAAAAAACAAAAAAAATTAAGTGACTTAACTACCCTCGAGTATCTGTCGCTCGGGGGTGTATTAAGCCGCTACTTAGTCGCACGTAGCGAGCGAAATCGAGTAAGAAGTAAGAA
Organism: Netelia virgata; assembly: GCA_951802705.1. NCBI lineage: Eukaryota > Metazoa > Arthropoda > Insecta > Hymenoptera > Ichneumonidae > Netelia > Netelia virgata. The sequence continues at coordinate 14,317,913 of OX637867.1, read as the reverse complement.
AAGAAATTCTGGTAAATCACCCTCGTCGATCTCTTTTCCCCCTATCTACCCCTTCCCACTTTCTACATCGTTCTCTTTCATCCCCTAACTCCAGAGATCGAAGGGTCGTCAATTTTTTTGTTTCCTCTGTCTTTTCCCCCTAAGAGATCAGCCACGTCGAATTATTCACCCCCTGTCGACCTCATCGTTCATCTTTGATTTTCGTGACCCTGCCCAGATTAGTTCGACCTTTCTTACCCCTACCCTCCCTGCAACCCTTCGCAATCTTCGACATAACAGTTGACCCTATGATTCATTGCCTTACCCTTTTGATCTCAACTAAAAAAAAAAAGATATCTTGAAAAAAAAAAAAAAAAAAAAAAAAAAAAAATTTTGTCAAAAAATTGTTTTTTTTTTTTTTTCGAAAATTTATAATCATCGAAACTCATATCTCGGAAAATATGTAGGTTTCATAATAATTCAAAATCCGATAGCAATCGAATGGTGCTCGCATCGAAACAATAAATAACAAAAATGTAACGAAGATTAAAATATGAAAAAAATATTGTTCCGAAAAATTTTTCTTTTTTTTTTTCAAAATTGAATAATCATCGAGAGATAATATTCCGAAAGATAATAATATTTTCATAACGATTCGCGGATACGATCGTATCGAAATTGGATTCGTATCGAGATAAAATGTTTTTTTGTTTTTTAATTAAAAAAAAAAAAAAAATCCAATAACTCGTAAGCCTCGATTTTGCAATTTTCCATCGCGAGACCACGGTTTTCGTTCAATCCTGGTAAACAACGGGCCCATAGTTGGGTACGAGGGCATCGACAATCCGGCCGTCACGTCATAGGCAATTACGAGACGAGTCAGTGGATATCGAAGTGTCTGGCTAATAGTTCGAGGGGGTTGCGTTTGTTCGTCCCAAAACCACCCCCACCCCCCTCAAACTTTTACCACAACAGTAACGTTGGAGTAAAAACGTGGCCTGGGGTACGACGTAGTTGTTTGAAAAAAAAACAACAAAAAACTACCCCCTGGTAAAAACACACCCCCTGTCACCGGTATCGATAAAACAAATTACAATTCGCGCGTTCGATTTTCGTGGCCACTCCGTGTATATATTTTTTCTCCCCCACCCCCCGGTATATTTTTTTGCAACGTACACAACACGCGAATATACGTATATTTATCTGTAAGAATAGAAAAAAAAATATATATATATATCGATATATACGCGTATGTAACGAAATCGAGGTCGTTGCAACCCCTGAGGGTATGGGGGAAATGTATATTTCTTCTTTTCGTCCCGACGCGCGCACGTTACCTACACAACGTGGCATGCGTTTTTTTTTCTCCTTGTTCGCCACGAACGATTCCTCTCCACCCCCCACCCCTCCACTGGTTGGGTATGAAACTTTTTTCTTTTTTCGCTCTTTTGTTCGCGAGCGGCGTTCGCGATATATTCCGCAAATTACACAATACCGAGCGAACGCGCCCTATATAGATATATATTTGTCAACCCTCTCTCTCTGTGTAGGGGCGATAGTGCGTACTAAAAAAAAAAAAAAGGAAAAAGTGAAAGAATGAAAAAAAAAAAGTTTTCGAACCAATTACGTTTCACGAGCTTCCCAATTTTGCGGGAGCCACGAGCTTGCACCCCTTGTCGAACACAGAAAAAAAGTACAGCTAGGGGTTGGTCGAAGGGGGTGGGATTTGGGAAACAAAAAAAAGAGAGAATCATTCTACAGCGATGATTTTTTTGTAGCTCGTGGATCTGTTGGCACAGTGAGTGAGTGTGAGAGAGAGAGAGAGAGAGAGGAAGGGAGAGTGGGCCGAATTAACGAACGATTGTGCTTCGATTTAACGGGTAATCACTTTTGGGACGATTCAATCTGCGAAATCTGTCGCACCTGCGAAAATCCGATATGTACATACGGGTAACGCGAGCGAGCTTCATATCACTCGATACGATGAAATGAATTTTTCTTTTTTTCTTTTTTCGAACAATTTTCAATTTCGATTTTTTTTTCTCGGATTCCCCCCCCCCCCCCCCCCCCGCGATTCGAGTGAGAATTTAATTACGCGAGGACGTCATTGTCATCGAGATTCGATCGGGATTACAATTCTTTTTTTTTTAATTTAAATTTTTTCCCTTTGGGATTTTTGTCATTAAAATTTAATTCACTTCGCTTGTTTTGTATTCGAGCTTGTCGAAATTAGAATTTGTTTCGAATCTGGGGCTGTCTCGATGTTAACTTGGTATTTTTTTTTTTTTTACTTTGAGTTTATTCAAATTTGAGTTTTTTTTGTTCGATGCAAATTCGGATTGTTTCGAGGATTTGGATTTACTCGAGCCCAAGCCGGTATGAGCCCTCGACTTTATGCAGACGAAAAATAAAGAAAGAAAGGAACGAGAGAGAGAGAGAGAGAGCCAGAGTATACTTTTAGTCGGTGGCAAGCTTCCGAGATTGGGATTGGACAGAGTGCTGGTTTCGCGCAAAAAGGTAGATAGTTGAGCACACAAGAAAATGACAAAAAAGAATTAAAAGGAAAAAAAAAGAAATGTCGAAAAAAAACCGAACCGTTAAGTCTCGTCCCTGGCGAGCCTGGGGGTAGTTCGTAGACGGAGGGTGAAATACGCGAAAAGGGGTTGGCAGCGGCGTGTGCTTCATCGTGAGGGTTGGACTCGAAGTGGCTCGAGAGATGGCCGCCGGGTTTCTCGCGGTTACAGAACGCAGACGGGAAAATTCCACGGAATTTTCTTTTTCATCCCCTCTCTCGTTCTCTTTTCAAACCCCTCGCGAAGTGGAAGAAACGTAGAAATGAGAATAAGATGAAGACGTGGGAAGCGAGAGAGTAAGAAAAATAAGGGGGATATCGTTTCGTCGCGCTAAAAATGCATTAGCCCCCGCATTCAACGAATTAGACACACCGATAAGAACAAAGAAAAGAAGGAGGTTCTAGAGGGCCAAGAGAGGCTGAGATATCTACGAACGTTGCGTTTCTTGATCCTCGTCCAAGAATTTTTTTTCTCGCCACGTTCTCTACGTCCCTCGATGTCCTTTTTGGTGGGAAAATAATTTTGTTTTTGTTTTTCCATTTTTATTTACAACCCTTAATACAAATTGTGAACAATAAATCGAATTATAATTTCGACCGTAAAATTATAAATCCTGTTTTAATTCATATTTAATTACAATTTCTTGGAAATGCCCGTTGTAACGAGAAGAGACAAACAAAACAACAACAACAAAGAAATAAAAACAGCTTGGAGAGGGATGAAAAAGCTTCTTTCGTTTCATCGTGTTTCATTCTTTAAGCCTCCCTACCCGTGGCTTTCTTCATTTTTAATCTACAGGTCAAATGTAACGAAGAAAAGAACGCGAAGAGGGAGAGAGAGACAGAGAGAACGAAGGAGAGAAAGAGAGAGAGAGAGAGAGAGACCGAAAACAATTAAGGAGAAAAAATAATCGTTTTAATTGCAGGTAGGAGCAAGGTAAGGGATGAGGAAAGAGGAAAATTCGATCCCTCGACGAAAATTGGACTCTCGAGGAGTGAAAAGAGAAACACTCTCGGTGAATCGTGTACAACGATATATATATATAGTTTATTCATATAACACGATGAATATCGTATTTCTGTACGAAGTCCACAAAGAGGGAGCCATTATTCGCTCGCTCTGTTGGTGGCTTTGTTTTTTTTTGCTTTTTGTTTAGTTCACTTTTTTTTGTATTTTTTTTCGTTTTCTCTCTCTCGCTCTCGAGGGTGCTTTAATGAAAACCGAATCGAGTCTTGCCGAGCTTCGCGCACCACGCCACGGTAATCACGAATGGAAACTCAACAAAGCCTCCCTCTTATTACTTCACCCAGACGTCACTCGAATTATATTCCACTCGTTTTTGTTTCTTTCTTTTTTAAATTCTTCTCTTTTTTTTCGTCAAACCCCTCGCGACGTACCTTTTGTTCTTTCTCTCTTGTACATCTCTCTCGCAACCCTCCATCCCTCTCCTTATCACCATCGCGTGGCTCGGGTAACGCCTGAACTAACTCGAGGACAGCCGACACTTTTTGGTCGACTTTTCAACCCTTGTTCAGCCCCACCCTTCTGTGCTGCACCCTTCACCCTGAAATTTTTCATGAAAAGATTGTAATTACATTCGGTACCGAGGGCAAGACGAGTGAAAAGAACGACGGGGGTGCAAAAGGCGGACACGGTTTTTTTTTTTTTTAATTTTAATTTTAATTCGTATGTATGGAGCTTCACACACTTCACCCCTTTCCGGGTGAAGTGTTGCTGTGAAAGAGTGAAAAGAGCTTGGAAAGAACGCTGACGATTTACGCGAAAAGATGACCTTGGGGGAGGAAATTCATTACGGGTAGTGAGTAGTGGAGTTTGAATACAATATTAAGATTCCAATTGACAATTTTTATAACCCGATGATTATGAGATTTTACAAATTATTTTCATTTTTATAGGTTCGCGTGTTTTTCGTTTTTATTTTTTTTTCCACCCTTTCGCGACCCTCCTCTCTTTATTTTCGAGTCTCGTTCATTGTCACCACCGGTTATCACAATCTTTCTCGTTCAGTCGCGAATAGGCCGCACCTCGCTTGATAGCGACACGACGCTATAGCTATATGTACGGTCGTGTCTGCGTTGTATGGGGCGTTCCAGCTCAAATCGGCGCGACTGTGAACACCCCCGAGAATTTCATCCCCAATTTTTTCTATCATTGCCACATCCCCAAAGAACACGTAGGATTTTTTGTAGATTTTTCCCGTCGACCCATGATCGAGAATAATTTTTTGAAAATTAACGAGAACAAAGAAAAAACAAAAAAAATGTAATTTCCGAAAAATCTTCGGAAAATTTTCATAATTTTAATCTCGATACCAAAGTCGGTAGATACTAGGTACATTTTAACGTAAAAAAGAAACGGTATAGCGTCGACGAAAATTATCGAACTGTGCTGGAACGCCTCGCACACATACGTATGATACCTTACGTTCTCGAGAGGAGTCTTATCAATGGTGACAGCATGCTCTCCACATAGGGATATAGAGAGCCAGGTGAGGCGACGTGAACGAGAATCGTTCTCGTCGTCGTCGTCGTCGTCTCACATTCTACCGTGTGGAGAGCACCGGCGTCGGTCTACTTAAAGCCATCCCCCTATTCAACCCTTATATACATACATATATATATATATTATCCGACGTCGTCACGAGATGACTCTCTCAATTCTCGAGATTCCGAGTCCCCGATTTGGCTTATCGTCGGTACGATTAGACGAAAGAATAATGCCCTCCCTCCACCCCCTCTTCACTCAACCCTCGCACCTATAAATATAGATATACGTAGTCCGCTTTACCCCTAGTCTTATTCCCTCGTTAAGGGTGGTTTATCAGCATTTTTCATTCAAAGGAAAAATCGATGCGAAACCCTCGCCGAGGCTTAGCCCCCTTCCCCTCTCCACGACGTGATAGAGATGAAAGTCGGCAAATGCATGATAAATTATCAACCCCTTGAGAATACGTAAAATTAGAAAATAGAAGAAAAGAAAAATTATTCATTATTCGAGTCCATCGATATGTGAAAAATTATTATTAAGTTTTTTTTCGTGCTTACACGCCTCGATAACGATAATATATATCTATTTTTTTTAATCGTCACACTCTGTCGCTTCTTCATTGAACCTTTCATCTCGTTTCAGTGAATTTGTTCACGCGCTAGGATTAGCGCTTTATCGCGACTAGTTTGTCAACGAGTGCACCTGCAGGTTGATGATGACTCAAGGGAAGGGGGTAGGTAGGGGGGTTGAGGCGTAAATCAAAGCACTATGGATCTCGCACAACCTCGTTCGCTAATTCTGTTATATGATACAACGAGTTTCCCGAGAACATAGACTTTTAAGCCGGATGTTCGCATCACGGAGGAAATCAAACGGATAATCTGATTACCGAATCGCCTACGCATCTCTCTCTCTCCGTAGACCGAACACCAGGTTATTTTTTTTCGTTTTATTTTGTTCATTCATCGGGGATGCGCTCGAGACTAATCTCTCCGATCCTCGGAGGATGCAACGAATACAATATTACAACCCCCGTTGATGAAGCGAAATGGAAAATCGTAAACGTTGGAAAGGATTTTACGAAAACAAAATTTGCATAAAAATACATAATCCTACTTTAGTATTCGAGGGAACGCGTGAATGTTACGAAAAAAAAGGAAAAAATCACATTTTTTCAACCTTCCATGGTAAAATATTGAGCGCGACCTACTTTACCGACGGAGTCCGAGCGACAGTACGACAATAAGATAATCGTGAAAAATTGAATGAAATCGCAGCTTTATATTTTCCCTTTTATTTTATTCTGTTTATTTTTTTTTTTTCGAAATGTAATAATTCGCAGGGTTGGATCGTGCGAATATGACGTACCGTGGCACAGTTCCCCACCTGTCGCGCGTTGTCTATAGGAGAGATCACCTATACCACGGATTCTAAGCGGATTTTAATGTACTCGAGGGAAAAGCTCGCCGTTTTGCCCAACTGTGGCTGAAGGAAACTCTCGAATTATATACGTGTTATATAAGTTGGGAAGGTCTATGCCATTCCTCCCAGGAGAACCGATCTCTCAATTCCCGCGAGCGAGGATAGACGTAGTAGACAGAAGGGGAACAGAAGGAAGGAAGGAGTTGAAAATCAGGAGACGAGAGCTCGTTCCACCGGGGCGAAATTGCCTACGGGGCCTCGCCCTCGTGTCTAAGTGACTCTCGCGAATCGATAATCCGGATAGGACACCTAGGCGATGAGCCCTAAATGGAATACAGTCCAAACCATCGAATCGGTCATCAACCAATATTTCCCTTAAATTTTCGAAAAATTACTGATATCGTTTGAAAATCATGATTCGATTTTAATTCACGCCTGTACACTACATACTGTTTTAATTTTCCAACGTTTCGTCCAAATCCGACGTTATCCGGAGGGTTTTTTTCAAAGATATCCACACGGTTTGGGTTCCGGGGTATGCATGACCGATCGCGCGAGTGATTTCCGATCGTTGATTCAACCTGACGGAAGTGGGAACGGTCGTACGTTCCGACCGAGCGGAATCCTCAGCTACGACTATGATATATATTACAGCCATACATTTTTCAGTGCGGAGTTGAGGGGGTTCGTGGGTACGTACACACGAACCAGCCGGAGATATCGAATGGCCTCGGTTCGCGGGGTTTATTGAATTTTATTGCTTCCGTAGGAGGGAACGCAGCGAGGGAGACGAGCCCGTATCAGCGAAGAAGAGAGAAGAGGGATAGAGGGGAAGAGAGATAGATAGGTAGAGAGAGAGAGAGAGAGAAAGATTAAGTGGAAGGATGCCGAAGGCCACGAAGGTTCGAAAGGTCGACGAGCACTGGATACGATATAGAGAGAAAGAGACGGCTCCTCTTCCATCCCACAGGAGTCGTATTCGTCCCGGCAGTATTCCAGGAAGGGTCGTTGCGGCTATACGCGGTGAGCATTCACTGCTTGGAATTCCGAACTCGATCTACACTATGGTAGAAAGAGAGAGAGAGAGAGAGAGAGAGAGAGAGAGAGAGAGAGAGAGAGAGAGAGAAAACGATATACTTAAGTAAATATTTGGTTCAGGGACGCCGTCGATAGAAGGCGCTTTCTAGGCGAGAGCGCCGGCAGCGCCAAGCGGCGATCCTCGAAGACTCAAGTGGAGAAGCTACGAACCTGTGGCTAACCTCTCGTTCTCGCACAATTTCAATTTCTCTAGTGAACTTCGTTACCTCAAACCTCTCAATCCCTCTTTTTTTTCTTCTTCGAACGACGTCGGTATTAAGTAGTTTCTACGAAACTCGGTGTCTTCTAGGTTTATGTGTGCACGAGGACTTTGGATCTTTCTCGAGCGTCATCTAACGCAGCTTTCGGCAAGTCTAGAGTGTCTCTAAAGCTCTATTTATTAAGTCAAACTTGTAAGCCGTTTAGTCACACGCGAGAGGATTATTGCGTCTAGGGGTGTGTATACTGTTCCGCCCACGGACAAAAGTGGGGAAAATCGCTTTGTCAAACTGTATTCCGGCCTGCCAGGAAGGGGTTCAAACCTCGCTCTCCTTTGCACTATTTCTACAATTGCATTCGCCGCATTCGCCAGAATCCGAACGTGACGCCATGGTGCGCAGACACGAAGTGGAAATCACCCTTTGAATGATTAAATCTTGGGAAGCCGATCTTTCGTGGAATTCTCCCGAATGTTGCTGGTTAATGAGAAATACGAAGAGAAACGAAGAGCTTAACCCCGAAGAACAAGGCGATGATGGAAGCGGGAAAGAAATTAATTCATCCGAATGTTCCGCGTGGCCGCATTCGTTTTCCCGGCGGAAATGGAAAAACAACCGTTAGCCTCGGCTAATCCAGGGACAATCGAACAATGGAATTTTTAACAATGATTCAATTAACCTTCGACCCTGTCTGCATCAGCCAACTTTATCCGTACCAATCAATCGACACGGACGATAATCAATCTAGTCAACCAATTAACTAATTGGCCAACGTTCTCGTAACTGGTTGACCGAATCAATAGTCTTCCAACCGACCATTTTTTCCGTCTATTATCGCCACCGATCTTTCAAAACGGAACGATCATGTTCGATTCATGGTCAAGTGGGTCTCGGCGCCTAAATGAATTTTCCGGAATTGGGAGAATTCGGCAATGATCCCCGGACGAACTTCCTTCCGGCTTGACACCTGGCGCCACGAACAGACGCTAGAGGATACACCGAGGGGAATTCACGAGAGAATCCAAGCTCGATTAAAACCTCCACAAAGTCTGGATTCAATCGTCGACACGTTCGTTGGGTGATAAATTTCACACGCCTCTTTCCCCGCATCGGCTGCTTTCCCAACTACTCTTTCCATCGCGATCCGTTAGAGAGCATCACCAGCACCAGCGTCGTTCATATCGAATTGTCACAGTGCGGTCACGGATTTCTCGTCAGCCCCGAATGACGCGGTGGTCGAGTGGATTCCCCGGCTCTCGAGCAGCCTCGATCCCCCCCGCTGGCCAGTCGCGGTTTGTACTCGAGGATTCTCACCGGGTGGTGCATGAAAACCACCGCGTCCGAACGTCGCCATAAATTTCGCCCCGTTCAGGACAAAAATGAAGTCATCGAGGGACGATGTTGTCATCGACCCGGGAAACTGTCATCAGCGTCGTTAGAGGCAAAATGGAACGTAGACTCCTTTTTATCCTATTTCAAGGGTATTTATCCCTTCTAAAAAACCACCCTGGGGTACGATCTTTCCACGACGCTTCGTTCGAACTGTCCAGGTGGCCAATCTATCGATGAATTACGAGGGTAATATCGAAAGCACTCGGTCGTGATTGGACGATTCCGTCCAGTCAATCGGACGGAAACCTTCGACCAGCTTGAATCAATGAATCATGGTACTGTTTTTAACAGCTGGTATATGTATCACGGGGAATATGAAAACGTACCAGCGATCCTTCCATCGTTTGTTCTCAGCTGGGAACCCCATCGAATCAACGATACCAGACGGTGCGTTGCGTCGACTGCGTTTCGGTGAATACACCAACCGTCCTCGTTCCAACACCCTCTACTCTTCCATCGACGGATTGGGTCACCTATAATTCGTACGATGTGTGGTAGATGCCGGCTGAGAGTGAAAGGGAAACCGTTGGAGAATGATTTCCCAACGGATGCGTGTAATATGAAAACGTGGAGGTGTCTCTCTCTCCCTCTCTCGACGTCTGCCACCTGGTTTTAATGCAAAAGCTGGAGGTCTATGGAATCACGTCAAAAGCCGTCGGGCATGTCCATTCCGGATCGAGAGATAATAATGGATTCTACAGGCGAGACGACCTGCGATCCAACCGACGAATGGTAAAGTGAGTTGAGAATCGATTTTGTCGGGCATGATGACATCGCGAGGTCCTCGTTGGTCCTACGAAGACATCGTGGAGACATGAGCGACGTCGGACTGGAACGACGTGAGACAATCGACCGAAAACTACCCTTGGACGATTAAATAGTATTCCTGGAATAATTCATCTTGAATTAAAGTAGTCCTTTTTTTCATCAATACCGTCGGTTGTTCGATCGTGAGAATTTGTGATCCGAATCGAAGGAATTATAGAAACCTCTCGATGCGGAGAATCGTGACCTCTAACGCGTTCGAAGGATCTTCGCGACTACTTTATGCCGAACCACACGGGGTGGAGAGAGCTTTATACCATTCGATCTCTACAACGGACTCCGTACTTTCGTGTATTTTTTACCGGAGAAAAGATCAACGGTGAATCGAAGTGGGACGTGACTTTATTATTTAACATTGTCATTCTCGTACCCGGAGAAATATACGACGGACGGAAACCGATGACTTATTTTATCTCGGTCAAGGAGATAGCGACGTTTGTAACGTTGACAATGCAAATTTAATTTTTTCCCAAGCTTTGTTCATTCGAATAAAGTAAATATACAATTAATAAAATTAATTAATAAATACAAATAAATCGAATAAATAACGATTTTTCGATTAAAATAATTTGTATTTTTGGAACGATGAAATACGAAGTTAGGAAGAATTTTATTAATGTAAATGTCGATCAGCAAAGAATAGTTGCGGTTTCGTCGCTGCGAGAATGGTGAAAGTGGAAAGGGGGAGGGGGGCATTCTAGTCCACTCGACGAATGAAAAGTCTAGCCGGATGTTTCAAGTTACACGCCCAACGGGACCTGCGACTCTTGACCACAAATATTTGACGGGGCAATTGTAACTTTTCGACAAAAGTGACATATCATAGAGGGGAATGGCATTTCGTTATAACAAATTCGAGGATCTCGTGCAAATAAATTTATACGCGATCGCGTTCGTCGAACGAGCCGTGTTTTCGACGTACGCCTCGTTGCCGATCCACGAGTGCGTGAATTATCCTCCGAACCCAATCGGTCCGACCGAGGCCAGCTTAAACAAACGAACAAATTTTTTTAATTTAAAAAATCGTGACGTTTTCGTAACTTTGTCAAAATTTCGAAAAATTCGAATTTCGAGAAGATTCGACGAAGAGTATTTACAAAAAACATAATATCTCGAAATAAAATCATTCGTTACGAAATAAAATCATTCGTAATATTTAATCGTATACAAATTTTGAATAAATTTTACATTTTCTTTTTCTTTTTTTTTCTAGGAATGTTGTGCCATTTTCCGGAAGAAAAGTGTATTTTCGATGAAAAAGAAAAAAAAATCATCTCGTAGTCGGACGAACGAACACGACCGCGAAGATGGTTTCGAGATGGAAACGGAAATCCCGAAGGTCCGAAAGGGGGAAACCCTCGTCAAAGCGACGGCGATTTTTTCCCCCATGATGAGGGGATATTGTACATTCGGTACGAAAGTACCGGATAAAAATAATTTTCCCACGAGGGCTCTCTCCCGCGTCGCAAAGAGGATCCTCGATCCGGGCTCCGATTCGAATTCCATATTTCGCAACGAGACGAATAAACGGCATAAAAATATATTAAAAAAAAAAAAAAAAAAAAAAAGTCTTTTTCGTCACCCATCGAAAAATGAAAATAATTCGTTCGATCGTCAATTTTCCGCAAAAGCGACAAAGCCTTTCGTTCGTCGACGAACTTGACGAAGAGAAAAATTGAAAAAAAATTGTTTAAAATAGGTTTGAATTTTCGCTTTTTTTGTCTTTTTTTTTCTTTGCGAGACAAGAGAGCTAAAAGAAAGGGTATAATGACGGAAAAAGAGAGCCCGGAGAAGAACACGATGGAACGTTTTAACCGGTTATATGCAGTTTTGAGGGTCTGCCAAAAAATATCAAAAATCTTTTTGGCCACGTGCCAATAAAATTGGGTGAGAGAGAAGAGACACTGGAGAATGCGGGGAATGTAGGAACTGACGCAAACCACCGATCTTGTACACACACAAACGAAGACACGTACACACGTACATGAATAACACAAGCGACGAATAGCCAACGAGCATGGCCGACCGAGCTCTCCATGCTTCTCTGAATAATGGAACTTTATTGTTGAGCTACTTTCCCTTCACGTTGGGTCGTACACGCGTATACCTGAACTATCCGATGCTCTCGTAGAATTAATATATACATATATATGTGTGTGTGTGTGTGTGTGTGTGTGTGTGTATGTTTTGCGGGATACTTGGATATTTCACCAATTTATGTAACAGCTTATACACACAGTTCGTATAGCTCGAATAAATCAACCCTTTTTCAACCCTGTAATACGACTGTTTAACTGCAACGTATAAATGATTAATGGCTCTTCGATTATTCTCGAGAACAGTGAAACATTTTCGTTTTTGTTGTTTTTTTTTTCTTTTCAAAATGAAAAAATCAAAATCGGAATAAAATTTAAAAATTAGCTCGAATAAATTCAACCCTTTTTCAACCCGGCTTAACAAGAACGTATAAATGATTAATGGCTGTTCGATTATTCTCGAGAACAGTGAAACATTTTCTTTTTTGTTTCGTTTTTTCTGTTCAAAGTGAAAAAATAAAAATAAAATTGAATAATTAGACAGATTTTTTAGACTAAACTTGATCTTTTATCGATTTTCGTTTCGTGTATACAATTTCTATGATTAAAATTTGCAAAATCTTCCAAATAATTTCGAGACCAAATTTTTTTGTAATTTTTTTGACGTTGAAGATTTTTTTTTGGTTTGACAGGAGCGACGATACTCTCGCGAACGACGATCGTCTGTTCTTTCCTCTTTTTACTTCGCGTGGCACGGAGATCGGGGGACGAGCAGGACCACTCGAGATTAAATCCGCACAAGGAGAGTCAACCCATTGTGCTCGCACTTTCCTATCCACTCGCGTCTCTTTCACTCAATCGACAATCACTTCACTTCTTTCTCTCCCTCTCTCTCTCTCTCTCTCTCTCTCTCTCTCTCTCTCTCTCTCTCTCTCTCTGTCGCGTCACTATCGACGCGTTCTTCACGAACAATGCAACGAAGAGCTGTGAATTAATCGTCACTGAGACGTGTATCGAGATAGGCGTGTCGCGCAATATTCTCGGCGTACCGACGCCACCACGAGTCGAACAAAGAAAAAAATGTCTTTTATTATTCCCGGTCGTAGAGACTCGTATTAGTGCGTGAGAATAAAGAAAAAAAGAAAATAATTATACTTTATAAAATTAAAAAAAATTAAATATATAAATATTTTTCACATTATTATTTCGCGATAAATAAATTTCGTTATAATTACAATTTAAAACGGTCCAAGGTGATATAATTGAGAATATAACGAAGTAGGCGAAGAACAAAATGTGGTATGACAAGAAAAAACTAAAAAAAAAAATCGTAGTCCGTGAGAATAATAAAAAAAAAAAAAATTAATATTTTTCACATTATTATCTCGCAATAAATAAATTTCGTTATAATTACAATCTACAACGGTCCAAGATGATATAATTGAGAATATAACGAAGTAGGCGAAGAACTAAATGTGGTATGAAAAGAAAGAACAAAAAAATTCCGTGTCTCATGGAGCAGTGCGGTTGGCCCGAAAACCAATGGTGCGAGTGGTCTGCGGTCACCCTGCCATTTCTACTTAAGGCCAACGAAGAGGAGAGTGGGAAGGGGACAGTAAGCTTCGTGCTGCTATCTCTTTTCCACGCTACCCCCTCCCCCCTATCTCTTTTCACGAGCACACCCTCGGGACAAACAGCTACTAATTACGCACGCAGGTATATGTTCAACCCCCTACCCCTATTTTTTGTATTTCTCACCCCCTCGCCCTTCAACCCTTATATATATATATATATATATATATATATATCTATATATATATATATATATATATGTAGTTGAACGAGACAGCATGGAGCTTTACAAACTTCTTATCGACCATCCCTCTTTTTTTTTAACCCTCGGTTACGTCATTATCCGCACTGTTGCGGACGCATCACCCTTCAACCGCGATTAACGCCAACCCCCCCGGCTCGTCGCTTTTCTTTTCGTCCGTATAACGTACAAGCCTTTTTCTATTTTTCGTCGTGGCCATTTTCTTATTTACTTTTTTCTGCTTTTCTCTCGCTCGTCTCATCTTCTTTGTTTTTTCTGTTTTTTTTCATCCCTTCTTCCTCGTCCCTTTCCAAGGTCCAACCCGGAGTAATGACTCACGCAACACTCCCGACAACGTTCTAATTGCCGACCGTCTTTTTTTTTACCCCCGGTTTTTTTTCTCGAATCACCCCCACGGCGACGTTAGTCGTCGGAGAAAAAGGGTCTCGGATGGTCATCGTCATTCTAGCGTTACCATTTACACGTAATGTCACGACGGAACGTCAAAAACCTCGAAGGTCGTGCTCGAGGTGATTTTCGCTACGTCAGCGAGATTTCACGATCGGGACGATAATTTGGGGGAGGTTTGGGCAAAAAGAAAAGAAAAAAAAGAAGTAAATCCCCTATAAGACGAGATTCGAATAAATAATCGTATCGGAAGAAAAACAGAAAAAATACCAACGAAAGAAAAAAAAAACAACAACAAGAGAAATCGCGAAAGAAGAAAAAAAAACTGATAAGAATCGTGGCGAGCTCGTCGCGCTCATGGCGAACTCACCAGAGGGCGATCGCGTCCGTCAAAAGAGCTTGCCGTATCGTCATTAACGTGAAAGCCCTTCGTCATTCGTTTCACGTGCGCGCTATTCGTTTCGTGCGACACTCCCCTCCACTATACACACACACATACACCCATATATATACACAGACAGCTTCTTCGTCATGGAGTATTTTTTCTCTTTCGTATTTTCGTCCTCTTGATCCCGCGCCATTACCCCCCTCCGCCACCCCTGTGTCACTGCCATTAGAGCTTGCACGAACAGCTACGACGTGCTCTCGTTTAAAACAAATCGTGTATAGCTTTTTATATTTTTTATGAGAAAGAAAAACAAAAAAAATCATGCCCATGTGTTTTTTTTTAAACTCGTTGGGTTATGGACAAAAAATGAATCTTGTAAATAATACCTACGAGAGTACGGTTTCGCGGTAAAATAATATCGAAGGATGTTTTTTTAGGAATTCGAAACGATGCTCGTGTCTGATAAGAGAGAGATAGAGAGAGAGAGAGAGAATCGTATCAGGAGCGAAGACTTCTCTTATTTTGAAAATCGCTCGAGGGTTCTACACGAGGCGAATATCTAGACTCGTGGAGATCGTGGATTTTCGATGCTGCCGGTGTATACTCGTAGCCATTCTAGCTTCGGTGATAGTGCATTCAGCTGCTGGGTAGGATAATGGGCGTAACCATGCCTCTTTTTTGTACCGAAGAGATTGTGCGAGGGGATCCATATGCAAATGTTCGACGGGGTGGCGTTTGAGGGGGAAATGTACAAAGAAAAACATTCCATGAAATAGACCCGGTGCAACGTTCTCGCATCGCTTTTGCCTGTGATAAAACACCTATATATAGATAGACGTAGAGACTATTAAGGGCGTTATATATTTCGAAACCCGTGGTGGAACTTCACTGGGCTGGAAGAGCTCTCGCAGTGAGCCTTTTTTTCGTTTTTTTTTTCTTTTTCTGGCTTTCGTAGTACGAAATCCAGCACTAGTGTGCCACGAGGATCATGTGGTTGGAAGCAGAAGGGCACATGTGACGCGATACCGCAAGGCGCGCGACGTAAATGAATCGGAGCGGGCTGGTACAGTCAGACTTCGCGTAGCGTAGCTTGCGAAGGCCCGCGGTCGAGCGGTGGTGGGGGAGCGCCGCGTCCTACTGGGTGGTGGCCGAGGAGTGGGGAGCGCCGAGACCTATTCGCTGGCGGTCGAAGAGTGGGGAGCGCCCCGTCCTACTCGGTGGCGGCCGAGGAGTGGGGAGCGCCGCTTTCTACTGGCTGACGGCCGAGGAGTGGGGAGCGCCAGCGAATAGAGCACGACGCGGGCTAGTAGAGGGGGTCAGCGCTCCCCACTCCTCGGCGGCCAGCGAATAGACCGCGGCGCGGACCAGTGGAGAGGGACAGCGCCGCGTACGATTGGACAGCGAGAGTAGATCCTGCTCGGTGAGTTGGAGGGGATGTGCGATCGTCGTTTTCAGCGTCCGACTGTAAGGGAATAGTTAAGGGCTAACACCACTCTAGCGACCTAAAAAACAGCGCTTTTTTGACAATTTTTGTTGGGCAGAAGGAAAGGCGATAGAGAAATAATACTTGGGGAAGTTATTGAACAAATATTTAATTATATTAAAAACAAAAATTTGTAGGAAATTATTACAAAATGGTGGCACTGCAGCAATTCTCCCCAGGGATGTTGAATTTGCTCAATAACTACCCCAAGTATTATTTCTCTATGACTTTTCCTTCCGCCCAAAAACCATTGTCAAAAAAGCGCTTTTTTCAGGCCCCTGCAGTAGTATTAGTCCTTAACGAAGGTTCTTTCGTATAAATGCCTTCCGTGCTTTCTTGATGATTTCTCACGACCGCGAGCATAAAATATTACACACTCTCCGCAACCACCAGCACTCTCTTTCTCTCTCTCTCTCTCTCTCTCTCAACACGTTCATTGGGCGAACCGACGTCATCCACCTTCGTTATCGAAGTTTACGTGCGCGCAATACGCGATCGCGGTCGACGTTCTCACCACTTTCGACGTATAGAAAGGTTATATATACCCTGAAACGTTGGGATCAATGCGAACTGGTTAGAAACGAAGATCGCAGACCGAGTAACGCGTTAGTCCATTTCTGACAAACCATTGTAGCAAGTAACATTAGATCGAGACAAGATATTTACAAATAGAACTTGTCACTCCTTGTCGAGGTGTTCGTTGCCATAAAATTATATCTAGTTTCGTAAATTCTTGTCGCTATCGTCAACAAACTTAGTCATATAATGGTCAAAGTAACGTTTGTATATGTTTTGATGGAATAATAACGGAAACTCTAGGAGATACTCGAAAATCCCTCGTTAGTGACGCAGTTCCAAAATGACAACATCCAGTTTGTGTACTCTTCGGTTGACGACACATCGTTCTCTTCGTGTCATATATTCTCTACTACGTTGCTCTATTCGCGGACTGAAATATAATTCTCCTGCTTTGTTCCATGAATGAGGGATCATCTCGGAATTCGGGCTATAGGTTTAATCTGTTCTACGATTGGTGTTCGTATTGGGGGTTGTACTAATGTCCCTCATCACGGAGTATTCGGATTTTCGCGAACCCTCCTGGCTGACCGACGACGCGTCGTTCGAAAGCTATTCACTTTATGACTCGAAATGGTAGAATCCATTTTCGAGAAAATTTCAAGTGACTGTCAGAGAGGAAGGCGACGGCGTGGTCTCTCTCTCTCTCTCTCTCTTTACGAGCTATAATTATGTTCAAAACACGGTGTATAGCATTGTCATTACGAGAGAGGGATGAAACGTCGGTCCGTCAACGGTTAACCAGAAAAGTTTTCAACGAACAAACGGATTACTTCATATCGCTGGCAATTGTACCAGCGACAATTTTTAGTTTAATTACTCCACGTAAAGACGTTTCCCTCTCTCTTTCCGTATTTAGCTGCACGTCGCTTCCTCCTAGCTTGGTTTACCACTTTTCGATGTTTCGACGACAATTAACTTTGTACCAACGCGATTTCAGGAATATTTCCAAGCGTGCACCAGGGATGCAATTAAAACTTATGACAACATTTTTAACCCACTTTATGATTGTAAACGACTTAAGCGAATCTTTATGGAATTGATGCATTTTTGTAAACAGCAAAAATTACCAGAATAATATTCGAGTTATTAATATTTATTTAAATATTACTTAAATAATAATTAAATATTAATACAAAATTAAAGACGAAACAAATAGGAACAAAAGTTGTAATTCCAAACTGTGCAACGTGAGCGAAGGACGTTAAATTTTGTTTCGCGACATTCTCAAGTAGTTCGTATTCGCGGGAAGTACTAAAAGCGAGTATTTGACAATGTTGTACGAAATCAAAATAATAATCCCCGACACGTAGAGTGGCTATTTCACTCACCGTCCCCGTATTACACGCTCGCGACGACAGTCAAATAAAAGTTTTCGTCAACTTTTTCCCTGCTTTTTGCCACCCCTCGTGCATACACTCACAAACACACACACACATATATATATATACACATTCACTTTTTTATGGACTTTGCTCGTTGTCTTTTTAACATTTTTGTTCGCGCTCGGCTCATCGCCTAGAGAGAGGTTCTCCCCTGTCCCATTTCTACCAAGTGTCCAGGCAGCTGTTCGCATATATTCCTCCTGGCACCATTCTCTTGCGGTAAAGCTGCGGAGAAAGGGGTGAAAAAATGAAATGGAAATGAAAGAAAAGAAAAGAAAGAGAAATGTTTATTTGATAAATTAAACATTCGGGATGGAACGTAGGGGATGGAAGCGAGGTTGAAAGAGACTTGGTACGAAGAGGAAAAATATGAGCTGGTGCAAGAGTCAGTGGACGCGAGGGAAATAAGGGAGAGACGCTCGCGAGAGATGGCGCAGGTGTCGTCGTGTCTCTAGCGGCGTTTTCTAATATTAACGTACACCCCCTCGTACGCATACTTCTTGAATTTCTTCAACGCGACTGTCGCTTGCCAATTTCCAAAGAAACAACCGTGTTGTACGAGCGCCTCGGTAACTTGTTAGCAATTACAAGGCTAGGCTTCTGGTTTTTCCACAAACTTCGTCACTCCTCTCATTTTTTGTCAGCCTCCTCGTACACGTTTTCTCGCTAATGTTGGCTTACCGACGGTCGGTAAAAAAGAGCCGAGGAAAAAAAAAAGATTGTCTTTGCTCTCGTCAACGTGAAGCCGAGAGCGAATATTCGTTCCCCTTCGAATGTGTTTGAAACACCGATGGCCGACGAACCACCCCATATGCGCGACACACAGAGGGTGGTTAAAAGACACGAAGGCGACGGGTAGCTCTAATGAGGAAATATTCAACTCAGGCGCATAGTTTTTGCGTGCGAACCACCGGAATATCACCATTTTGTTATTTTGCATAATTTTCTTTATTTCTCTCTCTCTCTCTCTCTTTCTCTTAATGAAACCTCGTTTTTCTCTCATCCCTGAAAACAAAATCCTCTTTCAACATTATTTCAATTTCCATAGACCTTTTCCTATTTCTTTTAAATTCTAAAAAACAATAAAAAAATCAAATAAAATAAAATAAAAAGATTTACGACTCGTCTCGTATTCTCAGGATTTTTTTCTACTTTCGTGGCCGAGCGAATGAACAGATGTGTGTAAATTTACTTCGTGATTCTCCTCATATATATATATGTGTCTGTCTGTGTATTTAGGAGGATACGCGATGTTACCAGAGGGGTTAAAAGTTTTCCCATGAAGAGGCAAAGGCAATCCCCACGTATCGAGCACAAGGCTCTCGCTCTTTTTACAAAACTCTCGGAGAGTTCTCGCTCTCGCTACGACTTGGTCCAGGGAGGTGTGCTTCGATAGATTTGCGTTGGAAAGTAGTTTTGTAACTTTCTCTCTATCTTCTCTCTCTGTTGCCCGTTTCGTACATTCGTAGTCGTAATGATATCGATCATCGATACATGGATGAATAAAGTTTAGTACGAGGGAAAAAAAAGTGATCGAGCCAGTGAGAAAAAGAGAGAGGAAGAGAAGAGGAAGAGAGAGAGAGAGAGGGAGAGAGGTTCGACGATCCACTCGTGAATCCAACGTTTCTCGTGAATAACGCCAGTGAGTTTTGATTAAAGTGGCGGAGGTAGATCCTACAAAACTGCCCCTGGAGCAATGCCACACGGTGAAAAATCTCTCGTAACTTCGCTCCTGAATATAAATGCATTTTTCAATGCAGGAAGAAAAATAAAAAAATAAAATAAATAAAAAAAAAGAAAGAAACGAGAAAAAAAAACATATTGTATCGGAATGAATTTTTTGTTTCGTAATAAATGGGATTTTGGCCCATAGCGATATGAAAAAGAAAAAAGAAAAAGAAGAGGAAGCTAACGTAGTTCGAAGGGACCCGAAATGGATTTCGAGCGAAAAGTTCGATGTTTTAGTCGATTTTTCGTCGAATGGTGAAAGTAAAAAAAAATTGTTCGCTCGAATATGATTTCATTTAATAAAGGGTGAATAACGTTAACATATCGCTTTCGTTTGTCTATTAGAATTAATAAAGATGTCGACAAACTCGAAATTTTTTATATATATATATTTTTTTAATTTTAATAAAAATATAATAAAACAACGACCGGAAGAATTCTTTTTGAAAATATCGTGTAACGTCGGTAACGCGAGTTACGGGTGCACGTTTATTTTTTCGTATTTTTTTTGCCTATTTTTCTCGTGAAAACGTTAAATATTGAAATTGCATTCGGCGCGGAAGTTGGAAAAAAAATTTATTAAAAATTCATTCAAAGCGAGTATTTTACATCGGAGCCTCGCTTCGTTTTTGCGATAGCGTGAACAAATACACGGGGGTTCGGGGTGGTAAAATGTGATTCTGCGACTAGAGCGCGTATAAAGCAGAGAGAGAGAGAGAGAGAGAGGGAGAAAGAGAGATCGAGAGAGAAAGAGAGAGAGAGAGAGAGAGGGTGGTATAAAAAATAAATGTTGAATTTCTGGAACACTTTACGCTGATGAATGATTTATAACGCTGTGTATTATTTCGTGAGTAGCACGAGAAACACTCGAATGATTCGACCAATCCCCATAAATTAACTACCCTTATTTCTTATTTCTGACAAAGTCAAGGCTAGATAGTCAAAGGGGTGGGTTAATTTAGACTAGCTAAAAAAACAGTTAGTATTACAATTCTAACTTTTTTTTTACATGCCAATGTTGCTCATCGACCAACCCCTATGGGATTAATCAACCAAATCACCCTTAAATATCTCAAGAATAATTTTTTCCGACTGTCGTGACATTTGTCGTCGCGTGTTCCATTTAAATCAAAGCTTGTCTCGCAATCAGTTACCCTGGGAAAAAAATCAGAATTTTTCATTCGACCAGTTCATAATGGCGGAGTTGTTCATCAAAGGGGTGTGTTTTCCACGCACAGCCGCACATATGCCAATAATTCGATGAATGTACGGTCAGTTGACAAAATATACAGAGAAAATTGCAGAGACAACATTTGCCGGATACCAAATGCACTCGCGCTATAAATTTGTATATAAATACGTGCATACATGTACAAATGTATTCATAGATATGTGCAATACTGCATCGTAGGGTGAGAGAGAGGAAGAGGGGGTTGTACGGGTTGCAAGGTGAAAACGTTGAGCCGAATCCGATTAAAATTGCATCGATCGAAAGCTCGCGGCATGACAACAAGGGGTAGCTGTGGCGAGAGAGGGAGAGAGAGAGAGAGAGAGAGAGAGAGAGTCGAGGGGTTGTGCCAATGTCAGTATAACGAGAGGGCGGATTTCTGCGCGCGGGGCATCGGCATGGGAAACAAAGCTAGTCGAACGAAAATGTCGCACACGGTTTAATATTTAATGGTAGATCGATGAATCGAAATTCTAGAATGGGTGGCGTACCAACCCCTGGCATTTCGCTATAGAGGTTGGTGGACGCCAAGGGCTTCGAGATAAACGTGGTCGAAATTCGTTCGCCACACATCCAGTAGCTCGAGCCAGTTACGGACACGTCCTCGATATCGATGAAAGACCAATAGTTTGAAAAAAAAACCTCGAAAAATCGTTACGATCAAATTTGAATTTTTTGTTTTTTTTTTTGGAAAATTTTTGTTCGCCACAATTTTGTTTCGAAAAGTTTTACGATCGAGAGACAGGATGCGATTTTTCGACAATCTAGATCGAGCATTCGTCTCACGTTCGACGATAACAAACCTTGACGAAGTCGTTTCAATCCCCCCCCCACGTTCCGCTGCGCATGACCTCGATGACCTCTATTTTCCGTCTTGTCTCTGAGGAGATAGACAAAAGTTCTTGGATCTTGTAGGATTTGTTTACGTAAGATGATGGGACGTGCCGCATCGAGGATGCGGAAAACGGAATAACGGCTACGATCATCCCCCTCTCCCGTATAAAAAACTACCCCTACGCTTTCATCGGGTCATCTCGAAAATTTCCAGTTTCTGGGAAAGTACAGTTTCCAGGATACTCGCTCGTTCGATCGGCGATATCTCGGCAATTGCTGGATAAAAATTGTCGCTACCAACCCCTACCATCAATTTCAACCCCTATTTACACCCCCTACGTTTCTCGTTCTTGGATTCGTGATATCGTTCTTGAACGAGACAAATATATACGGATATATTTCCAGCGTGAAAACTTTAACGACGAATTTACCAATTTTGGGGGATGATGATCGAGCTCTCGACGAAAAATCATCCCCCTCGAACATCCTGCGTTTCGAAACGAAACGCGAGTACATTGGAAACTTACCGAAACGTCCTTCGTTATATATATATATATATACAGAGCCTCGTCGTTCTTCGAGAGAGAGGGGTAGTAAATAGGGGTGGGGGGCACCGCACGAATAAACCCACGAGAGAAGAGACGTCACGGTATCCAATTCTGCCTCGATAAACCCTACACTCTCGGAGATTCTCCGAAGAATCCGCTTCGTTTCCACTCTCTGGTCTCTCTTTTTTCTCTCTCAGCCCCCATCCTCCTTCCCCAACCCTCACTCTTTCGTACTCGACGGTTCGATCGTACCGGAATCTCCGCTTTGCCCGACATAAAATCCCCTAAAAGCCAATCGGGCGAAGAGGGGGTTGGTAGATAGATAGAGAGAGGAGTGAAGGGGTTGGGAGAGGGTTGTGGCAGATATCTCCGGGAGATAGCATTGAACGCAGCCCCACGTCCGGCTATACATTCGGTTAGTTTATTTCCGCGCTCGTAAAGTGGCCGGTTTTTGAAAACGTCGCTGCAATCTCCCTCCTGTGTGTATAAAGTGACACACCGAAATGATACAAAATCGCGATTGGTCTAGTTGGTCGTGGAGGGTAGGCTGGGGGGATGAAAAATATAAAATTCGGAATTTAGATCGAGGAATTTTGGATTATTGCTGCTCGTGAATATTCGGCACGTTTTTAATGGACATGAGAGGGTTGAGAAAGATTTTTTTTTTTTTTTTAAAATACCAATTATAAACGAAAAAAAATGTGAATGTCGAATAAAACGAGGGGTTGGTATTGGTTACGCGGGGACTGGACTTAAACCCATTTCCGGAAAATACAGCGGGAGTATGGACTACTTAGGATCGTCATAAAAATTGTTCACCCTTCCGTAGCAAAGCTCCGGGGGTATGTGCGAAAATAGGGGTTGGCGTTTCCTCCATTGCGGCCAGTTCTCTCTCTCTCTCTCTTTCTTTCTCTCGACATTCGAGCAATCTCGTCTTTCAATCTTTTTTTTCCTACAGAACGAAGTCATTCTCCCCACCCCTTCATCTCTTGTCGCTGCAGGTCAGCTCTCTTTTTCACCCTTCAACCTACTTGTCCTTTCCTATATATATTTTTTTCTACTTCTCTCTCTTTCTCGTGCCACAGAGCTTTCTTCCGTTATTTTCACTTTTTATCAGAGAACACCAGCGCCGTAGATTTTCCCCTTCGAATCGAGACGAGGGATGCATCCACCCCTTTTTCGTTCGAGGCTTCGTAATTTTTTTTTTTTTTTTTTTTTTCATTTCTTTTTCTCCTTTTTTTATTTTCTCCTCGCTTCGTCCACTTCTCGAACCTTTTCCGACGCCCATGGAACACGAATCAAGACGACACCTTCCTTCGGTCCGCAATCATTTTTCTTCTTTTTTTTCTCTCTCTCTCTCTTGCTCGAGTTTCAACCACCCCTAAGATTTTTTCATCTCGTCGGAACACATCTTGACACACCGACGTAGAACGAGTTTCTTACGACTTTTTTTTCACACCAGATTCTTGATGTAATTGAATCTTTGAATGTTAAAACCCCTCCCGCTAACCCATCCCCCTTAACGTCTCGCCCGACGTCTCATCGACTTTTCCAACCCTTCGTGTCTCGCCGCTCGCGGACTCGGTTGGCGAATAAAATACGTCTGGTGAGAGCTACGAGGGAAAAAAACTGTCACGGAGTTTTCACGAACGTCGTGAGTAATGTACGAGTTGGAGGGGATATATGAAATCGTCAAAAAAGTTTAAATTGATTTTGAAAGATCTCAAATTTTTTTTTGTTCCGTAGAGGTAGAAAAATATTTGGCGGTCACGCGTTCCCATTTTGAAACACGTTTTCAAGCTCGTATTAACATTTTAATATTACAAAACGACGAATTTCTTGGCTCGAAGATTAATATACAGACGAAAAAAGAAATAGGGGTAGGTTTTTTTTTTTAAATTGACGAAAGGATCGAAATAAATTAATACACTCGGTTAAAGACCTTCCCGTCAATTTCGGAGAATCGTGCAACAATTCCAGTTTTCGACCTCGATGTGTTTTAATATAGCTGTGTCTAGGGGTTGTTCCTATTTCGACCGAAAGTAGACGAGAAAAAGAAAAGTCGTACTCTCGAGGAACGAGGAAGGTGGAGTCGAGGAGATAAAGCTCGAAAAATTTTCGTCAACCCTCGGTCCACTCTTCATCCCCCTTTCCACCCCTTTTCCACCCCCCCGATTTGGGATATAACAGTGTATATACTCCTCGGTACCGTTACGCCTCCCTGACCTAAATTCTCGTCTCTAACTCGTTTCTTTCTTCTTTTTTTTCTCTACTTTCATCCCTTCCTACTATCAGTTTTCTTATAACCTCGTTCTACCATTTTCCTCTCGTCGCTTTTCCGGGGTTCCCGGGCTTTCGGTGCTTCTCGTCCGCTTGGTTAGATGAAACGAGGCGCGTATTATCTACGTGAACGAGAGAGAGAGAAAAATGGTGCAGATGAAGCCAATGGGGACAAGAAAAAAAAACCCTCGGAGCGAGAACAACCCCCTCTACACAATCGGACTCATCAACCCCCTCAGGAATTTTGCACTGTACATATTTATACGTATACGAGTTGGGAACGTAAAGCTTTTTTCGTTCCCAACTCGACGAATCCACTGCACACTTCACCTGCCTGCCTTTTGTTATTCCAAAAGAATTCTCTCCCCGGAGGGTTGGAGGGGGTTGACATTTTTTTTCTCATTTCCTCCCTCGATGGATTGAAAATGCGTGACGCGCGTGTCAATTCCCGGGAAAAGGAAGAGGGTCCTAATCTCCACCAAAAAAAAAAAACACTCGACAAACTTTCCTTCCAACTTGTCAATGTCACGTGATATTGAAAAAAATGACGATTTGGGGGAAGTTTATTGAATCAAAAAAAAAAAACCTGACGAATATTTGTTACGAAATTCTATTCGTTCGAATATTCACTTGGAGATAAGTTTCTTTGCGAAGAAGAAGAAAAAAAAAGGAATCGAGGGTTAAGCCCTCGTACGAAAAGAAGTCTGAATATTTTCTTTTTTCTTCGAAAGTTTGGTCGGAGGATAAAAAAGAAAAAATACGTAGCGAGAATGGAAATGTAATAAGCAAGCCGGGCGTTTTATTTCGCGAAGTGAAAAGTTGATTCCAATAAGGGTGGACTTTGCACGTAGGACAGGCTTGCGTACGCATCGTTGCTTGGATTTATTCAGGCATGCATGTATATTTATGTACCGACGAACCCCCTTAAAGTCTCGCGCGTTTCACGCCCCGATGCTTTTGCTTTCTCGCCCTCCCTACGTCGAGATACCTACTCAAGTTCGGGTAATTCGGAACGTTCGGAAAGCCTGGCGAAAAACTTTGTTACCACAGGTTGATGATGATATACGAAGGGTGGTGGAGAACGAACGAGATGATGAAACGAAGGGAAAATATTAAGGCACGAGGTAAGCAAAGTGTGGAACGTGTCGGAAAGAATAAACGAGGGAGGAAAAAAAAAGAAAAAACAAAAAAAAAACAAAACAAAAACAAGAAACAAAGGGGAAAAATCGGTCTGGCCTCGAAGGGTGGTTTCTAAGGGTAGTTTTTTTTGTTTTCTGCAAGAATTCACCGACCGTGGTTCAATTTACTGGTCTAGTCGTTCAGGGTAAAATAACGAGAAATATTTTCGTCCAAAATTGATAGGAATATTGTTTTCAACCCCCTATGTAGGGGTTGATTTGATAAATCATTGACCAACGAATTTTTTTTTTCTTAACGTTCGTTTGCGAATCGAATTTGTATCGTTGACTCAAGGTCGTTTAGAGGGCACGTCGTACGATTTAAGCGAGGCAAGCAATCGGAAATCCTGATGACGGTCCGATCTATCGTCCAACGGTGCTCGATGGAAACTACACTTCAATAATTCCTAGTTCATTGGCTCGCCACTTCCAGTCGCTGTTTGATCGGCCCTTCGAGAATTAGTGCCCTCGTAATGGACACGAGTGGTTTACAGACGAGGCTCGCAGTATGCGAGGATGGGGTAGATCGAACGAACCGTAAGGGATGAAAGCCTAGGGGTGGGTTTTGATTATATAACAACATAACAATGGGGGGGGGGGAGAGGGATGATGGATAACGAGATACGCTGATTCAATTACGACTGTTATGAGGGAGGAAGGATTCGTACGTCGAGCCACTTTGTTCGACGGATGACGTTCCGATTATCGTTTATAAAACTTCCTCGACTGTTTTAATCCTCTTTCAACCCCTTAATATACTCGAGTCAACATTTTTCGTAAACTCATCGAAAAGCAAAAATTGTAGATATAAAAATTCACAAATAGGGCGAAAAATGAAAAAAAAAAGTAAAAACAAAAAAGAAAAACAAAATGGCCGACAATGAAAGAAAAAACGAACGAAGTAGATAGAAAATTAAGCAGAGATAAAAAAATTCGCGATTAGATAGAGAGATTTAACGACTCGAGAGTATCAAAAATCACGGTCTTTCCCACTTCGGGGGTGGATCGTTCGTTCGAAAGGTCGAAAAGACAGGCTCGCTCGTTTATCGACCTTTACGACCTTTCTCGACCGCAAAAACCAGCGAGCACAAAGAATATCACTTTCTCGACTTATTCTTGGCTTAGAGCTGAATCATTAACGAGATGGCGGTAGAACGATGTAGGGGGTGGGATAGGGGGTAAGAAAAAAGTAAAAGGGTGAAAAAGAAGATATCTATTCTCTCGAGCGGCTTCGTTAGTCCCGTGGTCGTTGCGGCGAATAATCGATCTGACGAATGAATTTCACAGTACCACCCTTTTCAGCTCCACCTAAAGAGTCTAGTGTCTCTCTTCCCGTTCGCTAGGACTCGAGGTTGGAAAAAAGCCTCAAATACAAAAAAGCAATTGTAATTTCCCATCGACAAAAAAATTTCAACCCTAAAAAAACTCATCGAGCGTTTATTTTTATTTTTAATAACAAATAAATTTGTTCGCCAAGCTGCGACTAAAACCATCCCCTTTGAAAAAATGAAAGAGGGTGGGAAGAAACAAAAATCTTCATTAGAAAACGAGAGAGAGAGAGAGAGAGGGGGAGGAGAAAAAAAATTTAGTTCGAAAAAAGTCCGTCGGCGTCACGGTGGCAGCACGATCGAAGCGCCAATGCCCGGCCGATTGCCTCATTATCCGCGAATGCTCTTCCGGATTCCGGGATTGAGGATATCCGTTCCCGCGAACGAGAACATATCGCACGAGAGAGAATACCGAGGACGCGCCTCGGTATCCCACCCCCTCTCCTTCGACTACCCTCGTACCACCCAACTGGCGCGAGCCTTCACTTGCACTCTGCGCTCTCCAACCCCTCGCTACGTCCTTCGAGTTTCCGCTGGGCCTATATGCATCTCTATTATCCCGATTCTCGCTCTCGAGGGGGTTGGTAACCAACCCCTACCAAGCCAGGAACCAAGAAAAAAAGAAAAAAGAAAAAAACAACAACCCTTATATGACGTACGGTGCGACGATAGTAATTGATGACGGGGTGCACAGATTGCTAATTCGTATTCCAACCGTCGAGCTACGCGGTGGCAAATTGATGGAACTTTAGCCCCAACCCCTCCTTTTCCAAACGTGTCGTATAGGGATGTTATAGTGCGAGAGGGGTTCAACCTGTGTTCATCCCCTATTTGCCCAGTCTCGGTGGACTTTCCATACTGAAACCCTCGTGTTGTATAACCCGAAGCTCGTAACATTGTGGTATACATCTACCACGATTATTGTACTCGTGGCTACCTCGAGGGGAAAATATGAGAGAACTTTATGGAGCGTAATGACCGATATCGTTGCACGACCTTGAGTATCGCGAAACGTTGAACGACGTATAATTGTTATCGCGATGGAGGTTTTGTTTTTTGTTTTTTTTCGAAGTGTCGTCACTTTTGCCATCGACGAACCTCCAGGATAATAACCGATTATTTTCAACCCTTACAGGATTTAATATTCGAAGCAAACGCTCGTCACAGTCCTTCGTTTTCAAACGTATCGTTGTCACATTTTTCATCCCTCGCGTAAAATCATTTTATTTGAAAAAATGAAGGTCTTTTTTTTAGCCCCGACGTTACCCCTTTTCCCGCAAACAGGCATTGGCAGGGCGCACTTTGTACGGTGCAATCTCCGCCCGTCGAGCGTCGATCGTTTCGTCACTTCTCACCCTCGCACCGCTCTGACGATATCACCGTTGGATGTTTTTTTTCTATTGCCCCGTTATGTTTATACGTTTGACTTTTTAGAATCGTGGCAGAGCCTAGACGCGAGAGTTCGATATGCGATAATAAAAAAAAGGATCGTAATCCGAATCGAGAGATCCCCTTTTACGTTCCTAGTCGTAAATAAACCTCGATTTGCGCGGATCGTTCGATATTTTCCATCGAACCCGTGTCTTCGATATTTTCCAGACCTGTCCAGTAACGTAACGATTATTCCCCGAAATATGGAAAGTTTTCGATAGAAAAGAGGGAAATGCTTCACAAAATCATTCTTTTTAAAGTTGTCTGAACGTGCTTTGTTTTTGTTTTTTTTTTTATTGAACCGTGAATTCCGACAGAGGGCAAAGTGCAGAAGCCGCGTCGCACGACTCTTGAGCTTGATGCACGCTTGGTTGCTTCCAGTAACGTGCTTCCAACGCTATTGTCCCAGCGTTCTCCGGTAACATACATTCGTGATGCGAATCCGTAAGTGACGATCGATTTTATGCGAAGGATGCAATCGGGCCTGGGTAGTGGAATAGCGACGTTTCGTGTATCGGGAGAGAGACGGAGAGATTGCAGAGAAACCGTACGATACGACGATATAGCACTCGCGTCCTTTGACCCCTTGACTCACGAGTTTTGCTCGTTGGTTTCTCTCTCCACCATTCTCTCGTTCTCATTATCGTTCTACGCTTTGTTCCCGGTGTTCGTAGTGCGCTATTCACGATTTTAGTACGATGCGCACGCTCTCGCAGCCACGGGCGCACTGACGCTCGAGCTTCCCCCACCACTGACCCGCTAGCGCTCGAGCTTCTCCCACCACTGGCGCGCTGCCGCTCGGGCTTCTCCCACCACTGGCGCGCTGGCGCTCGAGCTTCTCCCACCACTGGCTCGCACAGGCACGTACGCACTGATGCGTCGACGTACAGCGTGTATACATGCTTCAGGCGTTGAGACACGAGGTAGCGTTGCACCCTGTGCGAGGCCACGAGATGTCGAATTATTAAGTGTATCGCGAAAGCGCATTACGGGAGAGCGTAAGGGCTTTTAAGCTGGTTTAAGTAGTGCATTAGCGCTCTACGTTCCAAGAAGCTTCCAACTCCTTGCCTTGGGGAAAATGGTGTTTGCGAAACCCTGAGCTGTAACACGAAGAGGGATGGCTTACGCGTTCACGAGTGTGCTCGTCCTCGTCAACGATTTTCTCCAGCTTCTGTCTAACCCACGTTTTCGCACTGCGACAATCACGATCGTGAAGTGGGAGGATTAGCAACCCTTCGATTATTGTTAAGGGTAGTTTTTTAAATTGAATGAAAATTCATAAAATGACGAGGAACAAAAATTAGAAGGGGGTTTTTCGTGTGATTTTTTCAGGCTTGAAAAGTCATTGTCGAATGATTTTATTTATGTCGAAGATACTGGCTTTTTTATAGCAGAGGCTTAAGGTGAAGGTCTTTCATCGAATCTCATCTCGAGAATGATCCGGTGAAAAACGGGACTTACTAACGTCCGCCGCAGAGTCTATTCTCATCCGGAGATAGAAAATTCGAGACGATGGGAGAATCGAAACGTTATCTCCGGCGAGAGAATCGCCGATCGAAGCGATCCGTACGGACCCCGTTCGTAACCACGAGATAAGATGACGAGGAGATGGAGAACCGAAGGAAGTCGAGAGATTCCACGCCATCGCAAGGACTACTTCTCCCTTTTTTTGTCTTAGAATTCGGCACGGAAATTGCTGGGCTGAGTGATCGGAGATTTACAGAGGCGGCTGTGAACAAAAACAGCCACAACCGTGAATGAAAAATGGATGTGATAATTGTATTTCTTCGAAATTAAAATTCTATTAAAAATAATAAATATATAAATTATTATCTATTCATTCATGGCCATAATTACTGATAATTTTATATTATTCTTAATTAATATTTACGAATTGATGTTCGTTGAATTTTTCGCGTGGTCAAATTAATCGAGGATTTCCTTTCGAGTTTGTTTGTTTCTCGTCGATCCACGAATTCCAAAAGCACAATCCCTTATAATCTCCTATCAAATAGAGCATCGATGGTCCAGAGGCAATTCACGAAGTAAGTGACCGCTACGTGGGAGCACGTACTGTCGAGCTTTGTTACCGAAGAGCTTTTCGTGTGTACCCAGAGCTCGACACTCTCGCGAACTGCGAGGCTTCGTAAAATTTACACACGTTCGACAATCCTACCGGATTTACATTCGTACATAAACTAATCGTTAACAATTTTTTTAAAATAAAATTCTTTGAATAATTTCCTTAAAATAAACATAAAAGAATCAGAATCGAACTGCGAAATGGTTGGACACGAGAAACGATACAAAAATCCTCCACAAGGGTAGTTTCGAGTTACAAAATAGGAAATAAGGGAACAAAATTTGAAAAGATTTTGAAGAAGAGTGAGAGACTTGATGAAAAATGTTCCATAGACGTATATCAGGATTGAGAAGCAATTTGACCATTTGACCCTTCGAAGTAAAGGACGGCAAGGGTGCGCTTTTCGCGTTGACATCCGGCGAGCTGTAGGGGTTGAAAATGGGAAAAGGGGTCGTGACGCTAAAGATGACCAGGCAGACACGCGTATCGAGGGGTGAGAATATATGCGACGTTTATAGTACCGTTTCCGGTCCCTTTTCACCGTAATCTTGCCATCCCACTTTCCGTCTGGGAGAGTTTCGATCCATCCCCCTTCCCGACCAACCTGCCAAACGCTACGGAATAAACAATTCACGCTCCCGGACACTTTGCAATTCACGTTCGTCGTCGACCCTTTACAGGAATATTTTACTGTTGCTCGCGTCATTGCCACGAAGTTCGTCTGACCCAAGCGTCGATATTACTACTAGAGGAGACTCGATTTTTCATCTTGCCTCCGGGCTGTTATAGTCGAACGGTGATAATTCAAAGGTTTCAGGGAGAACAAAAAAACAAATGAACCGAAAGAACGTTCGTACTCGATAAGAAAAATACAATTACGGGTAAGCTAGAAATGTGCGGAAATCGAAAAATAAGGGGAAACGGTGAATGTAGGTCAGCTGAGTAAAAACAATTTTCTCGGACTAATATCGTTGGTCAAAAGACCTCGTGGATCTTCGTAGAAATATCCGTGGTCTACAATCTTTCGATATGATCCACAATTTCTATAAAAAAAAGGCGAGATTTCATACGTGAACGAATTATAAGTAGAACGAGTCAATCTAGGTCAGATATCTGGGGTAAAGGATCAAGAAAACGTTTCGGCAACGTCTGACGTTTCCGGTACACTGTCGTTGAAAAATTGCACTCCTTGAACTAGCCAGACGTCACATAGTTCAACAAATTAAAAATAATTTAACAGTCCAAGTAGAAAAAGTCACAACCAGCCAGACAATACAAATTCTTTTTTTGGCTCCAAACTTCATCCAGCACAATTTTTAACATTACCAATCACACTAAACATACAATTTCATCCCCTTTAACGAAATTTTCCGTCGGAATGGAAAAAAAATCTAACAATCTCCCAAAAGTAGAAAAAGATCTTACGAGTCAGACATTTTCGTTATATTGTCAAAAATCGAGACTTCGATGGTAAATGACTGCCACCGTGTGACGGATAAGCCATCAGAATTTCCAACAAAAGCCTCGTGCGTCGTCTCTTAAGTTCGCCCAACACGGAAAGCCTCGAAGCATCGTTTCACCCACGTCGAGACGCGTGCATTGAAATTCACGAGCACACCTATTTACACACACGTACACAAATACGTCAGCCGTTTCATACCGTTCATCCTCGTATAACGAAAAGCTGACACATAGTGTGAGGTTGCCCATACATCACTCGGTTGTCGTGATATCGCGAGAAGGTTGAATGATGGACTCGTTCGAAATGCGACAAGTAATAGGTCGACGTCGAGTGGCGGTTTCTGGCTTGCCTTAGCGTTACCAAAGAGCGAAGGGATGAAGTGGGGAATGGAGAAGAGACCAACACCAGAATAAACCACGCTGCGTGAGAATATACGAGAGAAACGTGAGTAACTGAGAAACAGCTAGGGGGTTGCGCGAGTTCGATTCATTTCACACGCAGGATATGAGGTTGGAATCGACATCGCGAAAGCGGCTGACTACGTGACTTTTGGGCTTGTACCAATCCTTGCCGTCTGAGGGGGGTGGGAGAATAACATATCCGATCGAATTAGATCCGTTCGAGCGACCGTGAAACGAAACGAATTTTCCGATTGCTCCGATAGATATTTACGATTTCGACAATTTTCTATTTTCTTGAACGTCACGAAAATATAAATAGAAAAAGAACGTTATAAAAATTACGATGGGAAGAGAAATAAATCGAGGAAGAAAAATGAAATTTTTCTGGGAAGGAGGGAAGGTTTTGTAACGAGAAATATCGTCTGATGAAAATAGGGGTTGTTTCTTTTTTCTCGATGGAAATGATGCCAAGAGTCGAAGCTACCAAAGCGGAAAGGAGAGAACAAGATGAGGGTGAAACGAGATACAGCTTTTGTACCCCGAGCTACCCCTGTGCCACTCCCTGCAATCGAGAGACTCCACGAAATCCTCTCTACTTTCCAATTTACACGTAGATACGAGCTTGAATTCTTTCTGTTACGTTCGAGCGTAAATTTATAAATTTCTCGTCCTCAAAGTACACGATCTTGATGGAACGTGGGAAGTAAGACGATATTTTTTAACGTTTTTTTTTATGGTTTAAAAGATGAGGGAATAAAATGTATCGTTTTCGAGATAAATAAAACCTTTCAGCGATTTTAGAGGATATTTAATGTTATTTGTATTGCATAGTTCGATGGATTAAACGTTCTTAATGTTGATCGAGTAGGAACTTATTAGACTGATAGATTTGTTATTGAAGAATATTTAAGCTGGGCATTTAGGTTCATCCCTACTGTTCCCAAGTCTTCGACGTACGAGGTAAGCTTCGATCGGCTCTCGTTAGCATAACGTTTCATCAGACTTGAGAAAGTTTATCGAGTTTCTGAAAAATTTTAAAGAAATAAAAATAGGAAAATTATTCGTGAAAAGTCGATAAAAATGTGTTTTTACACGGTTTCTTCAGATTTTCTGGTATTAATTTGAAACTATTCAAAACACGCATTGTACGGGAAATTTTCGATGAAAATATACCCTTTTAAAGTCATTTCTCTGAAAAAAAAATTCACTCCCCCAAGGCTCTTTTTTCAGGCAAGGTAATATTTTTTTTCAGTGCGAGATTTCCGATCGACCATTCTACTTCGGAATAACACATCTATAAAACCATTGTCGAGTTCTCGACATTGCCTCGCCCTTGGATCGAAGATAGAAAAATACGAAAATCTGTTAGAAAAGGGGATTGAGGTGGTTTAAAAATTAAATAAAACAATCTTAGCAATTTCCACGAGAAATATAAAAACACGAGGAAAGGACGAGGGGATGAGAGCGAGAAAGTAAGATATAAGTTGTCGTATTTGTGTCAGTGGTTGCAGTCCTCGCTCTCGTTCGTAAAATGTCGATATATATATATATATTTGCAATCATCTTATTCGGTGCAATGCACATATAGGATGGCTCTCAACGCCTTGACGCCCGAGGGGTTGTATACCAGAAGCGCCGTTTTCGTTCTCGCCTTAACGTCGCGAGAGAGGCAAGCCTCCAATCTCGGATTCGAGGAAAAGCTCCGACCGAAGAACGAGAACGACGACAATCTCGTCGTCCGGCAGAACTCCCGAGCGGCGACTAAGGGAGGGTTTCGAGAAATAAGGAGTAAGGTTGGTTCCAGGGGGTTTTGCACAGTTCCATGCGAAAGAGAGCATAGGGGTTGAAAAGAGAGAGAGAAAAAAGAGAGAAAGGGTCAGAACGAAGAAGGGGTTGGTCCCAGGGGTAGTTTGGCCACGCGGGATACGAGACGCACCCGATGCAATCCCAGAGAGCTTCGGTTCTTCTGCTTCTCTCTATCTCCCTTTCGTTCAACACCGTAAGAGACTTTGGTGTGTACCAAGACCTTTCCACGTTATCCCATTTACCTCATCGAGTCTCTGTCTCCGTCTGACTATTCGCTGCTTTTTCCACTTGCTAGATGCTTTCAGTTAACTCAAACGTTATCCCCAACGATGGACATATAAAAGTAGTCGAGGGTCTTCGCGGGTTTGATGATTGATAAAGAAGTTTCGAAACGATATTTTGTTTCCTTTCAGACAAGAAAAATAGGAAATTTATTTTTAAAAAACTCGAACGTTTGAAATAACAAAAATTTGCCAAATGGAAAAAAAATTACAAATTTTTTCGATAAAAATTGCTAACGTTAAGTATTATTATAATACATGTATATATGCTTCGCGAAGTTTTGACGGAGTTTACTAGTGTCGGTGGTTCGGATTAACAACTTTTTGGGGGTGGGAACAACTCGACTTCAATGCGTGCCACGTACCTACACGGTACACACGCGATAATAAACGCCATTGTACAAACACAATGGATCCCTTCGGGGTTGTATGGAAGCATTGTCGTCGTATATATATATATATATATATATATATTCACCCCTTGAAGGTTCTGTTAAAATGTATCTGTACGAAACTATACGAGGGCGATCACTCGAGCGCGAAGTGAGAGCCATACCAATTACTACCCTCGTTTAAGAACATAATTTTGATTCTCTTGTAAAAAGCAATCCTTCCCTCTTATCACAGGGGGATGTTACATCAACTTTACTGCAAAAAGGTACGCGATCGTTAAAACGTTGTATATATAAATATATAGCCCGGAAGCGAGGGTTGTTTATTTTTTATATCGCGAAAGTAAAGGATAAGAGGATTATTTATCATTTTAATGTCGACTCCAAAGGTGCACGAGAGGAGGTTGTTTCATTATTATTATTTTTTATTTTCGCGAGAGTTTTAAAGTTTGCTTGAATGAAAAAACGAGACCTGCGTGACTTTACTCGGCATGGAATGCGTGACCAGCAAGATACGGCTGTAGTTTTTCTCGGTTTCTAGACTTTGACCCCTGCACCCCTTATATAGGGGTTGCACTTCACCCTTAAAGGATGAATATCTCTCGTCTCCTGCTTCCTATTTTTTTTATCGTCAGAAACTAATCGCTCAACGGCTATTACGATACGACAACGACAGACTCGAGATATTATATTTTTAATTCCCAAGTTTGAAAATATTTTAACGAGTTTCGAATTTTTTAAAATTTTTATTTCACTCTTTTTCTCTCGTCGAGCGATAATTCTACACGTCTCGTCGCGACAGGAACGAAAAACTCCGAGTCTTTTCATTTTGAACGTTCGTCTCTAGAAAAACTACCCTTTACTTTTTTTTTACGAAAGAAAAAAAAAACTTGTTTCCACCCTTAATTCGCTCGAAAATTTTGCAAAATTTTCACCCCTCGCGTATAATCCGTCTCCGAGCCTCGTTCGTGAGTGTCTCTGTTCTTTTTTTTTTTTTTTTAAGACCACTCCATCGCCTCGTTCAACGCTCGGGGGGGTGTTCTTCACCCCTATTTGGCCACGAAGAGGGTGAGAGCGCCCGTGAATTGTCCCCGGGTTAGTTTCAGCCCATGGACATTAGCGGCACGAGAGAAAGAGAAAGGTCGTCGGAATCGTAATTCTTTTACCACTCGCGTAGGTGCCCTACGTGCTTCGTGCAATCCCTCTCCACTTTTCCAGCCAAACTCATCTACCATAGAACAACCCCCTCCGAGCCTCCCCCCAGCCCTTCGCCATAGAACTAGCCACCCTCGAACTCGTGGCTCTCGGGCAGTTAACCGTAATTCAAAAAGTTTGCGAGATTAAAAATGTGAGCCTGGAGCCCTCTTTCTCCTTCCTCTCCCTCTCTCTCTCTCTCACCCTCAACTACCCCCATTTTCCTAGAAATTCTCAATTTCTGAAAATTCGTAAAACAATTGTTTTCTTCCAGTATTTATTTCTTTGGAATAATCAGAACTGTAAAATTTTATTGTCAATTTGTATTAAAATTGAATTTCATAGAACAAAAAATCGAGGTTTAACGAGTTTCAACTAAAAACGGGGCAGTCTAAAAATCTAACGATTAAGCAAAATTGCGTAAAAATCAGAGGTCGCGAGTTATTCGCTGCGTTCTCGATGGTGGAAAATGACAAAACGCGATGAAACGTTTTTAATTCTGTATAAAAAAAAAGAAAAAAATACAAAAATCATCCCCTAAATTAAGTGAAATAATTTACGAAACGTAATTCTTTCGAACGAGACGAAATAAGTTAAATTTAATCCACGTGGATATATTTCATTTCCCGAAAAACCACCCTTCCTAATTCATCCGCGAAAGTAACTCCGCAATTTCCACAGGCCCGTCGTGTCTCGAACTTTCTTTTGCCCCCCCCCCCACCCTTCAGCTTTTCTCATTGAATTACCGACGATCCTCTTTCCCGGTCGCGCACACGTCAGGCTAGAAGCGCCGAAAGAACGAAGTTAGGTCACGATTTTTTCTCCCTTTGCCTCGTCGACGAAGAAATAATAGGGTGAAGAACCCTTTTTCTATATGTATTTTTCTAACCCCTGCACAACCACACACACACACACTCTTGATCGACCTCGCAAGCTCCCGGTTGGCGAAAAGGAGAGGAGGAGCAGCAGAAAAAAAATAAAGAGGAACCGGGAGGAATATATGGAGAAAAAAAATCGAGAAAAAAGTACGAGCTCGGTAGAGGTAGGTATGAAGGGGTTGCAGGGGTGGTTCTCGGTTTTCGTCGTCGCGACGGTACTCGTAATTCATCTCTGCTGCTGCTGCTTTTCAGGTATCAGCAATATCCGCATGCTTCGTCTTTTCTTTCCCGCTCTTGCTTTTCTCAGGGGTGGGCACCCCTTTTTCCACTCTCTGTCTCTCTCGCTTCTCGCCCCTTTCATATATTTTTTTTGCCTCTCTGTCGTACATCGGCGTATAACTAAATCATAAAATTCTTGGTCCGGGCACTGGTTCGGTCCGGGGGAGCGAGGGGGTGCGTGATGTTGCACCGTGCAAAGGAAAAAACGAACGAAGCACACGCGAGATACAACATCGTTCACCTTACGACCAACATAAAAACTATACAAGTGAACAAAAATTACTTTCCATCCGGACGTTGTTGGTGTTTTTTTTTTTTTTTTTCTTTTCTGATATCACTCTCTCGCACTCCCTTCGTATACTCGATTCCTCGGAGAATATCACGAATGGCTCGATGTGCAAAAAATTCTCGACGATCCATAGGGATTCGAAGCTTGTCGGAGAATTTCCGAGTTTAAGGGTTGATCGAAGCGAGAGGATGGAGGTTACAATGGAGTGGGGGAAAAAGGTATACAATATTTTCGCTCAAGACATTTGAATAATTTACAAAATTTGAGAATCAACCTTTTTACATTTCGTAAATATCGAAAAAGTCGACATTTTTTTTCGTACGAAAGGTGGAAAATGGAATTTTTTATTTTATAACCGATTTTGTGACGACTTTTCATTCTCGAGTAATTCCTCCAGTTTTTTTGTTGTCGTTGTTTTCAACGAGCTTCGCGTTGTACCAGGGTTATACGTCCTCGTAAAGTTTGACAACGAAAAATGATTCGAAGATTGAAAGTGTGAGGGTTGGCGGGTGATGAAAAAAATACGTGCGCGAGGGGGATGTTTTTTTTTCTTTTTTTTTTTAAATTTGACGTACGATGAGAGAGAACCGACGCACGCTTGACGAGGAACCATTACTGCCCCATAGTTACCCGGAATCGTTACAAGCGACGATGTCTGACCAATATCGACCGTTACTACTGCAACACCCGATTTTCAAGTAAACTCGCCCGCACGGACGAGACAGGGAGTCGGTCAGCTCGTGGAAGCGCAACCACTAACTATTGCCTGTATATCCTGCGGATACTACCCTAGTAGCTGTCTTCGAAATCGTTCCAGTTCGTTTTAAAATATAAAATAAAATGGATCGTAAATCCCAACTTTGTCGCTTTCATTCTTTTCACTTTTTTATGAGACTCTAATTAAAATATCAAAATCTATGATACGACAATAAACAGAACTGTCATTTAGCAACGAAACCACCGAAAATATCTCAATGCAAAATTTCAAAAAATCCCCCCCCCCCAAAAAAAAAGAAATAAAAAAGAATAAACAAAATTGCAAAGTTTCTATTCGAGAACCATGGTTCTAGGAAAATGCGACGAATGTGAAGGACTAGTTGAAGATTGAAGGGATAGTTGGAAGGAAAGTTCCCTCGAGTCTCGATTGGCGATTAAAGTCCGAGAGTGGAATTCGTGAACCGCCACCTGGATCGAGAGAAGGGGAGGGGAGGTAACGTCGTGAAACAAAGAGATCGAGGAGTATTCCTGAATTTTCCTACAACGATAGGTGTATCGGTATATCTATATATATATAGCTGTATAAGGGATGATCAGTGAGCTATTGTAACGGGAACGTTCTCTCGATTCTTCAACACTTCGACAGCACTTTAAGACTTCCTTCATTTTCCATCGATTCTCACCCCCTCAAACTAATTCTCTCGACGTCACTTAGCGAGAGTTCCTTTCTCTTCCTCTCTCTCTCTCTCTCTCGGTCGAGCTTTGTTTCCGAAATCGTCTTTGAGACTCGATTGAATCGGGTGCTCTCGATAAAGTAGCGAATAAAACGTATCCGAGGATAGGGTTGAACGAGCAAGGAATGAAAATATTTTTCCGAAATTCGATTCAATTTTTTTCCTGGCTATTTTTAACTCGTTTGTTTATGTTTCAAGGTCATTAGAGTCAAGCGATACAGTTACTCGTGGAAATTTCAATTGCCGCTTGGCCAAGTTCAATTAACGTGGTACAGAGGGGTTGGAAAATTTGGCCCAGGGGTGTTTTGGTTCGCGCGTGGCTACTGTGGCGCTCGTTCGACACTCGTGAGCGTCTTTGAGTGCCTTTGAACCGCAGAACTCTCCGTTCTACAGATCCCTGAGCTTTCTATACACAAACGCTAAACCACCCCTCTGTGTCATCCCGCTCTCTCTCTCTCTCTCTCTCTCTCTCTCTCTCTCTCTCTCTATCTATCTATCTATCTATCTCTCTTTTCTCGATCGTCTCAGGACCAAAGTTCTCCAACCCTCGGTTATATAAGCTTCGAGTACCAAGCGAAGCTTCCGGCGTTGACTAAATACCGCATTAAGCTTTCGATAATGGAGTACCAGGCTTAATTATTGGTCGTGCGAAATCGACGAAGCTCAACACCCCAAACTACCCTTAGTCTAGCAAAGGGGTGAACGAAGGATTTTCTCCTTCCGGGGGTCGAAAATCGATGGATCGAGGGGAAATGCCGGAGAAGGATTCGTTCCAAGCAACGACGCATCCTAGCAGGATCATGACCACAGGACGAATTACCATTGTTCGAATCAACGATTCAACCCCTGAATCGTTCAGACTCCTCTCTCTCTTTTGACCGAACATCCTTTGCCACTGGCAACTGGCTTTAGATGTCTCTCTCGTGAGAGAGAGAGAGAGAGACAGAGATTGCATCGAGCTTCATTCACACTCGACCGATCCTTAGTTCGTGGTTCACTTGATAAAGTCCTATCGGAACGAATTTCAACCCTCTCGCAGCACCCCTGGACAAACTACGATCGAGCGCCAACTTGCAAATCGCTGACTTTGACGAAAAGATCATTCGCTTTGCGGCGTACGCTGGAAAAAACCAAACGAGAATCCAGGAGGTCCAATTTACAGGACACTCGTAAAATCAAGGACTCTTATCCCGTCGAAATTGTATAAAAAATCGTTATTATATTCACCGGGAGTCGATGGTTTTTCGGACTTTCGTAATTGGGACGAAACGTCTATTTCTTGGATGTCGATGAAAAATAAATCTATCGGGGGCGAAAGTACGACAAAGGCTCTCTATCGAGAGTTTGATAATTCATCGATAGTTTGGGGGAATATTGTTTTTCGCGGAAAATATTGTTTGCTCGACGGGACGCGAGAGATATCGAGCTTTCGACGATTTATCGTCGTCCACTGGGGCGATAAACGGGGTTTTCCGCGATGGGACGATTTATTTTTATTATCAAACTGGAGATAGTGAGAGAGAGAGAGAGAGAGAGAGAGAGGGAGAGAAAGAGGAGAGAGAAATATACAGAGAAAGAACGACGGAGAGAGGGGTGGAGAAAGTGTGGAAGTAATCGAAGGAAGAGATTGTCTCTCCCTTTATCTTTCCTGCGAATGAAGCTTTTCAGAATATTCCAGATTGGTTCTGGTACGAACGATGTTTGTGACCAGACGCCCGTTGACAATGATACAGCCAATGAGAATTCCGGTCTCGAACATACCGGGAGAGCCGTTTTAAAATAAATCAGTAGTACGTCTCGGCGAATGTTCAGCCGGTACGAAAAATCTTTCCAGCGGAATTTCTACAATTTCGATGGGAAATAAACTTGTACCGACTGTTTGATCTTGATGTCTCGATCGTCATTAAGATCAAGGTGAAGGTCATTATAAACAAAAACCACCCCTAATATGTTTAACGGTGAGACGACACCCTGTACATGGCGAGTGAACTATAGAGTGGCGACAGTCTCTCGAGTTCCATTGCTAGTCCTCGGGCTACTTCGATCAAAGAGTGGCAAGTGCGAGGAGGGTAGGACCGTCAGTTGGGTTAAGAAGATTTCCAGCCAAAATTCGATTCTACGTTTCGTCCTCTGACTGCCACAGCTATCTATCCGCCTTTATCTCATCCCCTATCTCCGCACCCTGGTATAACCAACCCCGTTCGCTACTCACCGTACGTCTCTCGTTCACGTTCTCTGTGTTCACGGGATGAATTTAAATATTTGTCCCTTGAACAAACGTACCCCCTTACTACCCCTTCGAAACGTTCTATACGTTACCAACAGTGGCATTCTCGTCTCGGTATCTGGCGAGTGAATCGGAGCACGACCCAAGGAGAAAGATAGCCACGTCGCCTTTAATCCACGAAAAAGACCTCGGGTCACCTTTAATCGAAGGGGGTGAGTTTCAACCCCTCACCACTGTTGTCGAAAATCCCTTCGTCCTTCTATCTTCGTGTTTTTTCCCCCATCGACTATTTGGTAAGAACGGAATAAACCCTGTACGAGAATCAACCCCTAAATATTTTTAACTCATTCTCACCCATAGCTCTTAGAATCGAGGGTACGTATCACGATTTTTTCTCGACGTTTCGCTTTTTCTTCTTCTTCTTCTTCTTCTTCTTCTTCTCGCGTATATAAATTACTCCACCGAATTGTTCTCGCGACGTGAATTTTAATACGTCCTGGAGTAGGGTGATAGTGTCCTACTCGCGAGGGCTCACACTCACACACACACTCACGAGGGGTGCGAACGAGCCCGAGCGTCGGGTACACGGAAGTCATATTTCAAGTTTTATGGACTTCTTGCCACCGATAATAGAAGCTCGCGAGCCACCTTTGGATTTGTCCCCCGTTTTCAACCCCCTACCCTCGTCCCACTCTCACTCTCGTCTCGTACGTAGACACACGTATGGAGGCTCGCGCGTACAACCGGGCCTCTGTGTACGCGTTATCAAACAGTCTGAATAATGGCTCGTAATAAAAATTCATCACTGTACCAATTCGACCAGGCTACCGCAATTTTGTGTTTTTATTTTCTTTTAATTTCCCTCTCACGAGTCCGTATTGATTTTCACCCGGAGTAATTTCGACGACGAGGAATACTTAATCAGTGTTTTCACTCGTTTCGTATCAAAGTATCATCGAGAAAGAAAACAAAATTGTACGAAGGGGTTGACCGAAAAAAATGGCTAAGGGTTGAAATAATGAAAAATGTAAACAAAAAAATATGATAAATAATAATTATATAAGATACAAATTTTGTTATAATAAAAACGGTATAATATGAAAATTGGAAAAGTAAGCTAAGAAAATAAGGGTAGAAATCTGAGACAGGACGGAGGCTTTTGAGGGATGGAAGATAGACCAACCCTGTGGTCGATCGAAGGCAGATCTAGGTTGAAATGGCGGATTTATACTACGGATTACGAGCATTGTGGTGTGATTCGACCTCTCTCGTTTCGGTCCATCCCCTACCACGAGGGTAGATCGACTACCTCGTGATCGTAGCGTACGAGGTGCGAAGACGATTTTGGTCATCTCGTATGAGAAAATAAGAACCCTAATTTCCGGGTTTTTTTTTTCTTCGACCCTTCCTGGTATATAACCACAACCCTTGTAACGACGAGCGTCGTATCGTATTCAACCCCCGGAAAAGCTGTATCTAAGGGTAGTTATGGGTGCAAAGAAGATTGGCCGAACGGATTTGTCGGATAAGGACACGCGCGCAACTCTCTTTACCACGATTTATGCCCCGTCCCAAATCCGTACGTATCGTCAAATATTTCTCCCTGATTTTTCCTTTTTTCCCACCCCTCTTACTGGCGAAGGGTAAGAAAGAAGGAAAATGTCGAAAAACGGTGGAGACGTCGCGTGAGAAACGACAATTCGAGACGATCGTTTAACGACGAGCGATATCGTTAGAGGAACGCGAGGGAGGGGATCAATGAAAAATTGAAACATCCCTTAAGGAAACGAGACCGATAGACTTTAATGCGAGAACGAACATTGAATCGACCTTCGCAACAAAGCCCCTTTGAGTGAATGATAATATGCCACCGGTTGTGATTCGATCGAACACGCTCGACTGCGCGCGAAATAAAACGTCTATGGGGCGTTTCGTGCAAAATCACACCCTGAAACAAACAAGGGTGGAAAATTGACGAAACAAAACCAACAATCTTCCATTATAAAATACTATGGAAAAAGAAACGATTTTTATAAAAATTTAAGAAACAAGGGTAGTAATGCACACCCCTCGTATTAAGACAAACTACCCCCGTGGTCCATGAATCCAGAAATACAAAAGAAAAACTTGCTCACTAAGGAGCTTCAACCATGAGTATATTAAGTGTGTGGTGTGTTGGAACGTCGCGAGGGTTAATATTACATGGGAATATGCGGTAAACATACAAAAGATGACTGCAGGTAGAGGTTATCGGGGGTACGAGAAGACCAGAAGTTGGTGGGAATTCAGGAGAGTTTGGCAGTCTCGCCTCGTCGAGTAATAATGAATAATACGCGGCCCTCTAGCGACGTTACTTGCCCAACGAGAACATTTGGGGTGAGTTTTGCACTAAAGGGTGAAGAGTGGGGGGTGAGAAAGAGAACTTTGCATCTGCGTGGATGCTAGAGGGTTGAAAGTGTGTGAGAGAGAGAGAGAGAGAGAGAGAGAGAGAGAAAGAGAGAGAAAGAGAGAGAGATAAAGTAGAGAAAGCCACGATGAGGGCGCATTTTAATTACACCCCTTCCTCTTGCCCCGTTCAACAATCGACCCGGCGTGAATCGTTTTCGCGTCTCATTTAACCCGTTTGTCTCAATGACCCTTCACTGACCCGTTAGATTCGAAAACGTACGCGGGCCCGTATACGCGGGAATCGGGCCGTGGAAGAGCGAGGATTAACTGACCGAACGAAGGGACGTCGATATTGATCGGCTAATTTTACACCCCCATCTTCCAACCCCCCACACTCACCCCAATCAGCGATCCTTAATTTTTAAGTTTTTCGAACTCTCGCGTTAGATATTATTTTCCTCATTTTCTCGGGTAATTTTTTCGTTTCATCCCTTAACAGTTATCGAGGACGATAATGGTTGATTTTTGAAAAATTCCCTTATTACTTGGTATTCGAAAGAAACGTCGTTCTCTCGTTTTTCATCCCTTGAGAGAACGCTTTTGCGTTTTTTTTGTTATTTTTAAGGGCGTTATAAGTAAAAAAATTATAGCAATTTCAGAGTTTCCTCGC
This sequence comes from Netelia virgata, assembly GCA_951802705.1. NCBI lineage: Eukaryota > Metazoa > Arthropoda > Insecta > Hymenoptera > Ichneumonidae > Netelia > Netelia virgata. Next base: position 14,273,474 of record OX637867.1, on the reverse strand, counting down.
GTTTTCCAGCTCACCCTTGTAACAAGCACCATCTGCTAAACAGCCTAAAATATTGCTCGAACGATGCACCCAGAATTCTTCAATATAACAGACTGCAGAGATAAATGCGTGGGAAACGGTCGTTGTTTCCGTCGGTGATATTTCCTAAGGCACGAGAGAACTCGAGAGCTCTTTATCTCAATCTTCGTCTTGGGTATGTCCGCGACGCTGACGTGGATAAATAAGGGGTGAAAACGAGGCCGTGACGAAGAACGAGTCAAGAAGACAATATTTCCTCTTACCACGGTTCACGTCCGGGTGTTTTATTTTTTTTTCTACAATGGAGTTAAAAAAATCATCATTTCGTCACTTTTCGAAAATTCGACAAAGTTCAACCCTTCTAGGGGATGAAAATACCCTGTCATCGTCCCGACAGGGTCGTCAAAGGTTTCAACTTCCGATTGACGATTTAATGGGTGTTTACCGATCATCCCCATTTTCCTCATCATCCCTTGCCGCAAGAAAACAATATTTGTCACCTTGGTGACCTTTGAACTTTTCAGAAAACCACCCCTTGTCCTTGGACGAAGCGATGTCGTTTCCATGAATTTACGGTTGAACGACTCTCCGGCGTTCGTCTCACGTTCGCAATCCCGAGACAAAAACGTTTCCAGCATAAACAGCATGGTCAAACTACCCCTCGATTTTCGTCCGATGGGTAGGGGTGGGGGGTGGAAGAAGAGGAACAACGTGATAAAGAGGATTGAGGATAGTCTGGAAAACGTACGGAAAATGCACGAAAGCTTCTGGATATGTGTGTCCACCCCAACCCCCTAACCGCCAACCCCCTTCGCGCCAGTTCGGAATTGAAAAGTCGTGTCCGGTCGGCGAACGGTTCTTGCTGCTTTCATGGCCTGTTTTCCATTCGAAGCGATGGACTTCCCGCAGCAACGATCCCCCGTAACCTCAAACCACCCCTCGCTCTTTTCCACTTCCTGTTCGATTCTTCTCAGGGCGAGGGGTTATTTTTTTGTTCTATTTTTATTTTATTTTTTCTAGAGGCGTTGCACGTGTGTGCATTCGATCCTCTTTCGTAGGGGAAAAAAAGTGTGAGGATAACCGCACGATTTCTTTCGGGGGATGGTACAAGTTCGATACCGTCGGAGGGCGCCATCGGGTGGGACGAGATGGAAAAAGTTGATAGCATCCCCCTTACGCTTCTGGCAATCTTATGCATCGGCTCGTATCACGGCAATCCCAGCCCTGTTTCACGAGGGGTAGGGGGATGATCGCCGTTGGAGAACGATGATGCTCGACTTTTTTCTTCCCTTAACCATCATCTACCCCATGTTAGGGTAGTCGTCAATCACGTGAACGTCTTTCTACGATCGAAAAATTGGAACAACCCCTAACCATGAGATTCCGAAATTCGCGAGTTTCCAAGAAGCTACACACGCTCGCACTTTTCTATAGACTCGTCACGCGGAGTCATCGATGCACAGAAGGGGTAGGGGGATGAAAAATCTTGACGACGTCACGAATTTTATCTCTTCTTTACCGATCGGCTCGAGTATAAAACGGTCGACAAAGTGGCCAATGGTCGCGAGGAATTTGTTGCACGTAAACAACCCCTCTTGGTGCTTGAGACCGGGGGGCGAAGGGGATGAAAAGATAAGGATCAAAGTACTAAAAAATGCCAGAAGTGTACTTTGCGTTCTCGTCCAGCATCGACACGACTACAACCCTTGTGAATAGTGCCATCTACAGTTAGGGGTAGTTTTATATATATATACACATATATATATATATACATAAATAGTGCAGGGTAGGTTGTGAAACAACGCGAGGAAGAGAAAGCGACGACGCTACTTTAATTAAATTTAATAATTAACTCCTAGGGGTGGCCAGAGTCCCAGAGTCTACGTTGGGCTGGAGGGTGGAGAAGGAGGGGTTGTACATTCACCGCATGACTGTGTTGTTTCGCCAGCACTGTTACCTCTCTGTCGCTGGCGTCTGCTATATTTAGACACCGAGTTCTCTTTGCCACCGGAGTAAGTTACCCCACGTACCCTGTATTATAGGGGTTGAAACCTATTTTCCATTACTAGAAGGAGTTTGAGGTTCGGATAAATGAATTCGTCATAAAAAAAAATAAAAAAAATATATCATTGATGCGTTAAAAACCTCGTGATCTTTCCATCGAGATCGCAAGTGATTTTCGTAGACGATAGAATGATAAATAGGTGGAACAAGCCCTTAGAAGCGTGGAATAAAATTGAAAATGGCGGATAGCGAAAGAGCGAGACGGAGAAGTGGATGGGAATCTCTTCGTGTTTGCATAAGATGATCCACGTAACGCCGTGGTACGATGGATATAGTGTGAGAGAGGGGTGGCTATCCTTGGGAGAATTTCATCCCTCTTACATATATATATACCAAGAGATTAGCATGCCCCATTTAAATTGCAATTTCTTTTCCCTGATCCAGGAATTTCCACGAATACGCAATCGGGGAATACTTCCTCTCTGTCTCACTCTCACCCTCTTGTACCTCTTGTTATTCTCTTTTTTCTCTCGCTCGTACCAGGGACCTTTTCCTGCTATCCTTCTCTTCCCCTCCAACCCCCTAATCAACCTCTCTCTTTCTCTCTCGTAGGCGATCTCGTAAAGTTTCTACTTGTTGTTACGAGAGGCTCGGAGCAAGCCGTAACGAAGTTTGTTTTATCGTGCGGGGGGAATAGACAGGATAGAGGGGAGGGGGTTGAAGGGAGATGGGCTCAAGGACGACGATGAGACATATATGTATAGATCGGCACAAGCTAAGCAGAAGAAGAAGAAGAAGAAGAAGAAGAAGAAGAAGAAGAAGAAGAAGAAGAAGAAGAAGAAGAAGAAGAAGAAGAAGAGAGGAAAAGGAACCGTAAATTACGTTAAGTCTCGTCGAACTTTTCGCTCGCTACAGTGTATGTGTGTGTTTGTTGGACGGGAATGAGTAAAATTATTTTCAGTGTACACCAGAAACTGCTCTTTCGTACGACTACCACGCCCTTAGCACACTCAATCCCCCCTGCAACCCCTATTTTTCTCGATGAATCACATCGCGATTATTACTCGCTCTTTTACCCCTCCTCTCTTTTTTCCCTCGAAGGTATCACGTGATCTGTCTTTTTTCCAACGATCCTACAATAGGGTTGAAAATATTTTCTTTTCCATAATTTAAATTAGCCATTTTTTCGTTTTCTACAAAAATCGGAACGTCTTTCGAACGTTCTCGCTGGAACGCGTTCAGCATTCTTCGGTGTTTCGAAGAAAGGCTATAAGAGGGTGGAATACGAGAAAAGGTCGAAGATCGGGTAGGGGTGGAAACGAAAGATCTCAACGGAGAACGATGAAAAGCCCGTGAGAGGGGTGCAACTAAAGAGAGAAAGAGAGCGAGAGAGAGAGAGAGAGAGAGAGAGAGAGAGAGAGAGAGAGGGATGGAAAAAAAGAAAAGCGCGAAAGAGACGAGGGATGCACACGAGAAATTCCACGTTGGTCACGTTTCCAATTTATGGCCGACGAACGAATACGCCTGGCTATAAAATAACACTTCCCCATTCAAATCGCCAAATTAATGGGCGTTTTCATGGATTCTTTGTTTGCGCTTCTCGACAATGGTACCCCCCGGGGGTGGCTGCCTGAATTATTATACCGAAATGGAACGCTACGAGAGAGAGAGAGAGAGAGAGAGAATAGAAGAGTCGTAACGGACCGAAGTCCAGTAATATGGCAGTGGCGCCCTCTTGGAGCCAGTAGGTGGTCACTACGACCGAAATATAGCGATAGAACCGGACGACCCCTAGTTGAGAACCAGAAATGGTTCGTTCGAGAATTCCGCCCATTCACCGCACGAACCGAATTCGTACGACGTCGGGCTTAAACGGTGAAAACTTGTCCTCGAGCGCGAATCCGGGACGAGCCCACCCCCATAATTTTTAAATGCCCGTAAAGAGAATTTTTCAAAACCCGCCCTAATTGACTTTAAGGGTGGTTATGGTAAAACCGAAGAAGAAAAAAAAACAAGAATAGAAAGAATTGAATTACATAGACGTCGTTAAATATCGATTCATCCCCGTAGAACGCCAGTGAAAAAGAGGAAGCTAGAGAGGAAACGAATAATTCCACCCTTAATCCGCAAAATATTTAACGCTCTACGATCACTTTTCCACATTTTCATCCCTCTATCTCCCTTTTACCATCGTTGTTTTTCTTTCTTTTGCGTTAGAGCGTGCACCACGAAAAATCTACCCTCGGAAATACGTCGAATTATACAACCCCCTCCGTATCAAGCCCGCATTCGGTACAACGCTAATACGCGTATACTCACCGTTCCGTGTAATTCCACGTTTTCCGCCTAGGCGTATCCTCAACCCCCGTGCCAGCTACGAGACCCCCTCGTTATACTACCCTACTAACCACCTTAATGGCGGGTCGCGATCGAAGCTGATATTTATGTGTACCGTACGAACGTATCGTTGTACCGTTGACTATATATACACACCAAGTATAACACGACCTACGTTCGTTCCGGTTAATCAGGAAACGAGACCGATCATCGTTTCGATCCATTTCATTATTTTCCCCATGTCGATATATTTCCGCATACGTCATCTACGTTCCAAACGGAAAATAGCGTGCGTTTTCCGTTACGTCAAATACCTTCGACAATACTATCAGCGTTTCGCGTCGAGCTCGAGATTATCGCGAATCTGGGTTGACGGAAACGCGAACGTTCCGACGGACATAGTTGACCCGGAATGCAGCCAAGTGCGGCTCGACGCCTTCGGCTTCCAGCGGTCGGGGGCTTAATTCGACTCTACAAGGGTTGGTAATATGGAGAAAGGAGGTTGAGGGTCGAATAGTAAGAGGTACTACCGAAACCTTCGGTCCAATTCTACCGTCGGTTTACCGCATGCGGAATCGGCACCTGGATGGCTGCGGTTACCACACGAAGACTCAAAGGGGATGGAGATCGAGGGATGGATCGTGAACGTACCTTGAGCCGGGGCGTAGATGTTGAGGTAGAGACAATCCTCGCTCTGATTTCGAAGAAGGGGTAACAATCTTCTGAGGTACTCCATACGTCCGGGTGGCATCGCGCTCGTCAATTCCGGCAATTTCTGAGGACACACGGGTCCGAATTTATCGGCTACTTTGACACCGTGCCAGGGGGCACCGTTTACCGGTGGCATAAAACGCAAACTGCCAACTGGTGGCGACGCGTAAGGAACACCACGAAAAACTTCGACACCACCTAAATTACGTTCCAGCTTCACTATGACGCCCTTGAGATCCCCGTATTTCGTCTTGACCGTACGTGAATTGAGGTCGACGCACGAGGCGTTCGGGACAAGTGCCAGAATCACGAGTACGCTTCGAACGAGAATAAAGGGTATTCGGAGACCGCTGGATCCCGTTGACGTCGACATGTTGGCGACGTTTGATCGACGAGAGACAGGATTCCGTTTGGAAGTAAACAAAACCTCAACGATCTAGCCTTACGCACGTTGATTTTTCTCCCGTATGCGTTTTTCTCGCTCGTTCCGTCTTGGTCGCAATCCCTAGGCTCCCGCACCTCCCACTCGCACACCTCGACTCGATCATCTTCTCTCGTCTCGACCTGTCCTCCGATCCGTTCCTGCGGTCACGCCCAGACGTGCGACATTAACGTCACGGCAGGTCCCATCGGGTATAACCGATTTTCCGCAACGGTTTGGCACCCCACGATCGGTCAGATTTCTCCGTCGTTGGTTCACTTTGTAACCGTGATGGTCGACGACCATGCGAGACGTTCGAAGATCGATCTCATTTCCGGAACGGACTTGCCTTTTCTTTTTTTTTGCTGGTTTCCGTCCCTTTAATCTCGTAACAGGTTTCTTGATGTCGATTCTTCCCAGGGAAATCGATATGGATCGACTAGTTTGTCACGCGTAGGATTTAACGTTCCCATGTAACTTTGTCGATCAACCTTGATGGGTTTGGGACAATATAACTTCTCGTTTCCCTTTCCTTCCGTTTTCCTTCCTAAACCAGGGCAGTTTCGCACCATGCGCATCAATCCGTTTCTCCGTTTCTCCGTTTCGCTAGCTGGCTATTATTGCTGACTGCGATCAGAAACAGGGGAGAAATATATATATATATATACGCCGTGAGATTGTAGCCGAAAGTTAGCTACGCTGGGCCCATTATCAAGTCAGCGTTTTGAAAGGCAAATAGCCCCAACTTTGGAAACGCCGTCGGGCACGGTCCCGGCAGACTTCCTTACAGCCTGTATACTCCGCGAACCTTACTCTACCACCCTCTCCAGCGCGTTGCTTTCAACCCTCGCGCTCTTCCAGCAACGTCATCCGTCTTTGTCCAAGCGGGTTTCTTTGACCCCCTTTTACAACAGTTTTCCGCAGCAATTCTCTTCCGGTGACAAATCTTTCGGTTGGTTTTCTTGACTGATCGAAGGACGATTAAAACGTTTGTTCCGTTATGAAAGTGGGACTTTGTTTTCGTCTCCTGGGATGCCTCTTTTTCTTCTCTATTCGAGGAGATAAAATAATGGTGGGATTGGAAAGCTTCCTTTACGTTTCTAGCTTTGTCGAGTATTCCTGATGTTGCACGAGAGTTGGTGGTGACATCATCCTGATGACCTTGAATGTATAATGAAACGGTTGTGGTACGCGAATGGTAATCCCGGATCGTCATCAGTCAGCGTAAAAGCTCGATATGCACTTGGACGATAGGGCGTAACGTCAATTTCGTGGATCCCTTCGCTCGGGTACTAACGGGCCAATCGTAAATCCGTCTCTCCGGAAGATCGATCGTTTCACGCTCAATGTTATGGGATTCCTTCTTTTCACGAGATTTCTTCCAACTTCTATCAGACGTTACGTATTTTTACGATCGACGGATCTCTCTCTCTCTCTCTCTCTTGTATTTTTCTCATTTACGCATGAGACGAGAGAAGAATGGTGTAGGATGAAAATAGTTATATACTGAAGGGGTTGGGGTGGATAAAACGTACGAAGAATAAATTGTGATCCCGCGAGATCTTGATTGCCACTACGCTCGACACTTTGGGGTGTATTATTTCTCCCTTCTTTTTCTTGATGCCCTTCAACTACCCCTGTTGGATCGAAGGTGCTCAGTTTTGGCAGCGTGAAATAAGCAAACCTCCCTAGACGTGCAATTAAGCATTCGACCAATCTCACGATTCTCCCTCGTGTCTTTTTTCTCCTCTGGGACGTTGAGAACATGTCATTCTTATCTCATCCCTTGTATGAGCTAGGGGCTCAGCGAATGATCCGACATCCCCTCGGAACCACCGGCTTCTCCTTTAAGTCCAGACCTACCCCTCGCTACCCCCGACGAAATCCTTTCTAATCCCGACTCTTTCAACCAGCGCCTTTACAGGAAGACGATCTCTCGTCCGATCGCATGACTCCCGATCTCCCGATAAACTTTTCTCGACGATGGACGTACACGTGGATAAACGGAAATTGGTATATTTTCCGGATTCTTAATTACGGGCATCCTCGTTCTCAGCATACAGTTTCCTATACGATGAACCAATCGAGGGTAAAGAAATCAACCGGAATATAAACTTCGTCCGTTTATCTTGGTATTTCCTGCTGCAATGAAGTGGGATTTTCTTGATGACAGTGATAGGTCAATCTTCGATAGTGGATGAAAGAACCATGATGCGAAAATTTTGATCAACGAAGAACGACACAATCTACTTTAACACACACACACACACATTCACTCGCACGTCACTCGCGTTGCGTCTCGTTAGCGATCCGATCATTCATGGACACCTTACATCACTGATAAATCCCACGAGAATCTTCGTTCAAGACGAGACAGTCCTCGGAATATAGAAAGCTTTCACCTTCGTCGACAGGCTGAACGAGTCGCGAGTCTCGTACGTGGAGAAAAAACAAAAACGTTATGAACGAGGGTGTCGAAAGAGATCCAGAGGATTCCTCATGATGACATATGGGGAATCGTGCCAGTGGTAACATCGAAATGTCCTACTGACGTTCGTGCATCGATCCTCTTGACAAGAAACGTTTTTACCATCGTTACTGATTCACCCCTCCATTTCCAGGACGGTATTGAAACGTCGCGTTTCCTTTTAATTCCGTGATGTTTCGAGGGCTCGTCAACGTGGGCGTTCGTGCCGGAACGACATTACCTCTTTCGTAACACCGGGATAAAGCCAACGTCTTCGATCAATTTCTCGTTCGTTATAACTTGTCAAGGTCGAACGACCTTGATCGGATTTTAACGACGATTTTTGTAACACGCGACCACTTTCAACGGAACGTAACGGAAAAAATCACATTTTTTTCCCCCAGTTCGAGGCGTCACTCGACGATAAATTGGAAGAACGCATCGATGATCGACGTTATTTAAACGTCGTTCGAAATTTCCTCACGGATTCGAGAATCCGTAAGCGTTTTGAGGCTATTCCGATGCCGAATTTTTAATAACAACATTCGTTGTTATCCCAGAACTGTAACCAGACTCGTGGGACAGTCACACCTGCCGGAACAACACGCGACTTTTAATCGCGAACTGTCGCTCCTTTTTTTGATTTAATCAATCCCTCGTAACAACCCCGAAATATGAAATATCCAGGAAACAGGGATATTTTCGACGTTACGAGGAGTTCGTTTATTCGAAATTATTTAATCTCTTTTTTGTTTCTTTTATTGTTTCTCTCCGTTCAGAGTCGCGAGTCGAGAGACGTATCGCTTACGAGGCGCGTCCTGCAATTCGATGTTACCGTTGCTTCGACTCCCGACAAACTGGCGTCGAATGCGAGCTCCGAGGGTGAGTTGCGCAGGCGTCGAAGAGCGGCACCCTCGCGTCACCGCGACGTGGGAGAGCGAGAGAGAGGGTGGGAGGGAGGGAACGGGCCGTGTACGCGCGCGGTATACCACGGGTAAACGCGATCTCCGTCTCTTCGAACCATTCTCTCCCTCTTCTACCATCCCCCCTCTGTTTCATCCCCCGTTCTCATCGTCGCGCGGCCGCATGTACGGTCGATACGGCAGTGGGAAATATCTCGTGCGGACGCCACGGGTCGCATCTCTCTCTCGCGACGTACACCGCCGGCAACACTCACCCCGGCCAGCCCGAGGTAGGTTCGAGTCTGAGATTTCGAACGCGCGCGCCAATAACCCTCTCTGCTTTTGCACTCAACCCCTTCATCCCTTATACCGCTTCTATCCTCGCTCGAGCTTATCGTTGATGCAGGCTACTGCTCTCTCGCACGCTACCTGCTCTTGCTTCATCCCCTATTTCTCTCCATCCCACTGTACTTGCGTTAATCCTCGAACTATGGAACGGTCGATCGTGACGAAAATGTGCTGGATCGAACGTCTTTTTGACCTTGGGAATTTCACATCGTGCATTATTGACTGGTTGACGATTTTTGTCGGGATGAATTTCGAAGAGGCTGATCGACTTTGAATATTTCCTTTTTCGCCGAATTGATTTTGATATGAGTAACAAAAAGGGTGGGTTTTTAAGGGTGAAAGATCTTTCGAATTTTATATTTACATTCAATATATCACTCATCATTCATATTTTCTATCACGTGTGTATCAAAATTGATTTTTTTTTACGTATTTTATAATTAATTAATGGAAGGGTTGCAATCGTGTTGCATAACTTTTTCAATTTTAAATTTATACACAATGATTTTTGTTGTGGCATATTCTCTAAATATAAATAAAGTTTAAAAAAAAATGGACGATAAAAATATGTTTTTTTTTTAGAAAAAAAAACGCCCTTAATTCACACCTTTCGAGTGGAATATCGTCTTAACGAACCCTTCACGAATTAATCGATGTGGGAAGTCAACTTTTTCGGTGACACATTCGTGAAGACAGAACGCTGTATACGAGAATCGATACGTAGACACCCGGGGGGTTGTGAGTAGCGTCGTGGTGAGGCGAGAGAAGAGACTTCGAGTGGGGTAATGCTTTCGGATGAGAGGCGAGAGTGTGTCTCCAACGATATACTTAATTAAGGAGCACGTAGAGAAGAAACGAGGTTGGCTTGCGGTGTGAAAGGCAAAGAACGAAGGTTAGAGGGGTAGGAGGCGTCGAGGGGGGATGAAAAAGAAGATGACAACCAACCCCTTCCCGAATTACCGCCTTAATTCTTCCGGTCACCGAGAAGGGTTGCGTTTAAGGGGTTAGATGGGTTTCAAAGTAAAAAAAAACATATTTTCTCGTTCTTGTTTTTTTTTTTTCATATTATATATTAATTATTGTATTCAAAATGTTAAATTCATCAAAGACTAAAATTTCTACAGTATTTCAAAAAAATTCATAAAAAAAAGTGTGTTTGCGGTGGAGACGATAACTCGCGATAGCTTTATCAGAAATGACAAAGCCAATTATTTTCAGTTAGACGATAAGTATAGTTAGCGAACGAACGAAGGATTTAGAAAAAAAAATTGAATTTTGAAATTTTAGCAGAGTCGTGTTCAAAATAATACATTTTTTGGTACAATTTACACTACGTGTATATAAATTAGTTGTAAAAAAAACATCCTTCGTTCAATCACTAGTCAATGCTGTTTCGAAGAATTGTGCAAAATTTCAATAAGATCGAAGCATTAATTTCTGAGAAATCGTGTCCACCGATTTGAAAAACGTGGAACGCGAGGAATTTCTAAAAGCTCTATCTTCTAGAGTTTCATTCCGATCGATTTACAAATTTGAAAGTATATTCTAAACATATTGTATTATAAGATATAAAAAAAAGAAAATAAAAAAATTGAATTAACTTACCGTCGTACGAATAAGCCTCAAGTCTTCCGTTTGATCCGTATCAAGTTTCTCATTTCGCGCACGAAACAACGCGATGGCGCTAGCGTCGTTTTAACAAGCGGCAATGCTATTAAACCCTCGAGACTCACGTGCTCGAGGATTTAAACGTCGTTGGTACATGCACGCGCCGCGATTCGGTAGCGTCTTGGCACCAGCCACCTAGTAAGAGACGCAACCACCCTCGTATAGCATCCCCTATCGCTCTTTACCAACCCTCTCCCGACGAAATTCACTTAAGGGTGACGTTTAGTGCTCTAAGGGTGGTGCGTGTTACATCGAGAGCATGCTCGCACTAAACGTCGATGCTCCTACGATGTTTTTCAAACCTAATGCACTCTGTGGCTTCGCGATCTCCCAACGAGGGTGAAAATTACCTTAATTTTTTTTTTTTCATAGCTTACTATTTTTTTCTTTTTCTCTCGTTGTGAACGAAAATCGAACTATCGCGTGGACGCGAGTCATCGAGATCCAAAGCGAATCGTTTCATTCAATAAAATCACGAGAAATTTTTACAAGATTGCGTGTTCGGGGGCAACGTCGCTGTAGGGGATGAAAGCTGCGATCGTGGACGTTTCCGTAACACGTACATGGATCTTTTCGTATGTACGTGGATCGTGTTCCTGGGATGATAAATACGTGGATGCGAGTAGACGGCTCGTAAAATCTTTACCTACACACGCGTAGATCTAGGGGTTTTCTCACCCCCTTTAATAAGGGTAGATACGCGTATACACGAACATACACTAGGGCAGTTTTTCTCTCTCTCTCTCTGTCTCTCTCTCTCTCGTATCGAGATAATAAATCGAGCCGAGCGCGAGAGCTCTCTCAAGAGGGTGAGGGGGTGCACTCATTCCTTCTCTTTCTCTCTCGCCTCCCAGCGAGCGTTCACCTTACCTACGACCCGACCAAGTATATGCACAGGCAAGATTCCTCCATCGTCTATCTCGCGTACATACATTTTACGTACTTTTTTTCTATGCTCAAAATGGCGTACGTGCGTCTTGAAAAAAGCTCGGATTTGTTGAAAAAGATAAAAAGAAAAAAGACGCGAGATAGACGAACAAAAGGGGGATGGTAGAAAGCCCGAGAGCATTCGTGTTTACGCGCGCCTAGCTCACGGTCACGATAGAATCAAATCAACAAAATCCTATTTTCCAACGGGCGAGACAGAACGTTCTAAGGGGAAAAATAGTCGCGGAAACGCTGATCGCTCTCGTGCAAGGGATGAAATCAAATCAAGATTTTATTTCCGTTGGAATAAATTTAGGAAAATTTGTCGAAAGTAAAGGTTCGATAACGGCCAGGGTTTAAAGGCGAATGAATATTTAATTTTCGGGACGAAGCGATGAAGAAAAAAAGAAAAAAAAACGTCGAACTTTATACATTTTCAGTAGTACGAACACAGTTTGGTCAGACGGTGAACGCGTACTCGCTAAACTCTCCTAAAGATACAGAGCGAATGGAGCGAAACGTTAAACCGGAACGAAGAACTTACTTCCTACCCCCCTCTCACTCTCTCTCTCTTTCTTTCACACACACACACTCTTAAGGGGTGAAACACAGGGACGTGACCAGCGAGAAAAGAATATTCTTCTTCTATTCGTGACAGTAGTGAGAGGGTTGGAAAGGTTTCTCGTTGCGGCGAGGGAAAAACTCGCGTCTAACCGAGACAGGGTGAAAGGGATGTCAGAGTGGGGTTGAAAGGGAAGGGAGGGGGATGAAGGCGATAAGTACACGTGGATGGAGTAGTTTACCGCTCGCCCTCTGGAAAACAATGTGGTAACGCCGGGAGCGAGAGGGCGTTGTAAAACGCGCGAGAAAATAAAAGTGGGAGAAAGAAGAAGGAAGAAGAAGAAGAAGAAGAAGAAGAAGAGAGACCGAAGGGGGTGAAGTTCCAAGCGCCGTTACCATAACGTATAGCGACCGACGTCGCTATATGCCCTCATTGGATTTTTCCTCGTTGTTACGTGCGCCCCGGCCACTGCGGCTGCAGGGAAAAGCGTTTGCGAAAACGAGATAAAGGGATGGAAAGGAAGGAAAATAAAAAAAATAAAAAAATGTTAAAAAAAGAGTTTAGGGAAGAGAAAAAAAAGAAAGGGGTGGAAGGCGAGCGCGGCATAACGACGATACACACGTGTAGGTAAAAATGGCGAGCTTTTCGAAACGAGGGGAAGGTCGTGTCGGAAGATAATAAATATATCACGGTGCGTTATAAATTTTTATCAAAAAATCTTCTCGGCCGAGGAACGATTCGTTATCTTTTAAAGCCTTTCGTCCCTTCCGTTCTATTTTGTTTTTATCGCCTTTCGCATTTTTTACGTCTCGAGGTCTTTTTGTCTTTTTTTCATTTCTTTTTTTTTTTGTCCATATTGTCCATTATGCTTCGGGATGAGTACGCCCGTAAAAAAGCGTTGACAAATTGGCCTGTGGAACGGGGGTGACGCGCGAACTGCCTTAGGGGTGGTTTTTCCATGTAACGGTATATTTTTGCCGGTATGAAAATTATACGAGACGCACGATGTTTCGAGATTCTTCGATGATTGCTTGAGATTAAAAATAAAAGAAAAAAAACCACCCCTATGGAGGGGGTGGAAAAAATGGTTTCACCCTCTCAAGGGCTTTCTTTGACGATCCGTCGGATTCCTGTCGATGACTAAAATTACGATTGTTAAATTCTACCCCTAAACAAGGGTTGCGATTAGAACGAACTCTCTTAGACTACGCGAGGGTTAACCAAGGTCGCATTGGGAATTGAACGAGGTAGGTATTAATTGATAATTGAACTCGACGACCCGAAAGCCCTCGAGGTATTGTACGTCAGGTTTCTCGAGGGAATTTCAAGGATAACAACGTTCTGGGAACGTTTCTCGTCGGGCACATCGAGAATCTCTCTCCTCAAAGTAGTATTACACCGGCGGGGGTGGGGGGTAAGTATAAAATATTTAAGTAGCTCCAGACAAAACGTCGGTATTTTCACGGTCTCCTCGAGCATAATTACGATTTATAGTAGGAAAGCTTCCAGTTCGAAGGACCTCAAATCGTCCTTGTGCGTATTTCAACCGTCGACGTCCTCGACTTATCGTCCCTCTAGACTTTGCGTTCTCCGATCGAAATATTTATAACGAAATAAATATATTCGAGATCTCGTATCGTCCTTCGTCCTTTCGCATTAAACTTTATCCATGACCGGTCGATATCCTTTCACGTATGTCGTACTTCGTGCCATAAGGATAAAGGATTTTCCTTCGTGACAGTCGAGTCCTTTACGATGCCTCTCGAAACCTCTTCGAGCTTCTTCACTCCTGTTATCGTCCTGTTTCATCCTTGATTCTTAGTAAAAGGACACGTCGCTTCAGGACTCGAGAGATTTTTTTTCTCAAGCTAAATATCCTTCGAGTCCTGAACGCGATTTACAGGACTTTGGAGTGCAGTAGTCCTCCTATTCGCCTCCAGGAACGTTTATCCTTCGTTGATCCTGATATCGACTGCTTTAATCCTTAGTCAGGATGTTATTTATTATTTTACTTTTAATTCGTCCTTACGTTCGCCTCGCATAATCTCGTTTATATTTCCTGGATTAAACCACCCTCTCCATTGCCAATTCACCTTCCTGAATTCTCTCGCCCCAGGATCAACCTCGTCCTTTTACCTTTTTACTACCCCCCCCCCCCCGGCCCTCCATCTTTCGCGAAAGCTCCTTTTCCACCCCCATTTTTTCATCTTTCCCCTCATCGACGAGATTCTTCACGAATTAATTTAATATCGGCTTTACTTTTTCTCCATCCGTCGAGCTTTCATAATCGAATCGTCCTTGACAAAGGCGACGGTCGCGAGATCTTCGTGCTTTTATCGTACGCGTGTTTCGTCCCTCGATTATATATCTCGTCGTGACCTTTTTTTCCAACGTTAACAACGAGAGACGTACGACGAGGCGGGACGAGCAGTCGACAGGATTAAAATTCAATTTTCGATTAAGAAACGTGGCAGACTTGAACTTATCGAGAAAGGTAAGGGGGTTGTTCGTAAGCTAGGGGGTGGATTTTATCAGCGAAAAGCACGAAACCCTGTCACTGCTCGCTAATGCTAACACGATAAGATGGGGGAATGAAGCTTTCAAGCTCACGAGAAAGACAATTGCTATATAGACGTAAGGAGCTGGCGCGATTTTCATCCTCCGCCCTTCATCCCTTTGAGAACTCACTTATCTATCTCGGTGCCGAATGCACCGGAGGCTTTAATCAAAGCGACGAATTTCTCTGTACTCCTTCTGTACTCACCCACGTGTACACTCGTCTCTCATAATTCGTCCTGAAATAACCTTCGTGCCAAAAACCACCCCTTCATGCCGTTACACGTCGAGGATTCACGATGTAACGTCTTCAAATGAGAATTACTCAGTTGACAAAACACGTGTGCTTGCATCGTATACGCTCCAAGCACTGTCAATTTAAATACATCATATAGTGTATATTTGGGTTTGTAGTCAGGGGGTGGATTTCTCTCGTCTGCAATAAAAGCGTTATCTCTGCGTAGACACCGTTCTTGAGGCTTGCAATAATGAACTTTGAAGCTCGAGCATACGGGATTCGTCCCAACAAATGTTCGTACGTAGCGAAAATTCGCGAATACCCCGATCTCAAGGGTGGCTGCAATGAGGGATGAAAGGTATTTCATTGAAAAAAAAGGTATCCAAAAAAAGTGTCTGATAAGAAAATAAAATTGCGTACCCAGGGAACGATTGATTCGTGATTTTGTAGTGATTTTCAAGGTCATCGTCAAGGTCATCGTGACCTTTGACGATGAATTCCAAATCGAGGACCGTTTCGAGAATCGAATCGAACGTGACTTGAAATTAATTTTCATTGGCGAGGGTGTTAAAAATATTACTCGCTACCCCTTATACTTAAGGGATGAAATACTCGGAACGACGATATTTCTCGGAGTTGGTAAGAAAAGTACAACTCGGTGAAAAAGAAATCCTCGATATCGAAGCCATCAATCACTCTCGGCGTTTTCCTCTATTTATTTCCACTGCCGGGAACGAGAGGGGGGGGGGGGGGGGGGGGAGGGGGGTCGAAGACGAAAGTTCCGAAGCATCGGGTCGTTTGCCACCCCTATATATATCAGCTTGAAAAGTGCGCAACAACTTCCAACGCGAGCGTCACACTGGTGCACGCCTCGGTGATTTCAACCCCTTTACCACTTGGACGAAAAAAAAACCCCACCCTCTACCTACCCCTCGCGTTTCTCGTATACGTTTTCGTACGTCACGAGATGGGAGGGGGTTGGTGGGAAAAGAACCAAGAGGGACGAGCGAGACGAGTGAGACGAATGAACGTGCAACTTCCGTTTCAACCCTTCTCACGACGGGGGTCGTTGCGTACCCCCTCTCGATAAAATTCGGTTCCGTTAATCCTGGCGAGAACGAGACCGTCTCTACTTTCTCGATTCAACGAGACGATACCCAACTCTTTTCTCGGTCTTCTTCGGTTTCTTTTCACTCGACAAAATCGAGAGTCGCGAGATTGAAAAGATTTCCCGAAAATAAAAAAAAATCTTCACCCCATTTGTCCACATTGAAACAGTTACGTTGTACGTTTTCTCCATCCGCTCGCGATGTATACAATACGTATATATATATATATGTATATATATAATGTATATAAAATGTATATATATATAAATGTATATAAAATGTATACATTTTACCAACGACGAATCCATTCACTATCGCGTTTATATACGAAGGTTTTTGCACCATCGACCAGGTAACCGAGACTCTACAACCCTCCCCGTTAGTCGTTTAACGTTTCAATCCGAAACTTTGTCCATCGACCCCCAACCCCCTCTATCGACTCGATCTCGTTCTCTCACCCCTAGATAGGCACGGGCTATATCTATATATGGGGCATTCCACGCCAAATCGGGAACCATTTAGATTTTGCATATCGGATTTTTTTAAAAATTCGTCATGTTCTAGTATTGGTTGAAAGAGACCTCTATGATTTTTTGTCAATTTTTTTTCTCGAATTGTCTTCAAGATATCGATTTAAAAAAAAAATTACGTTACTTTTTTTTTTAACTTTAGAAAAACAAATTTCTAACCGTATTTCTATAAGATTTTCAAGTTTGAAATATAAATTGTTGATTTACAAAAAACACGTACCTACTGATTGATTTTCTTGACATTTGTTTGTAAAAAACTGTCATTCAGTCCACAATCTATTTTTTTTATTTAGATTTTTCAATTTTTGTATATTAGTTATGCGTGTTGAAAATAAATATTAATCTTTTTTCAGCCTCATTGTTATTTATGAAATAAAATAGATATATCTTAATCATTTAATCAACGATGACCGATAATTTTTATTTGAATATACCACGATATATATTTTTTTATATCTTAATCACTATATAAATAAAAATCATCGATCATCGTTCATTAAATGATTAACCCCAGGGCAGGCGTGTGAATTTTTCCAACACGAGTAGGCACGTCGGTCCTACAGACTATTGTTGATTGTAGGCACTCTTGTGATTACATACCTTACTTCTTACCCAAATTCACATGAATTTATTATTTATTTCATAAATAACAATGAGCGTGAAAAAAAAGATTAATATTTATTTTCGACACGCGTAACTACAATATGAAAATTGAAAAATCGAAAAGAATACATCCCATTCCTATCCCATTATTTACCTAGGCTAAAAAGTTGTGGAATGAATGACAGTTTTTTTTTACAACAAATCAACCATTTATATTTAATTTTGTTTCGATATTTTTATCAAAAGTGCGTTAAAAAAAAAATTTCAAAAAAAACAAACATCCCATTTGGCGCATGTTTCGCAAAGTTATGGACGTTTAAAAAAAAAGTAACGTAATTTAAAAAAAAATCAATATCTTGAAAACGGTTCGAGAAAAAAAAATTTTCAAAAAAATCGGAGATGCAAAAGCCAAATGGTGTCCTCTTTGGCGTGGAATGCCCCATATATATATATATATATATATATATATATATATATATATATATATATATATATATAGCTCGGAAAAGAACCCCTACGGAATTGCATTCCTCGAGGGATGAAAGTTAGGGGTTGAAGGGGATGAAGAAGGTTTCGAGGGTGAAGAAGTGCAAGAGAAGGACGAAGAAGCATATTCACGGTTCGTCCTCGGACTACCGGCCGACGACGACATACCGTAACGTCTCCACGTTGACGATTAATTCGGTTTCACGGTCGTGCCGGATCGAGCTTGTACCCTAATTAAACGATGTCAACCCCCGTATCCCCTTGGACCCTGAAGGGGTAGTTCGAGCCCAGTTGCCGAATCCCCACCCAATTCACGTAGCTACTGGCTAGGATGGCATGCACATGTACGCGATATATAATATAGAAGGGTGGGGGTTGTTTCAACCCCTATAACGTATGGGCTGTCAGGGAGGCTAGTTCGGTCGTCCGGACGATATTCGGGACTAACTAGGCAAGGACTGTGTCATTACCGAGATATTCGAGATCGAATTGACATAAAAAAAACGACGAGTTACCGACCGATGGTAACTCGTTTAAAAAAAAAGATGCTCGTAAGGGATTGTAACGTCGAAGGATGTTAGAGGACGTCGAGTGGTCTCGGAATTTCACGTTTCTAAATCCCCTCCCTCGCGAGATAATCTCGTGCACGAAAATTTATATTCCGCGTGTTTACCGTAGGGGTTGATTTGAGTTCGGGTCGATTCTAAATTGCTCAAAGTCTTCCGGCTTTCTCGGCTCGAGCGAGAACGAATGAGCACGAAGAGTCGAGGTTCCGTCCAACGAGTCACACACGTAACCCACCCCCTGGTCTCGTACACGAACGCTAAACGCGGCGCCACTTGTTGCTACCTATAGGGGCAGAGGGTAGTTTCATCCCCCTCATACCCTCCGTACACGTATTTCTCGTACGAGGGTGAATACAACGTGAGGAAAATCATCGGTTCGGCGTTAAATTACTTTTCTCTGGCTCGCAAAAGGTCAAATAGAAGGAAGAAGCGCAAATCCATCCACCAGGTAAGGGGTGGTTTTTGGTTTATACGGAAAATAAATCAAGGTTCGTTTTATTCGATACGTATCGTCGTCGTAACTATTTGATCGTATTCAAACCTTGAAAGTCTCGACGACGGTAAAGGGGATGATTTCGTTCAATCTCACCCTTTTTAAACTCTTAGTGAAAAAATAAAAGGTGATGAATTTTTAAAAACAAAGAAGCAGTTGAATTAAACGAAACAAGAACGACACAAAATAATGTCTGTCGTACGAGAAAATCCAGGTAGAGTCAAGGGGGTTGGTACGATGGTAGAGTATCATCGATTTTGTCGAAATTCACCGGATTTGAATGTTTCGCATTCCAGTCACGAATTCACAACGTCACACTTCGCCGAGCCGGCTGTCTTGGATTTTCTTTCGTCCACGGGTGAATTTCCTTTAACGTTTTCTCTCAAGGGATGGTGCGGTTTTACTGTTTGCACCCCCTTGCACCCTTTGAAGAGCTCTCTCGCATTGACGTTTCTCCCTCGACGGTGCGAAGCAAGGGGTGCTGCTTGTGGATTCCCTCGAACAACGCGGTCGGTGGCTCGATTTCGCTGAATCGACGCACCCCATCGGCCAATCAAAATGGCGGACTCAAAGGGAGTAGAAACGTCCGAGTCAACGATATCGCACGTCCCAACCGCAACCCCCCGACAATTTCGATTCTCTTCGTAATTTGCATCGACGCGTTTGTCCATCGTCTGAGTCGACTCACGATCGAATCGGCGAGTCGTTTGCCCCCCTCGTGGGATTTATTTATCCCCCTTGGCTTAATGGGATCATCGAATTACGTTCGACCGCGACGTAACGCGGCTTTTCGTCGTTTTGACGTAGGATAACACAGCGATATCGGTTAGTCACAAGACGACTGCGATTTTGTCCAGTTGAAATTGTTTGTTCAACCCTTAAATTACAGGGGGTTGAAAATCGAAATTAGAAGGAGGTGGGGGTGAACTCAGGTACCGGTTAGTGACGAAACGACTGCGATTTTGTCTATTGGAAATTTTTTGTTCAACCCTTAAGTCACAGGGGGTTGAAAAATCAAAATTACAAGGGGGTGGGGATGAAATCGGGGAAAAGTTTGCGAAGTTGGGTAACACGAGAATGGACAGTTACCCAGTGACTACGATTTTTTGCATTCGCGTATTTTTTCCCACCCTTAAAGTCACAGGGGTGAGTTGAAAAAAATAAAAATAAAAAAGACTCGCAGACGTCGCTCGATCCGCAAAGTTCGGATTGGAACTTCTCGCGTTTTACGAGTGAAACGCGAGACAAGTAAATGGGGCAACATCCGAGCTCCCCCCTTCAACCCCTAACTTGGACCCTTACCCGCTTTCGCCACCCTTTCGAACCGAGTCATAGACCCATCGGTTCTCTTTCGTACTAATTTACGCTTTTCTCTCGCGTTCTCGGCACCAACCCCTCACACTCGGACTCCGAGAGAACGCGAAGTTGCGACGAGCTACGACGACATCAGCCCGATTAAACCAGACAGGCGAGGTCTAATTGAAGCTTTCATGGCTTTCGTGCCCTCGTCTCACTCTCACTTCGTACATTTCCTTTTGTCTCTCTCTCTCTCTACCACGTCGGAGAAATAAGTCTCGAGATCTCCCCAAGCGCACCCCCGTCGTAACTTATCCGGCAATTATATTACCCGTCTTGTTCCTAATCCTCGTGTCTCCATTTTGTTTTTTCTCTGCGCAGCTTTTTAGTTTTTTCTTCTTCTTCTCATCGAAATAACATCTGGCTGGATTTTAGCGAACCGTTTCTGCGTTTATCATCATTCTTAAAGTTTTCGAATTACGTGATTCTAGGAGGCGGGGGGGGGGGCGATTTTTTTTCATCCCTTAGGACGACTCAGGGGTCTGTTTTAAAACGTTCTTGTTCGTTTTTTTTTCTTTTAAATTGTTCGATTATGCGAGGAGAATCGTCGCGATGAGAGTCGAGCTTCGAGAGACTGTTTTTATTTTCAAGGGTGGACCGAACAACGTACGAGGGTTGAAACCTAAAGTACAAGATGAAGCGAAAAAAAAAAGGAAAAAGTGTGTCTCGAACTCCGAATTCTCGATACCTCTGGCCTTTTACACGAACGTTTCGAACCTCGATCGTACGGCCTTCCCTCTGTTGGTAGCCCGCGATAACCATTTCACTTTATTACCACCCCCATTTGCAGAAAAACCTCCATCTGCCCCGTCAAATTTTATGCCCATGGATTTCTGAGGTAAAAGCTAAGACGATGTTAAAAAACGACGATGCCACTTGGACGATAACAATGGCGCGATGGAATTGAAAACAATAAAATTGAAGCTCGTACAGTTCGAGGCGATCGATAAAGTTCATCATCGAAAACTCGATATAAAAATAAGGATTGAAATGTCGTCTGAAAGACGAAAAAAAAAAAAAAAAATTGTCTTTTACCTCAAAATTCAACCCTTTAATTTGTATTTCGTCAAACTACCCCGAGTCATTCCCGACGTTAAAATCTACGAATTATTTCACGAACGAAATATTTACCTTTGAATATTGCACAAGCACCAACCCCCGAACGATCTCGCGTGCCGACGCAAAGTTCCCTCGAAGTACGCGAAGCAACGATCCGAGCATGAATTTTCATCGTGACAGCTTCTACGAATCTTCGTCGTACCGAACTCCCATAGAATTGGTTATACGTCGAGGGCGAACGCTTTCGACATTTCGGAAAATATCTCGAGGTTGGGTTGAGGGAGGCTAAAGTATCGCGGAAACATAAACGTTGTGTATGAAGGGTCGAGGGGATTGAGGGAGCGAGACGTATCGTTCCGGAATCGGGAGTTTGCGGTATGCACCCCGTGCGTGTACAAAAGCACGCGTGGAATTTCAGCGTGTACACAGCAAGAGGGTGAGAGAGAGAGAGAGAGAGAGAGAGAGAGAGAGAGAGAGAGAGAGAGAGAGAGAGAGAGAGAGTTGGTACATTCATCGACGTCGATTGTTACCTATGGCGTGTATACGTCAGCACGAATTTCAGTAGAAAGAGTCAGGTTATAGTCAGACATTGGCTCGCGGTGTAACGCATACGGGTAACGCCCATTCGCGATATTACGTCGTAATATTTTATACGCGTTCGAGGAATAGACTTTGCCCGATGGAATGAGAGAACGCTTTCCAACAATTGGAATCTTCGATGATACTTGGAATAATAAACGTATATATCGAGAAGCAGCTGCGATATTTCTGCGCGAAGTGAAGTTTCAAGTTAGATTTTTATGGGACTATTAAAGAAAGGGAGATAAAAAACATCGATGCGTACAATTTTAACGACGGAAATTTCGTGCGAATGGCTGAAAGATTTTTTCCTTCTGGACGAGAAGCGTAGTGCGCATGAGCAGACGCGCGTTCAGTCTCGAGCGCATGCGCAGAGTATTTTTTCTCGGAAAATGCGAGAAGAAATTTTCACGAGGGCAAAATTCACCCTAAGGGGATGAAAAAAATGATGACGTTATTCGTTATTCCCCCAGGAACTACTCGTGTACAGGAAGGACGGGAGTAACGTTCCAGTCTGTCAAAACCACGAAACTGAATGCTTCAACCTTCGCGAATCTTTCGAGCGGAAAATTTGGCTGAAATTTTCAGGGCTCTTTTCCCGCTCGAAACGGTTTTTCTTCTTTTTTTTCCTTTTCTATCGAAAACAGGTCGAAGGTAGGAGCGACGACCAAGGGGACGATGAGGGTCGAAGAGTAAGCGAGCCGCCCTGTTTGTCGAAGGAAATTGGCCGTCACACGGAAGCTTTCGGTGGATAAAGCTTCGTGGGGTGAGAAGAAAGGGGGAGGGAGGGAGAGAGCGAGAGAAGAAGAAGAGAAAAAAATACAATCGGCAACGGACCGGATGGAAGAGAGAAAGATGGCGAAGGACGAAGGATTGCCAACGGCAACGAGGAAGGAAAATTCGAGAAGAAGAAGAAGAAGAAGAAGAAGGGGCGACATCGAGCCAGTCGGAAAGGCTGACAGAAATGAAAATTGGCAGGGCGTTTAAGAGACCGTCTCGAGGCTCTTTTCTTTCCTCGACGAGAGGAAAGGGAAAAGGCGCGAACGATTAAAACTTTGCGACTAAACTGAACGATCGACGCTTTTATAACGAGATGACTTTTAAGGAAACTCGCCGTCTCTCGCTCGCTCGCGAATCAGGACGAAAGGAAAATCTTGGACCTCGAGGAAGAATAGAGGAGGAAAGGGGATGAAAGAGAAGCGAGCCGACCAAGTTTCCTTGAAGGAAAAGACGACGAGACAGAGAGAAGGGAGAAAACGAACGAGAAACTCTTGCCAAGAAATAACAATACCCCCACCCCTCCTGGGTTCTCAGCTTTTACCGAGAACTTTTCGGTGAAGGAACGCATCAACTTCATTGAATTATTAAATATCGATCCGAAAATTAGACGACGGAGGGACGAAAGTAAATTAGGGGGATGAAGAAAGCAAAAAATCGAAAAAAAAAATAGAATAAAAAAAAGTAGAAGGTGTCGCGCTTTTAGCGATCTTCGAGAAGGGGTTGAGTTTGTCGAATTAAATTATTATAGGAGGGAGGATACTGCGAGAAAATAGGGGTTGAAGTGTTACGGCTTTTCTCATCGCAGTCGGTTCATCGCTTCGAGCTCCGTTTTAACACCCACTGTGATAATTCTACGTGCGTTGATATATGGGGCGTTCTATGTAAATTCGATCAAAGTTTTTTTTTTAATTTTTATTTTCAATGCTCGCAAACGTTTTTAAACGTTTCAAAAATTAATGGTAAACAAAAAGCTACCCTTTTTTTCCTCGAGCCAAGAGTTCATTTATTTTCGTAATAATCAAGAAATAAGACGTAACGATAAACGACCTTTCTTCTTTTTTGTTTACTAAAAACTAGCAAAGAATCGTAATAGTCTAAAAATAATTAAAAAAAAAAACATCAAATGGCAAACTCGAGGGTGGTTTACCTCGTACGTGTTTCGTCGTTGTAAAAGCGGCGACGTTAATACTAAACGAAGCAAGGCTATTGTTCGTGCATCAAAGTACGTCGAAGGGCCATTATTTCTTCGAGTCAAGTCGATAAAACGTAGAGGTACCCTCCCAGCCCTCCTCAACCCCCTTAAGATTTTCCATGCTCTCGGTCATTCGCTAAAGCTTCGTACAACGCTATATACATAACGTTGAGGACATTTTTCTTTATAGCCAGAAATAATGTGCGGATTGGGGAAGGGAAGGGTAGGGGGATGAATCTCTCTTGAAAATGGCCACCTTGATATCGAGTGTATACGGCTCGAGAAAATTTCGAGCCCGCTCGTCACCGGCCTTCATTCTCTGCGACGCATTGATGGCCGCGCGTAAATTTCGTCGAGGGTTGAAAAAAAAATAGAAAAAAAAGAACTGGAATTTTTTCATAAATTTTATATTTTCCGCGAAGCCATTCGAGCTTATGAGGAAATGTTTTTTTTTCTCTTGCAACTATTTCGATGAACTATCGTGTAGGTGCGTGTGAATTATTTTACGTTCGTCGTAAAGTTAACGTTTTTTTTCTGAGAAGAGAGAGAGAGAGAGAGAGGGAGGGAGAGGGAGAGAAAAAAACTACCCCTAAGGGCTAAACCGACTGAATTTGTCCCGAGGACGAAAGGACATTCGCGTTCACCCGGTGGAAAATAATTCGCGAGGCTCGTTTTCCGGAAATATCAGGGGGGTGGGGGGGATGAAAGTCCGCCGGGAAATTTGTCGGGGGGGAAAAAATCCATCTATGAGAGAAAGAAAAAGAAATAAAGAGAGAGACAAAGAGGGGTGAGAAAAATTCCATGGTGAATAGAAGAAGATTCGGAGGGTTGGAAAAAATAGGGGTGAGAAAACGAAAGAAGGAATAATTTTTTTTATTAAAAAAAAAAACAGATGGAAATAAATTTTTGTTCTCATTCCTCCGTACGTCTCTCGTTCTCGCACGACGATTTTTCATCCCTCTTAAGGATCCACGTTTTCTCTCTCAACTCGCGACTTCTATTTTCTATTTTTCCGAAATCTCGAAAAAAATTTCTTATTTCTCTCGATTCTCGTGTTTTTTTTTCTTTTCTTTTCATCCCTTATTTTCACGCTTTTCACTGGCTCTTTCTCTTTCCCATCGAAGATCCCTCGCTGCTTTTCGAAGCAGCTTGCTCCATCGCCTCGAGGACTTCCGGTACGATGTATGGATGGTCGTTACCCCCGGAGAATCTATAACTTCTTTTTTTGTCTCTCTCAAACTTTTTTTTTTTTTTTTCATTTTTTTTCATTTCTTTTCATTTTTTTTTCTATCTTCCTTCACGAGACGCCGAGTTCGAGCACACTTTTATCACGTTTTCTCCCTCTTTAAACATCGACGTACGCTACTACGCCAACAGCCAGGCGCGTCCTCCTCTCGCATCGTTCTTCTCGCACTTTTTATTCGCACGAAGTAGCACCATCGATGCCAGACGATTTTTTTCATCCCTCTCTCTTACTCTCTCGTGTCTAAATCTCGATCGTGAGACACGACTAAAACGAGATGGACAATTGTGAAATGATTTAAAACGATGTCAAAGTTGGAGCAGACAGACTGACGATAATAAAAAAATAAAAAAAAAATAAACAAAATTGTTATTATCGTTCGAAAAACGCGACTGATTTTCTTATCGAGTTGCCTCGACGCTCGTGACTGCGATTGGAATGACAAAAGAGACTCGACCCGACCTCCATGATCGTGAATAATGAATTATGAAAATCTTTCGACAAGTCCCTATCGACTCTTTCTAAAGGCGTTTTCAATGACCTTCTCTCTCGCTCGCTCTCTCTCTCTCTCTCTCTCTCTCTCTCTTGCATTATATATAGGTACTCGTACTTTAAGTGCCAATTTATCAGCGTGTCTGGCTCACCGGACGATGGATTCGATTTTTCGAATTTGTTCTTTAATTTCGAGGATTTTTCGATTCGTCGATTTTGAAATAAATTTCTAGTCACAAATATTTCAGAGAATATTATTGAGTTTTTGTCCAAGGAAAAATTATTTATAATCGCTGTTAAAATTGATTTTTCACAATATAAAAATTACAATTCTGGAAACAAATTCAATTTTTCCAAACATTGCGAGAATATTTATAAGATATAAAGGTTAATAAAAAAAAATGCGAACTATCAAAATTGAATGTTTACCTGAAAATCAACATTTCAAAACCCATTTTATAATCGTCAATTTAAAAAAAAAAAAAAACGGTACATGCGCGATAAATATCGCAAACCTTGTCCTAATTTTCTACCTTTAGCAGTAAACACGAAATCGTCTCTCCCATCGTCTGAAATCATAAAAATAAAAACAAAATTTAGAAAAAAAAATCCAAATTCCAAAAAATTCCCCAAAAAACATACTTTTACAAAAAAAAAATCCATTTGGCATGTTTTATCATAGCGAACCAAAAAAAATATATATATCTTGTTTTTCCGAGAACGAAAAATATTCGACGAGTTTTCCAGGCAAAGAGCACAGGGAGATCCCCCTTCTGTCTGAAGTTTTTCTTATAACCCGAGCTTTTTCTAGGCATAGAGGTTTTCTATGCTCGAAGATATAAGTAAAACTGCGGATGCTCGATACGTTGCGGATACCGAGCAACCTACGTGGTTGGAGAGAGGTGAAGGAGTAGGAGTGGCAGAGACGGAGAGAGGGGGGGGGGACATACTGTGGGAAATTCAGAGGCTGCGGTGTACGTGAAAACAGGTAACGGTATACGGAGAGATAGAAATGTTTCTTCCTAACCTCGTATCGTATCGCGCCCACAGCCTCGTCTTTCTTTTACTTCTCGAACAGGCAAACTCGGGATGGTGTTTTTCATACCCTTTTCTCCCTTTTCCTACTCCCTTCCCTACGACCAATCTCGTGGTTTCTCTGTTTCTTTCCCGCAGGTGCTTTCTTATTCACCCTCGAACTTGCAGAGTACACGCCCATTGCTCATACTGAAAAGTGCATCTATTTGTACAGAACGCTCAATTTTTTTTTAGAAATTTCGGGCAAAGTTAGGGAACGATGTACTGTATTTTTTTTTTTTTGCGTTTTTCTCGAGGAGTTTTTGAGATATCGGGGAGAACGAGGGCATATTCTTCATCAGTGAGAAATTTTCGATTGAATAGCATCTTTTTCAATGGTTTAACGGATGATTTTTTTTTCGAACCCTCCGAGTCGCAAGTTGGAACATTAGGGTTGAAAAATCGACCTTTTTGAATTTGATTTTTTTTCGACACTCTTGAAAGTTATATCGATCGGAAATCGCGCGCTGATCACGAATCCGTCGTTAGTTTTGAGGTCGGGCGATAATTTCTACGTGAAAAAGTGAAAAAAACGTGAAATTTTGTCTATCAATTTCGAGATATCGAAGAAATGACTATGATTTTTTGATTGTACGAGACATTTCCGATAAAAACAAGCCCTTTTAAAATAGTTTTTGACAATAAAAATCCCTCCTCCCCACAATTCGTGGAGCAATTCGTCATTATTCGTATAACTTTGAATATTTCAAATCCAATAAATTTTATACAATATTATATAATGACTATTTAAATGTTTACAAATAAATAAATTTTCACTACTGTACATTGTTCTATCCCATAGTTCGACCTAGACCCAAAAAAAAGCAGACCTACTTTCATTTCGGATATCTCGAAGATTTTCGTAGGCGCCAACGAACATCACGTTTTTTTTTCCAAAAATAAAAAGTAAAAGTTGTATACCCCCGTTTCGCAGCGATAGAGAAAGAGAGAGAGAGCGAGAGAGAGAGAGAGAGAGAGAGAGAGAGAGAGAGAGAGAGAGAGAGAGAGAGAGAGAGAGAGAGAGAGTGAGTGAGAGAGATGTCCCCAAAAACTCCATCCGGCAACGCGTTGAGCGTCTCGGCTCACAAGGCATAACGAACTCCTCTGATTCTTCTTCCTCTCGTTCTCGCTCTCTTCTCTCTCTCCCCACCATCGTTTCTCGTTTTAATTTTAGATTTTGGTTTACCGCACGCGCTAGCCCCAAGACGCCATCAGTACTCGGGTCGTTCGTACTCGTGATCGCATCGAAAAACGAAACTCCGCCGGAAATACGAACGAAATTTCGAAAGAAAAAAAAAAAAAAAAAAAAAAAATCGAAAATTTGCAATAAATTTGTGTTTTTTGTTATTATTTAAATCGATAAAATAATATTATTAATTCCCAGTATATGTGAAAATTTAGTTCTAAACGACTCTTCGATTTCTATTAATAATATATAAATAAATAAATAAAAATGTGAAGTGATTTTTAAAAAGAAAATATTATTTTTTTATTGTTTTTTTTTCTTAATGGGGTGCGAGGATTTAAGGAGGATGAAATAATGTTCATTGTCTCGAAGTCGACGTACCTTGTAACGTTTCTCGTTTATCGCGCCCTTTAACGAATCTTTAAATCTCCAATATTCCACTTTCTCATTTCTCTCCCTCGGTCTGTCTTTCACCCTGTTTCATCCCTTGTCGTTTAATCGATAAAGTGCACACGAGAGACCATTATCCGAGACGCACCGGAAAGTTAGCGGTAATAAAGAGAGCGAGAGAGAAAGAGAGAGGGAGAGAGAGATAATGCGACGTTGAGAAAAGAGAGCAGGGAACATCAAAGTGCGACAGAGAGGGTGAGAGCGCGGGGGTAGGGGGTTGAAGGCGCGTTAAAGCATAACGGCTGCTTGTTTCTTCCGCTATTTCCGCCTCATTCCCGTTTCACCTGGGTCGCTTCGACAGCCGTACGGTTTTTTTTTCTTTTTCTTTTCATCCCTCTCTTATTTTCTACCCTTAATCACCTGTCGCGAGGATCGAGACTGAGGAAAACAAACGATTCGAAATAAACTGTATTTTATAGCACGTCGTCAATCTCCCCACCGTCTTTCCCACCCCCTCGTTTTATTCAGATATTTTTCTTGCTCGTTTTTTATTTTATCCCCTTATATATCTTTTTTCTCGTTCTTCGTTCAACTCGTCTCGAAGACGCTTAATTAGGAACTGATTTAATATCCGGTGGGAAAAAGTTTTACGTTAAAAGGAAAATGAGAGAATAAAGAAAAATTGTGTCCGATGAAGTGGGCAAGGTGAAGAAGAAAGAAAGAAGAAGAAAAGAAAAAAAAAACTATAAACAGTATATAAAGCAAATTAAAATATTTAAGATATGGAATATCGCGAATGAACATCTCGAGGATGATTTTAACTCACAATTTTACATCGATCAATTACATTTCCAAAATGTTGACTATTTACATAAAAAAAAAACATTACAAATTTGAAAATTAATCGAAGTCGTTGTCGAACAATTTCAATTTTTTAAATAACAAAAATGAAACTATACCGTGGTAAAAAATAATTAGAAAAACGTGAAAAAAATGTAATATTATCTGTTTTGAAACTATCGAAGTTTACTCTGGCGAGGCGAGAGCCAACTCGTCACAGTCATCGTCCACATAGTTCGAGCGCAGCTGATGCTGACACATTACGGACGCGTCCCTCGCGCTCTCCACCCTTCCACCCCGAGAAAAAAATTCACGACAGCCTTTCTCCCCGTTCACCACTTTCACTCGAGGGACGTATATAAAATATTCACATATTTTCCCAAGAAATATGTCTTCGTAGCTCGTATTCGAACCGCGAGAAAATTTTCAAAACGATTCGAGGGGCACTTTTTTCGCGTCGACGAATCGTTTTGAGAATCTTTCGATTATTTCGTGAATTATCGCTCCTAGGAACTTTCTTCACACGACAAATTTTTCTCATTCCCAACGTTTCGTTTCAACGGCATAAAAAAAATCCCCAAATTCCCTAGATTAAAAAAAATTCCCTAGAAATAAAAAAAAAATTGAAAAATTTATTCTAAAAAAAGACGCGGTTTTGTTTGTATATTTTTTTTTCTTCCCGTACGATTCTATGTATACGCAGGCAGAAGTGTGATATATATATATATAGCAGGCTGGTAAGCGAACAGCTACGCGACGTTCACCCTTGTTCGCCACGGAGCATCGAGTTCTAAGAATAACCAAGACTCTGGGGACATCTCGTTCCTCGAGTCTCGAATCACGAACTCTCGTCTCTCGCTTCGTATCGTTTCCTCCTCTCTTCCGTTTCTCGAAAAACCAACCTCGCTCTTGTTTCTCCAACGTTTCTCTCCTATCCAGATCTCGTTCGCGAACCGCGCTTATCGCGAATCCAAACTGTATGAGAAAGAAGAAAACGACGAATAAGAAGAAAAAAAACAACAAAAAAAAAGACCGGAAAACATGGACCACCCAGGTGTCGGAGAAACTTTTTTATTACTCCCGACGAGGCGAGCGAATAACGCGGTGGGACGCGTGCGCGAAAAGTTGAATTCGCGCGTCACCGGAAGCGACGCGAAAGAAATATGAACACGCGAGACTTTGAAAAGTGACCTTTTTTTTTATTCTCTCTAGCGTTTATTTTCTTCGAGATTCAAAGTGGGACGAAAATTTAAAAAAAAAAAAGAAGAAGAAGAAGAAGCGTCGGCGAGTAAGAAAAGTGCGAACGGGGGTTCGACCGTAACGGAAGTGCTTCTGTGTGTGTTGGAGAGTGTGAAAAAAAATCAAGGGGCGAAAAATCACGTGAAACAATTTTTGTTTTTTTTTTTAATTATCGCGCGTTCAGTGACCAGCAAATGTCCACGATGCTGAGACTCGAGCTGGTGGGGATGATGCTACTGGCTTGCACCCAGATACTGACGGAGCATCGTGACTTTTATGGGCCTTACAATCAGTACGGTCATCAGAGGAGCGGTCATCGTCAAGATTGGGAAGAAGAGACGATGGTGAAGGAGGTTAGGGTGACCGAGGGTCGATTAAGGGGGTTGGTACTGAGACCAACGACGAATCAACGACTTCAGCTCGTCGACGTTTTCCTCGGTGAGTCTCGATTTATCCCGTTTAGCGTACGCCGAACCGTGGCAATATTTATAGACGCGACGCAGCTGCGTCGAAGCTCGTTAGAAACGAAAAAAAAAAAAAAGAAAAAAAAAAATTTGAAATTTTTTTGAAAATTATCAAAAATTGAATTTTCAAAAAAGAAAAAAAAACAGGTCGCTGTAGGATACGCAATGTCAAAGCAACGTCCGGCTTTCGTTGGCTTCGCGGAGATTTCCGACCGAGGAGCCTTTCAGAGATTTTCGGGCGAATTGCCAAAAGTCGAAACAGAGGGACAGTTTGCAAAAAAAAAGAAAAAAGAAAAAAAGTAAATAGAGAGAGTTGCTTACACATAGTTAGAGCCGGTTCAAAGATCTCGCCGCGATACGGCGATCTTTTCGTTTCGACGTTTTTATTTTATTTTTATTTCATTTTTATTTTATTTTTATTTTATTTTTATTTACGTTTTTTTCCCTCCTTTGACTTCTTCTCGTTTCATCGTGAATTCTCTCGTTTCCCACGTGAAACGTAAAAGCCCGTTGCGATTCGCGCAGTCAACGAGAGAAATGCTCGTTGGCGTGTGTGTCTCGGGGAGTGGCGGGGGTAGTTTTACAGTAGGGGACGAGAGGAGGCTGCGCACGTGTTCACTTGTCAGCGTCTGTGAAATGCACATCGCAAAAGCTTCATGCAAGCTCACGTATCTCCGAATGTCGAGAGAAAGAGAAAGATAAAGAGAAAGAAAGAGAGAAGATAGAGAAAGAGATTCGCACACGCTTTCGCATCGAGTAAGGTCCGAACAGAGCGCCTCTATTGGTCGTACAGTGAGCGCGTAATTCTATTTTCGTCGTCAGTTTTTCGAGAGTCGTGTGGAGAACGCGAGGGGGGAGAGGCTTATTCGCTCTCACATCTGCCGCACGCTCGGTAACTGCATGCATTTCGAATCGTGAGTTCCATGCGGTCCCCGAGAAATACCTCAACATCTTACCCCCCCGCCATTTCCCTCGAGGCTTTACGAAGCTTTTCGTATTTACGACTCCGCATTGGAATATTTTCGGTTATATAAAACACGATAGATAAATAAAAACCCAAAATAATAATTTCAAGAATTAACGAATCAAGAATAATAATAAACACGAAAACAATTTCGATAATTAAGGATGAAATTTTTGTTTTCCCTTTCAGCGTCTCGTTGCGGAATTTTTCCGTTTGATGTGGAAAAAAAACGCGTCGACGAAAAGTTGATAAGGATGTAAATGATGGATCGAGACGCGATTGGTAAATTAATAACGGATTTTATATCGTTACAGGTGTGCCGTATGCGGAACCACCGGTCGGCTCGTTCCGCTTCTCGCCGCCTCGATCGCCGCAACCGTGGCGTTACGTTCGCAAGGCACAGGCTTTCGCACCGGTCTGTCCTCAAGTATTGCCGAATCTACGATTGGAGGTCAAACCAGCGCGTCGCGAGTATTTGGAGAGATTGTTGCCGTATTTGCGGAATCAGAGCGAGGATTGTCTCTACTTGAATATTTACGCACCGCATCAGAGCGACGGTGAGTTTAACGGCGTCGTTGAATGCTCGACGAAGAGGTCGAATTAAGGTCGCGGAATGACAGACAACGCTCGGGTAAATCGAGGTGCCGCGAGTGATTTCACGAAACACGAGAAGGTAGCGTTTTCATTAATTTCGCAACGAGACGAGGGTGCGGGATTAACGATTGTTAATTTCGCGAAGCGTCATCAACGATAGATCCGGTTACAGGCTCGTTCCATCTCATCGTCGTCTTTGCTTGTTCTCTCGTTAGCTCGAGGCGCTTCCTGTTTACGATACTTCACAGTTTACGCAGCGACGCGTCCGCAACGTTGCGGATAATTCCGCGTTACCTGTTAATTCGCGTAGTCGTCGCGCGCAATGAAAAGAAGAAAACAAGTGTTTATAAAGTCTTGATGAACTCGTTACAGTCGCAAGAGTCGATGATGCGGAAAAAACGCATCCGGGTGAATTATTACGGACGGAAAAGAACCGCTGGAGAATAATTCGCGACGATAAAGTGGTTTCAACCGTTTACAAATGGTGAATCGTCGAGTGAAAACCGCTTTCTGGATTGAACGCGGAAAAGCTCGGGTCGTTTCGTTCGTACCGAAAACGTCGAGAGACGCAAGCAAATGCGACGAAACGAGGGAAAGAGTTAGAGCGGTTTGGACGCTGGCACGAGAGCTTCGCTCGTTCCGAAACGAAACGTTTTACTGCGAGCCCCGTGACAGAACGGGTGAAGCACAGTCGAGCTTTTTCCGTGCACGTATGGCTTGAACGATTGCGGGAAATCGATTCGATATTACCGTCAGTTTCGTCGAGGCGCATACGATACGATCATCGTCCGGGGAGATGGGGTGGCTAGGTGATCGTGGCTTTGCTGTCGATTCTATAGAAGACACCCCCGGGGCTTGGGAGGGAAAGAATCTCGCGTCAACAGCACCGGTAGCGTTCTCGATTTAGCGATACTGCACCCGGGTGCTATCATTACGATCGGATTGTCCACGAGGCGCGTGGATTTAGCGGTAAAATAGGAAATAGGAAAAAGCAAGATACTTTTTCTAAACGCATTTCGTGGCCTGGAATGACATCTGGTGGACGCATGACGTCAATGACGACCGTTGAACAATCTTGGTCGGGTACTGGTCGGGTTTTGTCAGGGAAAATATTTACGATCCTGAACCGTGACCTCACTATCGCCTAACTGCAGCTCCGTCGACTCATCTGCCGAGGGACTTCCTGTCTACGTCTCGTTTCCAACTTTCAGACGATCCCACTGGCCAGTGTTCCAGTTACACCCGGGTGGCCCACGTCGATTTCCTCTCGGACGAGCTTTGATGCGAATATTGCACACCAACTCTCCGCTGATAAAACGTATCCTCTTACGTCCGGTTCTCTATGCCGGTCCCTGTAGTTACCGGGTCGTCAACGTGTTACCTCGACTATCGAACATCGAAAGACTTCTCAGGTTGGTCCGATGGTGCGGACGGCATTGGATCCAATCCGTGATTGGCAGCGTCGCGTGTCTCGTTTCGAATATCTTTTACAAGTTTGGATCGCGGGAGGTTATCCGATCTGCCCTTCTTCCTTACGACCTTAAGGGGATAAAATCTGGTTGGGGGAAAGCTTTAGAAACAACAATCACAAAGTTGGAGAATCGCGTTACTACTGACCGTAGGGATCGTGAACGGCCAACGGAGGGTCCATGGTGTCCACCACGGAATTGACGACGTAAACGTAATTATGTAGAAGGGATTCGGTCTTACACCGAAGGCATAATTGTAATGGAAAGTTGAAAACGGGGAAACAACAAGGGTTCCTAGCTTTGTGGCATACTGGATTAAACTGGCTATCGCACCAACTGGCTGGAAAGTACGAGATATTTTGGTGATGACGCGCTATCCCCGGCTGCCCTTTTAACGACCGCAGCATCCTTCGGCTCGTAACTCGATATCCCTGCTACTCTCGTTCCAACCGAAAACTCCTCTACGCGCTCCTGTCCTCGTTGCGTTTCCAGCTTGGACACTCGTTCGCCAACCAACGTCGACCGAAACTATCCAATCGTAGGAGCTATATTAAATTTCAAGTCCGAGAGCCGTAAAGGGAGACGTTAAAACCGACTCGATAAGATCTGGGTCTCCGTCCTGGCTCGCGGTGCTTCCAACATTACTGCCGGGTCATACACTCACTGTCGGCCGATTCCCCGATGAAGTGGTGAAAGATGGATAGATGGAACGAGTCGATACCACGGCATCTGGGTCAACTTTCACGAGGGGTCCCCTTCCTCTCGATTCCTCAATCTTGTCTACGCTCTTGCGATTGAAATATTCCCGTTGCATCTCGCAATTGTCGTGGCACCAAATTATGCACGTTTTAAAAGCAACGATATCTCCAACGTCCTGGACTATTTTGGGTTCGTTGCGAGCTGGACGTCATCAACGATACGACCCAGGATCGAATGATCGAACCACACGAAGACGAGAATCGACGGAGTTTCTCCAACCATTCGCCAGCAATATCACTCGTATACTTTTCCCTCGCTCGTTCGATAGGGAAATGAAATATCGAGTTTCCCCATGCACACCGATTATTTCACTATGTGTTGCCAACGGGAGCGTGAGCATCGATTCCCCATACCCACATACGGTCGGACGCGATACGGACCTTGCATTTCGACGAATTTATATGGTGTCGATACAGCCAGAGGTGGCTGGAACAAAAAGGAAATGCACCGATGCGAAGTTGATATCGAGAATAAAAAATAAAATGGCCAAAAAACACACACACAACAGCTAAAACTCATCGGTTCCTTGGACCTATCGTCAATAGTGGATATTTTTTCTCTCTGTTATACGAAGCCAAGGGTCATCATTAAAATCTTGGTAATGAACCAGAACGCAAGCTCTACCATCGATTTTCAATCGCGAGAAATGGGGTTCACCCTCGCGACACGGGGATTATAGCATCCCCTTTCATGCTTCGGTCACCCTGTAATTACTCGATGAAGCACCAAAAGTTCCTTCGCCAGTGTCGCTGTCGATCAGCAACTGAAGCGTTCCTCGTTTTCTTTCCAACCAGACGTCGTTGATCGTAAACTGAAAAAGGAAATCGGATGGAACGAGAAACGTGATTCAAAAGAAAACAGGAATAAAAAATGCTGTCGAACGGCTCCTTGTAGAAGCCGAAGGAATCACAACGTTGCTGGGGAATCGAGTTTACGCGATGCGCGAGAAGCGAGGAAAGTGGGTACGATGAAAGATCCTGAACGAGGTAGTGAATGGGGAGCCAGAGTGGAAAAAATAAGGATGGGGAAAAAGGGGAATTGTGTGTCTGAGGGGATGCCAACCAGGCTAATTGAAGTCACGCGAATGATTTAAAGATGGTTTACTGCCTTGGGGTGGCCTAGGCGCGAGTATTATATAATTTCTCAAACGTAATGACTAATGAGGCTCGTTACCCCGGTACCAGGCCACAGTAACGACAGCCAGGGGTTGAAGGGGGCTGGTTTGGGTTGGAGAGGTAAACGTTTCACGATTTGCTCCGAGTATACTTCTGCTCTCTCTCTCTCTCTCTCTCTCTCTCTCTCTCTCTCTCTCTCTCTCTCTCTCTCTCTCTCTCTCTCTCTCTCTCTCTCTCTCTCTCTCTGTTTTCCTCCACGAGCAACGGTTTTCAAGAAATAATTCAGTTTTCACCGTTGGAGAATATGGACCGTGGGAGCTAGGGGTGGCCGGTTTTACCAGCAGGGGTGCGGAGTGAGCGAGAGGGGGTAGGTTGGGGATTTGCCAGAATCTTTTCCGTAAGAACAACCCTCCATCTCCAGGAACTATTACTCGAGTTCGCGTGGGTGCTACGTCGGGGCCAGTCGCCCTCGCGGTAATTCCACCCTTACTCTCGCCACCCTATAAAGGAAACGGAGGGTAGGTCGGTTGAAAAAAAAAGAAAAATATATAAAAGGGATCAGACTCGTGGATAGCGAGACGGCAGAGTCGTAAAATTGTTATGAAATTAATACACCGAGCGTTTCAGAAATGGAGCAGTCATTGCCTTTGTACAAGTGTCCAAGTTATCCAATTACCGAATCACTTTACTCAGGCATCTACGTTACTCGTCGAAATTCATCCGGTTCTTTGAATTATCCGGCTTACAGGCTTATTTATCGTTGATTCGCCGTACCGTTTATCATTTTACGACGAGGGGAAAGAGAAAACGAGTTTCTTATTTCTGGACTTGGCTCCGTCGATAATGTAGAGAACCGAGACCAAGGACTGTGGGTAACTCGGTTGTCGTTTCGTCGAAACGTACGAGTACACTTGATGGAACAAAAACCTTTGCGACCCTGGGGGCCATTTTCTACGAAAAGTTTTTCTCAGTTCGAAAAAGTTTTTGCGCCACGGGAGCAATTTTAAATGGAAAAAGCTCGGCACGACGAGATGAAATGGGAGAAACGAAATCGTCTGCGGGGCTTGCGGCTGGAATTTCGTCCATGGGGCATTCTCCGTTCGGTCGGACAGTTTATTTCAATGTTTCTCGGATGTTTTGTATCGCGTAATAACGAAAATATTGTTTGTAGATTTTTCAAAATTTTTCATATAAAGATGGAAAAAACAAAGATACTCAAGAAAAATGGTGATATTTGTTACAAGCTTTTGCGTACAGGGGTTGCTTAAAAGTCTGAAATGAAAATTATGGTAATTTCGTTTTTGTAATTTGTTTTGCAATTAATAAATCAATCATCAAACACATGTAAATCGAAATCGACCCGAAAATGGCTGGATTGAAAAATACCACTGCCACGAACAGGCGAATAATAATAAAACAAAACGTATGAGAATCTGTTGGAAAAAAGTGAACAACTTTATGGAGAATATCTCATACTCTGTGCATAAAAATTGTCGTGGGGTAGATCCTACCCTGCGGTTCGGGGTGGAGACAAGCGACCGGGGCAAAAGTACCACAGCGGTTCGCAGGAGCTTGAGGGCTTTCCCGTGCTGAGGAGAGACTTCGCATACTCCGGCTCAGCGGTGTATAAAGGAAAACCTCGGCTTGGACCAAGTGAACTTTGAAAGGAGAGGAAAATCTGTACTCGAACTGTTGGATCACACGTATGTGTAACATCATCCTTCTATCTGTGGTTGTACATATGTACGAGAGTTATGCCAGGGATCGTTGGTGAAAGCCTACGACGACCTTCCTGAATTCCAGTCTTGAAGACATTTGTCCCTGTTTCGCTTGTCTCCTGTTCCTTTGCGCCTTCAGCTTTGTCGTGAACGTTATTCCTCCTGGTCCATCATGACATTTCCAATCTAGACATGATTTAAAACATCTCTTACTTTCCACATTTTTACTTAGAAATCGACCAGTCGATCAATCATGTGGAAAATACCCTTATGGGTCTGCATGACTCTATGAGGTTTGAGGTTATATTCAACAATTTGAAAACACAAAAAAACCACCTACCTTTGATTCAGCAGAGTGGGGAATTCCAATATGTTGTGGATTTTCATAACATTCCATTATTAATACAAAAAATTAATGGCATCGCGTTGAATAATTTCACATCAAACGAACCGCGATGAAACATGTGTTCCCCATATCGCAATTCCGTCCCAAACAATGATTTAATCTCGTATCCCACGCACCAAACTCAACCACCGCCAGACATTGGACCCTCTCGAGCTGATCCAACAATCGCCGGATCCCCTCGAAAATCCTGTCGCGTTTGACCTCATTATACGATAGTTCGGGTCCGCCTCTTTCGCCGCGTATCCGATCCTAAAACGTTACTCCCGCCCTCGAACGATACGCGATACGAGCATTTTGCGTACGAGAGCATCGACCAGCGCGCCGATTGCGGAATTTCTGCCATTCGATGCTTCCTGGCTTTTCGATAGGACTCAACGAATGTCATAGGATTGATAACGACGTTATCGCACGGTACGCATCAGAAACACGTAGTCGGGCTCAAAACCGCTGCAAATGGACGGCGAACACCTACGTTTCATAACCTAACCTAAATGGTCGCACACGTACGTAGAACGCAGCGACGAGTTGCCAGGGGTTCTCGCCAGAGGGAGCTGATGCTTTCGAAGTGTGCGTGGCGCTGGTGGGGCTAGTATAGGCTTGTCATATTTGCTCTGGAGGTCGTTCGTGTATTTCCGAGTTGGGTTGGGAAATAGTAAAGGTGGAAGGGGGGAACTCTGTCACTGGTAATAATAAATGTGACAATGGCAATTCTTGCTGGTGGTAGAGAGAGAGAGAGCGAGGGAGGGAGATGCAACCCTGGGACTAGACGGTAGAGGGGGCAAATAGAGGAATGACGATAGAAGAAGGAAGGGAATACAACTAGAGTCAGTGAGTGGTGGAGGGAAACGAGTGAAGAAGTATCGATGGTGGGGAAGCAGGAGTAGTGGAATGACTATCGGAGGAGAGAGGACGATATTAAATTTACGAGGGACATCACGTTCCGCAGGCGCACAATATCATCGAGTCGCGTCAAAATATTTCAATCGAATCGTGTACCGATCGTTGGACGACGAGAAGGACATGGCATCGGAAAGAGGAGAATTCCACGTTCGTCCGTGCGCACACACATACACGGCGATATATGTGGAG
This sequence comes from Netelia virgata, assembly GCA_951802705.1. Classification (NCBI taxonomy): domain Eukaryota; kingdom Metazoa; phylum Arthropoda; class Insecta; order Hymenoptera; family Ichneumonidae; genus Netelia; species Netelia virgata. Next base: position 14,234,520 of record OX637867.1, on the reverse strand, counting down.
AGCTGCAACTGCACACACACACACACACTCATATAACACGTATACTTTACCACAAGTTCTCACCCCTACCCTCTTGTCCCAGGGTCGTATAATATCGCAGTGCGCAAACGTTGACCCAACGAAATTCCATCCAACTCTCGTCTCGTCGGTTATGATAGTATTCTGGCACGTTACTCTATACGGCTATCGAATCTACCATCTTCTCTCGATTCTTTGTTTGTTCTTTGTTTTGGTTTCTGTTTTTTTTTTTTTTGGGAGGTTTTTTCTTTTCTTCTTTTTGAAATACCGGAAGTGCGCTTACGCTTGAGCGAAAACGAGACGACAAATATCGCTCGTGTTATATTTTCATTTCGATGAAAATAACTTTCGCACTGGTTTACGTTCGTCCCGACCGATTTTCCTTCCTCGGTCGATAAAAGAGTTACCGACTGGGGGGGAAAAAAGTCGCGCGAATTTTGACAATCGCGACACGATTTTTCGCCACGCGTTGGAAGTGAAAAGTGAGAATAAATTATTGCGAGGTTGGAATACCTTCGAGCCTTGGGGCTTAATTCGAGCCCTGAGAAAATGGGGGATGACAAAAAAACAAAAAAAAAAACAAAAAAAAGGGAAGAAAAAAGAAATGAGTTAAAACGGATATAGACGTTTCTCTCGGAAGCCGACACGAGATTTGAAACGACGAGACGGAATTCTAGCTCGAGGGTGTAGAAAAAAAAAGAAGTGAGCTTCGTACACATAGATTTGTTCCAGCTATAGGCGAAGGGATGAAAAGTCTAGATAGGTCGCGTAAAGGGTGTGAGGGGATGAAGGAATGAGAGAGACGAAGCGGTTGAGAGACACGAAGGTGGCATGAGGGGGGTTGGCCTGAGGGCGGCTCGGTGAAACGTCGGTGAAAGCGGCTCATCTCTCTCTCTCTCTCTTCTCACACACAAACACACACATACATATACACGTCCGCGCTGACGAAATTGGCTTTGTTACGGGACACGAGAGAAGAGAAATGCATTCTTTCTCGGTTCTCATCCGGTTTTGCCGCGGAGACTTTTACGCTCGAGGATAATAGCGCGTGGATGCGATGTATGCTGGAACAGGTAACGGGCTACACGCTTGAAGAATAGCGCGTGACTAACGTGTAACGTTAGAGGAAAGAAAAAAAATGCAACCACTAGGATCATGTACGATTCAGGGGTTGAAGCTCAACTAGGGGTGGAAATGTATCTTACCCTCTCACAATGGGTTGGTCCATTTTTCAACCCCTAAAGTCCATTTTCAGCCCCTAAGGTCCATTTGTCAACCCCTAAGGTCCATTTATCGACCCCCAAGGTCCATTTATCGAGCACTTGGGTCCATTTGCGACCCCTTGGGTGGTCCATTTTAAAAGCCATGGGTCCATTCATTCCGTTAAAATTGCACCTTTAATTCACCCCTGAGTTTTTCACAAGTTGAAAAACTGTAAGAAATGAAGAAAAATTAAATTTTCCAATAAACGTAACAACCCTTATTTTCGTATAAATGGATGGTCTATTTTTCACATCGGTGCATTGATGACACTATGGCTGCCTAAATCCCAAGACTGGTTCAACGATCGCGCCAACCCCTAAACTATACATTTAGGGGTGTGTAGTATATATATACGTCCCTTGACTTGAAATATAAATATACAGCGATGTTCTCGGGTCTTAATGTAACGTCTTTTCACTAGCCAAGTCCTCGACAAAGCGTCGAACGTCATTGGTGTCGATCGCATTGTTACCCCATTTCTCTTCTTCGCAATTTCACCTTCCCCACCCCCGAGAACCCCCGGTGGTCTCATCTATGCACCGACTTTTCTCTTCTTCACCATCAACCCCCTCTGGCCCCTCTGCTACCATCCAGCCCTCGAAGCCTTTCATATTCGTACCAGGGGTCGAAGCTTTGATCGCCACCTCCATTCTATAACGTCTCCAACCCTCTCCCACCCCCTCTTTTCCTTACTCGCCTCTTTCGATTCTTCAACGCGTTTTCGCGTATTTCGCTTAGGGGTTGGTAGAAAGGAGAGAGAGAGAGAGAGGGTGGAGAGGAAGGGGCAGTGTGCGATTTTCCTCACCGTCACGGACAATCCCTCGCTTCGAAGATTTATTCGATTCCTTGCTTTCTTCTCAACCCCCTTTCCCCCCTCTTTCGTCGATTCGCGAATGTTGAGAATCGATTTCACAATTTATTTCACCGAAAAGCTCCGGAAGCATAGAAAACCATTCGTGCGGGGGTGGCTCGCGTTGGCTTTTCACAGATAGGGGATATTATTCAAAGGAGAGAATATTCAAATATATATTTTCTCTTGCGTGGATCCGTGTGTTATATGGATTTCTTTTTTTTATATTATTATTATATATATCATCGTACTTCAGGCGTATGGATCTCGTTATTATAGCGATGCGATTCATAGAATTTTCGCGACGTGAATCGATAACACCTGGGGTTGCAAGTTACAATTAAGGGTTGTTTTTCAATCGAAATGTGTATTTTTCTTGTCGTTTCTCGTGGTCGAAACGTCAGTTAAATCCGATAGTTCCAACGTCCCCCTGTTTCTCGTTTGAATCAAGAACGACCCTTGAAAACTCGAAACTACCCCTAAAATGCGTTAGAGTGGTCATAGACGTAATTCACGCGGGTGTTTCCCATCAATGAGCGGCTGACAAGTATGCGAAATCGACGTTAGACGGAAACTTCACCTTCGCTAATACGAAATAGATTGGTTCTACGCCAGAGGCAAGGGTACAACCCCTAGGCGATAGAGACGCTTCAATCGTCGATTGAAATTCGTAAACTACAACTTCCTTACGGTGGTGAAAACTTGGCGTTACGGTCCTGCGACGTCGAGTGCACGATTCTCTCAAACGTCTCGGGGGTTGTTTCGTGTGTACAGAGGGTTGATGGATGCCATTAGGGGTGGTTTACGCACGATAGGGAAATATTGCGGTTTCTCTTGTATTCTTGGCAGCATTGACGTCGTCTCGATACGGTTGATACGCAGTGACCACTTTGAGACGAGTGCGCGGGGGTTGATGGGGGTGCGACCGCACGATTTTCACCCCCTATGGGACGAGGGAAACCCCTGAGAGGGATGAAAAGCAGACCTCTCTTGTTTGCCGGATAATGATTAAGGATCGACGAGGTGCAACCCCTAACCGTTAGGGGTAGTTCACCCCCGCCCCACCCCTATTTCCCTCGATTCTCTAACGTCTCTTTGCTGGTAGCGTCCATCGGTGGATTTTCGCACTCCCATGGGACATAAATCAAAAACCACCCCCTCATGTCCACTCGAAATTTTCCATCCCGGGAAGGGAGAATTCTGAGTCCGGGGGATATTAATAAATGACCCGATGGCGAACGGGTTCGACATTGCTTCGAACCGATTCCCGCAAAATTTCGCCGAACAACCCCCTTTGGAGACACGGACAGTGGTACTGCGGTAACTGGGGGGGATGAGGCTGAATTCGATGTTCGACTTAACACCTGGGAATGCTTGCTTAATTGGAGTTGTCCGAAAGTCGGATAAAAGTTTGTTGGAATTGGGCGAATTCGCGAATAGGGCGTGGGTAAGGGGTTGAAAGGGGTCGCGAGGGGTGGGTGACTAAAAGAGATGGGTCCGATACTCCTCCATTATCCCGAAGAAAATTGGCTCCCTCGTTCGACCCTCGATGGGATAAAGGGGGATGGAAAGCTCAAGCCCCTCACCCCTCTCTCTCTCTCGCTCTCTCTCTTTCTATTTCTCTCGCTTGGAGATTGAACACGAGGACTCGACTCCTACCTACACGTGCTCGACCATCACGTTGGGCTCATAGATGGGACACACTTCCTACCGATTTCGTTAGGCCATCGGCAAGAGCAAATCCACTTTGACCACTGTGTAACGAGTGCCGGAGGGCTCAAGGTCCTCTAGGGGTAAAGTCGGTTCAGTCGGTAAGGGGTGAGACACGTTTCGAGACGAGTAAGCTCGTTAAAGAATCTTCCTTCGATGCCTTTTGTTCAATGTCGAGGACGACAAAAAAGAAAAAAAAAGGAAAAGATGGAAAAGATCTTCGAGACGTCAAGGGTGGATCGAGAGGTTTTTTTTCCAAGCTCGTCGATTATCTCGGATTTTAGGGGTGCGAAGATGCGAAACCGGGAGATGGATGACGTCTTATCGACGTGAGAAAGGATATTCCAATCCCATGATCGGATTTTTCTTGACAGTACCGCAACGTCTCGAAGTGACGTCGACTTAAGGGTTGAAAAAAATCGAAATCGGTCGTATAACGTCATTCTTTCTTAGGACAAAAAAAACCTTGTCTACAAATTACAACCCTCTAATAATTCTTAAAAAATAGCAAATAGAATGAAACCATAAAATTGTCAAGTCGATTTATCGATCGATTCTCGATCGACTGTTGACCTCAACGTACCACGCACCTAGCCGACCAAAAATCCAATCAAGACCATACTTCACCAAACCTTCGATCGATAAATTAATCACACATTGAGAATCAATTACTCCCAGCGATAACACACAGCGATATTCCCCTGGGATAAACGTGGAAGCTCCTTGGTAAGGCTGCTTAATATGGAAGTCGTGATCCGTCTGACGTCGACAACGTGCTCGAGCCAAGCTCCGTATACTTCGTCTGCATAGAAGTGAATGCATACCAACGTGCATTACGGATAAGGGATGCAACCCTCACCTGATACCCTGGGCGAGGGCTGTTCGAGAGAGCTCGTAAACGCACGTGGCCAGGAGTAACACATTGGTGGTACATGCTGTGGATCTTCGACCATGGGCTGCCCCGTAGGGCACACCTTCGGCTTCATCATTATGTTAGTCTCGACTCGTCCCGTGGCATGGCGAATGGGCAAACCGGTCTTCCCTGGGAAGCAAAGACGAACCCTAGTAGGGTAACTCAACCTCTCTAGTATCGAAAAATCTTCGTTCCATACGGTGTGGATCCCACATTAGACAAGGGAGCGCCTCTGGTATACAACGTCTTCACCAGATATCGGGTAGTGCACCAGAGGGATGAAGCCTCTTCTGGCACCCCGAGTTGTTTATCCAAGTGACAAGGCCGTTCGTGGCAACCTCGATGCACTTTACGATCCAAAGACCTACATGGATCTTCCTGGTAACCGGATGTTCCTTCGTTCCGTAAATAATCCCACATCTTGACGTCCGTTGGTCTAGCTGGAAAGGAATTAAGACTGGTGTGTTTATGTTTGTTCGCCGGACGTCGATGCGGTCATAAACGTCAGGCTCGTCAACCCTGATGGCGTTTCGTGGGGAGATGGTGTTGGATTTCGTTTTGAAACTTTTGCTTGGACACTCAGAAAATCAGAAATTGGAAGGACCAGCTTTCTAGTTGGACAAGTGTTGGACTGATTAGAAAATTAATTAATCGATTGAACGAAGGATCCACCACCATTCCACCAAAGTATTCAATGACTCGATAACGAAGGAATGCGTAGTTTTGTCCACAACACTGGAATGGATCTTGAGTCAGAGATAAAAATTTATCCAGTTATCTCATTCGACTATGAATTTTCTCTTGAAATTCCAGGACCTCTTGTTTTTATTTCTATATATATTTCTATATTTACGTTGGACTAGAAAATCAGGAGGAATAAAATGGTTTGAGGTAGTTGGAACGAGGACCGATCGAGTGATGCAGGTGGCACACTCGGATACTTCATGAATTTACAGTGAACCCGGACGATCGCCATCAGCAGCATCAGCAATGGACGATGTATATATATATATATATATATATATATATATATATATATATATATAGAGAGAGAGAGAGAGAGAGAGAGAGAGAGAGGTTGGGGATGAAAAAGAGACGGAGGATGAGATAGAGGCCAAAGCAATCGTGCCGTAAACCACGAGAGAAGCATAGAGTACACACGTGGTCGTTTTGTGCAACCGAGCGTTACCACCATTTGTATCGGATATCACTGCAATTTGTAAACGATAATATTTGGTACATGCGCGTTTAGCAGCCCTGTTCCTTTGTTTATTCGAGCTTATATCGGGAGTTTCGATTTCTGACCACCAGGTGGCGTGTTTGTCACCAGAAAATAGTGACTTTTAGTGAATAAATAATCACTGGAAAGCAGTCACTTTATAACTAATTTTAAATAATAATTAGTCATTAGATAATAATTCTTATTATGATCTAGTGATTTTCTAATAACAAATTTTAATCACTAGAAAATCACGTACCGTTGGAAATAGAGATAAATATCAGCAAGTGATTAATTTTAATTCACTACACCAGAAATATCTAACGAGAAATTCATCAACTAGTTCCAGTCGTAAAATCCTAGCCAGTGGCTAGTTCGGACAACCAGACGACCATCTCGCATCGATTATGACGAACCATAGACACGTCTAACCGTCGGCTCTAACCGCGACAACTATAACCTCACCCCCGTTTATCGTTAGGGGTTGATACACCGACCGGAGGTCAGTCAATGTCGACCAAGTCAAGTGAGATTACCTTGACCAGTCGGTATGACAACGGGGGTGAAAGTACATACAACGCGTACATACACACAGACACGACAAATCCAAACGGGGGTGGTGAGAATCGCGTGGTAACAATCGCGTAAAGCACGAGATTGTGCAACGCTCGGCTCTTCAGTGTCGGCCAGCACACCCCATTGAGACTAGAGTTAAGTGCCTAACGCGGTAGGTCGCTGGCACTTCCTGCTTTCGACGGTTCTCACCCCTAGCCCCTTCACCCTCTCCTCTTTGGATTTAGCCACTCGCGAACGTCAGCTATATCTTCGACACGAGGCCATCGTCCTTGGCTCGTAAATTTCTCGACTCGTCGTGTTATAACGTCGTCATCACGGATATAAAATTCGAGTAACGATTATATAAGGCATTGAGGCAGAATAATCATATAGACCCGTAAATTTTAGTCGACTTTCATGATTTTTTTTTATTTTTTTATTTATTTATTTATTTTTTTTTTTCAACGAATAACTTTTTCGATGTTTGTGAAATTTGGCATATTGTTTATTTATATTTTGAATTGCTAAGAGAATTGTGTGTTTTTTTAAAATGAAAAATGGCCGATTTATCGAGCATAATAATTTATCGAAAATAATTAGCTGGTGTTTTTTTTGTTTTTTGATTTTTTTAAGGGAGTTCTCGAAACTTTCCACGACAAATCCTCGTGAACTAACTTTTATCGAATAGATCGGGTTACGTGTATCTAGCGTACCGGAAGTTGAATTCTCATGGGCAAAGCGAGATGGAGAGAGAGGAGTTACTCCCTCGCTATCCCAGCTACCCCTTAATTCCTTTTGCCGAAGTTCGTTCCGAGCCATTCCTAATACATCGAACACCTACGTACAGTCTCGTTCGTACTTTGCGTTAAGTACCATCGAGAACTCCAACGGCTAATCCGAGAGAGAGAGAGAGAGAGAGAGAGAGAGAGAGAGAAAGAGAGAGAGAGAGCGAGAGAGATAGAGAGAGAGAGAGAGAGAGAGAGAGAGGGAGACGAGGTAGGGGTACCATTTTGTCTCATCATGAATCCTTGATTATCACTTTGGGAAGATATTGCTACGTTTTTTCTTTTTTTTTCTTCTTTTTTCTTCTTTTTGTCCATTTTTATTTCTCTCCTTACAGTTCATCACGCGACTGGTATGTATTTAAGTCGCTATGAATATAAATTCCACAATTCACTTATTTCGAAAGCTTCGCTGCACGGCCATCCAACCCCCGTTTCGACGCCAACCCTCGTCTCACTTCCATTTCTACCCTTCTGCTATAATTGCTTTCCAACGAAACTCACCCCCTCCCCCGCTTATCCAACCACGCCTTGGACAAACTTTCCATTATATAAATTCACCAACACTCCCTTGTTTTCATTACAGTTTTCAACCCCTAACGAAAAAAATAAAAAAATTAAATTACACGTCCGACTGTTCTTTCGATTAATTCTTGACTTTACTTCGTACAACTTGTCGTAAATAAGTAAAGCTTTAATCTTTCTCTAAGTATGATCGATGAAAAGAAAAATCACATTTCTTTCACGGATATTGTGATCGTCCTATTGAATTTTTTCAATTTTCTTTCGGTTTCAAAAACAAAAGGGGGGGGGGGGGAGAAAAAAAGAAAACCCTCTCGTTTCATTTAGTCAGATTTTCATTCGTCGAACGGAGGTACGTGGTCAAACTTCGATGTTTGAAATCCACTAGAATTGCTTCTCGCACGATATTGCGAGGTCGAACTAACATTTACGACTCTTCCGTTATTCCAGGGGAATAACGGAGGCAAGGAGAGAGAGAGAGAGAGATGGAGAGAGAGAGAGAGAGAGAGAGAGAGAGAGAGAGAGAGAGAGAGAGAGAGAGAGAGAGAGAGAGAGAGAGAGTGAGAGAGAGAGAGAGAGAGAGAGAGAGAGAGAGAGAGAGAGAGAGAGAGAGAGAGAGAGAGAGAGAGGACGAGAGGATTCGAAATGTGAGATATATGCACGATATTGCAGGCAGGAAACGTTCCGATCGATAGTTAAACTCAATGGCAGTCGACCTGTTGGAAGGGGTGAGAGGGGTAGTAGTAGCAGTGAAAGAGAGAGAGAGAGAGAGAGAGAGAGGGCAATGTCGACGAGTCGGTGTATCGTCGTTGGTGATATCGCGAAACGCGATTGATCGACCGTATGATTTATATATCAACGCAGAGACGAACATCGTGAGAGACGTAAGTCAGCGACATTCGTCGTATCTGTGCCATATTCACGTACGACAACCCCTGCACGATGACCGGAGAGTTCAGACGATGTTACGTCGCTTGATTTATGCCTATGGGACGTTCCAGCCCAAACGGGCAAATTTCTTCACCCTCGACCTCTCGAAATTGATTCCTAATTTTTTTAGGGGTTGCTACAACTCTCAAGAGGATTCATGATTTTTTATAGATTTTTTGAAACGATTTTAGTCCTTAAATAAATTATTTAAACAAGAATTTACGAAATAGAGGGGGTTTTTGTTTTTGTTCTTGACCTTCGCCATTTTAAATTCGAATGTAAAATTTCTCGTAGGTTCTTTCGAGTAGCAGAATCCTTCGAAAGTTTTTTTTGTTTTGGTTTTTTTTTTAATAGGGAAATTAAACGATGACACGAAAGGGTAGTTTTTTGAACGGAACGGCCCATATACGCTTTGTCCCTGGTCACTAACTATTCAGCTCAGCCTCCATCATCCCTCGCTATTGTAGAGTTGACCGAGACGTCGTTACAAAATTATATAGTCGGTTGGCATGCGAGGCTTCGTCCCATGAGATTGCACGAGTCGACCGCTAGAGTGGCGCCACGGTTGTTTCGGTCCCATCGGACCAACGATACGATTCTCGATTTGTTTGTAACTTTAGCGATGCATCAATTCACATAACGGAAAGCGCATTAATATCGCGACTATATCGAGCGTTATGATCGCGATATAAAAGGGGAATGAGAAAAGGGGTTGAACGTTGGAGGAGAAAAAAAAGAGGGTTGGGGAGGGGTGGCATTGGAAACGACGTGAGAGATAAACGAACGTATTTCGATTTCGCTAACGTATTTTACCCTCCGAATCACTGTCGTGACCAGGGTAATCGAATTACCTCTCCCTCGAGCCCAAACCACCCCCACCCCTCTAGAATTCTCCGCGGAGGGTGGCACGGACGTTTTAAAGCACTTCATTTCTCGCACACTCGTCGACCTCGACGAGTCTCGCGAATTAACGCTGACTCAAATTTTTATTCAATTATCAATAAAAAATTGATCGTATTTTAACGAAAATACGACATTCATCCCCCACACATAGGAAAAGAGGGGTTGGAAAATTTTCCGATATAAAAAAAAAAAAAAAAAAAAAAAAACACGACGACGCAAATATTCTCGGGTTATTCAAATCCGTATAAATTTATAATCAACGTTTACAATTTCAAGAACGAAATTTTCGAAACAAGATTATTCGTTAAGGGGATGCAAAATTCATATCGTTCCGGTTTTTTTTTCGTTCACGAGTTTGTCTCTAAGCGTGTTAACCGATCGTAAATAACACAATGAGCGAGTGAATCGTTCATCCGACGTTATTACGTACACAGTCAGTAGGTTTTGCTTCATTTCGACGCGAGAGAGAGAGAGAGAGAGAGAGAATAGCCATCATTCTCGTACCCCCATAGCTCGCATTAGCTAATTGGTCGATGAACAGGGTTGGGTGGATGTAGAACATGGGCATTGAGATAATTTGAATATCTATAGTTTGAAGATATGGACAAATAGTCGCGAGAGAACGCGAGAGATAGAAAGGGGTAGAGAGGTACAAGGGAGGGGTTTAAGGGGGTTGAGAATCACTGTCGACCAAGTTTGAATTGGATGAGCCTGCAATGTCGACTACTAATGCTAATATCGCTACTACTACAAATATTACTACAGCGTGCTGCGCTGCAGTATTCGTAGTCTACCCCTTCGCCGAAGCATCTCACCCTCGCAATCTTAATTAGTTGATGGGATCGCATGCAATTAACATAATTATCGAAAACGCTCGAGAGGCTCGAGAGAGAGAGAGAGAGAGGGACGTTGGGTACTGCGGAAACTGGCAACGAAACGAGACGCTTTCACAGGGGTGAAATTACATCCCTCTCGATGTATATATATATATATAATTCGTAAATTGACTATTTTTTTTATAATTTCGTTGTTACGTAGAAATAGCTGGGAAACAATGAGAAACGAAGAAAATTATAATACGAGAAAAAATAAATATAGGTGCAAGGGTTGAAATAAGTGGGCGAGAGAATTTTCATCCTCCGTTTAAAATGTCCATATCGATGTTGGGAATATTTTATCTCGCAGGGATTGTCCGACGTGAAACGTAATCGCGTTTTCATATTTGATGACGAAACGTGAAAGCTCTTTATTCTTTCGTCTTCATCTTCGAGTAAGAATCCCAACCCCTCCGGGACATCCCTTGGGATAGGGTAAGAGAGGAGCGAACCTTTGCACTTCCGGGGTTTGTATTACGTACCGTGTGCGCGGTTTTCGCACGTTTCCATTCCGCAGCGATTCATCTTCCAAGAGAATTCCAAGTTGGCGAAAATGCTATCTTGCGTCTATTCGTCTTTCTGTATCATCCCTCTTTCCTCGTTACATATATACATATACACGCTGTTTTTTGTTACTCAACAACCCTGCTAAATCCCAAGGCGAGCCATCCTTTTCCCTCGCGTTGCACGATATTAAATTGATAGGCCATTAAATATTCATCGACAAATATCAGTGCTGACAAAATGGCGTCGCGTAAGGGATGAAAATTGAAATCATGACAGAAACCGATAATAAAATAATTCTTCCTTTTATTTGTTCTCGAACCATCGATGCATACGTTTTATTCAATCTCGTTGTTATGGAAAACAAGAAACCCCATAAAAACTTAAATCTGGTAGAATTTTTTTCATAACCGGACACGTTCGATCGAATTTCCAGGGAAAATTCGACGCCGTTGTGCGAAGTGAGAAATCCAAATAGTCGACCGTCGAACGATTTCGTATGCATTATGCATTGGCGTTCAAGGAGAAAGGGATTTTCTCGGACGTTGGACGTTTCGCAAGATGGCTTCGGTGTTCGAGTCGTCGATGTGTGTGTGTGTGTGTGTTGGCACGTGGGGAAAACAAATAACGCAGGGGTTGTTGGCAAGGACGAGGGGCACCGCGAAAAGGGTAGCGATCCATCGTGTCTGAGCGAGACAGTGAGGATAGAACGATTTGTCTCGTAGTACAGGGACGCCACCGCTAGAGGTCAGTGGCGCTCGCTCCCCCCACTCCTCTACCAGAGGCGCGGCTACAGCGTGGCGCGCTCGCTCGGACCACGGTCAGGACGTTCGCTGGTACGCGTTAAATTCAATTTTAACGGAATGCTGAAAATTCAAGACCCAAACTAACAAACGTATACGAGATTACGAATATATATATATATATATATAATATATATATATATATATATATATATATATATATATATATATATATATGAAGGTAGACATGAAGGTATGTCTGCGGAGGCGAAGAACTTGCGAAAATGGAAAATACAAGTTATTCTCACGAGTTCTCAACCCTCGTCGTGGTTATTCCACCGAGAAATTTTCATTATCGTCGAGCGAAATATCGACTGGTTTTTTCCTGGACTGTAAGACGAAAAATATTGAAAAATTAATTATTATTCTTTTTAAATATCGAATATGAATGAAAGGTTTTTCTTTTTTAAAGAGGACTAGTCGATATTTGGCACGAGGAAAAAGCTGGTGTTTCTGGCACTCTCAATATTGGTGGACAATGTCGAGGGGAAACAATGGGCTTGAGATAGTTTCGTGACCGGGTCACGGCGTCGCGTGTACGACGGGGGTAGTTTTGCTTCGCGTTTGGCTCTTGTTTACTTTCGCGTGTTGCAACCGCCTCGACCGTCGTACTCAGGGACACTCGTACGAAAAGAAAAGAAAAAAACGAAAATAAAAAACAAAAACAAAAAGACACACAAAAAAATAGAAAAGTATTATTTCGCTGGTGGCCACGTGCTTGGACACGCGACGATGTCGCTGAAATTGGAAAAACGCACGCGGCCTTAAGGCCGTGCGGAATGAATGTTGCATGTGCCACCACTCAGGAGATTGCTGCACTAAAGTCTACCGAGATATACTTCAAAGAGTAAGGTGAATATATATATATATATATATATATATATATATATATATATATATATTTATATATATATCTGTATCGACTTATCGAAAGAACGAAATTGTCCGCGGGCGGTGTAGACTGGTCGTGGTGCGTCCTCGTTTTCATCGTCCCGTAGCAACCCCTTCGAGTCAGCTTCCATTTCCGATCGTAAAAAGCTGATGGGCACTCGTCGAAGCGAGAGTTCTGCGAGGGGTGAAGAAATGTTGCTTATGAGGGGTGGAAATAAATAGAGGAATTTTACAGGGAGAGGTGGCTGAAAAAACTGGAATAAGGGTTGTTTTCGAACTTTGGCACGTCGAAGGGCTTGCCAGGTGGTGATCAACGCTTTTAGGTTTAACACTTAATTTGGTTTTTTTCATTATGAGATCCATTCGTTGAGGGAGAAGAGAAATTAGGAAGATTATTCGCGTGTTGTGAGGGGATTTTGGAGGAAGACACTCTTTTGATGTTATGTTTGAGAAAAAAAAAAGATTTCGTTGTTTTGAGGCCTTTTTGGGTAGTCACGTGATTTCTAAAATTTTAGTCACATTTTCTTTTTCTTAAAGGAATTTTGTAAAACAGTTACAGAATCTCAAATTTTTCGCTGATCACGAATATCACGACATTTTCCCTATCACATAAAAAATGACAGGTAAAAGGCAAAACAAACGTGAATTTTCGCGGTTTTTTGGGGATTTCGGCCATTAGATTCGAACTATCGAACGAATAACCCTGATTTTCGTAATGCGCGGGAAATTTCCGATCGAATAACGTAGTGTTGAAATATTTTTAGAGAAAAACAATTTTTCCCACCCACGGAGCTATTTTTTGGGGGGGTAAACCCCTTTCGGCCAAAAATCGCGATTTTCGAAAATTCACCACGGCAGCAAAAATTAAGATATCCGGATTTTTCTTGCGCCATTCTTCTCGTCTCGGCGAGGTCTTCAAAAAGTTATTGGTACTATTTTCTGTAGGACTACCGTGAACCGAGATACAGAAGCGCGAAAAGTCGTTTTTTCGGGGTTTCGCGATACCCGTCGAAATTCACGATATATCCAATTCCGGTGAATTTTAATCTTTTCCGAAGTTCTAAAAACCTATGTCGATCGTAAATTTCCCGTACAACAAGAAAATCTCGGTTTCGCTTTTGATTTTTGAGATTTTATCGACCTTAAGCGGGAAAATCGTTATTTTCGGTTTTTCGCACTTTTCTCCCAGAGTTTTTGAGCTATCGGGAAAAAATGCCCCATAATTTTCATCGGGGCGAAATTGCCTATCGAATGGCATTTGTGAAATTTTGGCGCGGTAAAATTTTTTATTTTCGAACCCCCCGAGTCGCAAGGTTGAACATTAGGGTCGAAAAATCGACCTTTTTCAATTTTATCATTTTTCCACACTCTTAAAATCTATATCGATCGGAAATCGCACGCTGATCACGAATCCGTCGTTTAGTTTTGAGGTCGGACAATAATTTCTACGTGAAAAAGTGAAAAAAACGTGAATTTTCAGCGTTTTTCGGAGATTTCAGCCATTAGACTCGAACGATCGAACGAATAACCCTGATTTTCGTAATGCGCGGGAAATTTCCGATCGAATAACGTAGTTATTGAAAAAGTGAATTGAAATTGAAAGGTGAAAAAGTGAACAAAGTGAAATTTCGCGGTTTTTTGGGTTCCATATTCGACACCTGAGATTTGATCAATTTTCAGTGGATAAAACTGTAATTTCGGAAAACCAATGGACCAATGAAAATTGTACTCAACAATTTTATGAATCATATCCCGAAAAATAAAAAAATAAAATAATAACAAGATCGGCTATTCTTTAAATATACACCAAGGAATAAAATAATTAAAAACAAAAACAATTTTATCAAAAAAATTGAAATAAAAATACACCCGGATACAAGCCGATCGATTTTCTCGAGGCAGCGAGAAAACTCGCGATACGTTTCCCACTCTCTACCGGAAATACTCTCGACACATTCTCTCCTTTCTTTTTTTCCTCACTCTCTTATCGATCGTATACCGACGTAGGATTTAATCAACCTCTCACTCTCTCCCATTCTCCTTTGATCCTAGCCGCTCTGGAACGGTCGGTACGAGAAGATAGATCGAAGGAACGACCGGTGGCTAGAGGGGCTAGGGAAATAACGAGGTGGAGGAAAGAAGGAAAGATAAAAAAAAAAAAAAAAAAAAAAGAAGAAAAATAAAAACATTAAACGAATTTTAGTTATACTCGAGGCGAGGACGGACGAGACTTTATCGACTTTGCTGGATCGAACCTGAGCCTCTAGCCAAATCCGGAATCGGTAGCCCGAAAGTTTTGCAATCCAATTGGTACGTAGTCGTGGACGCTAGATGCTCGCAGAGGAATAAAAAAGCACACTTCGTGGTATTAGTACGAAGTAAATGTATCTCGAAGTTTATCGTTGCAGTCTCGATAGCCCGTGGAATACCGCGAGATTGGAACGTCATCGATCGCTTTCCTCGTGTCATTTTTCCTTCTCTACCGTGCGACGTACCGTCAAGGTCGACTGGAGGTCACCTCTAATTTCGTAAGAGGTCACGTGGTGTCATGCTTACTAAAGTTATAAAATAAGACAAACAAATTTTATAAAAACACCCTTTTTCAAAAAAAATTCCTAATTTTTTACATTTGAACAAAAAGTCGAAAAAAATAATTCAAAAATGGAATTTTTTTTGTTTTGCAAATTATGAATTTTGTTTTAATTCATTCAACCCGAAAATATATTCAAGATGAAGATTTTTCACCAATGTTTTAATGCTTTTCGACACATACGTTTCCTAGGTTTTTTTTTTTCGCTGTCGTTCCTGAAAACATAATTTTTCCGGGGGTCCTGCTTAACCGCTCGGGAATAAGCCGTTTTACACCGAAGGCGTCATTTTTCATGACATCAGTCGTTTTCCACTCGACGAAGCCGAATCCGCCCGCGTGGCCCAAAGCTTGTACATCCCCTCTCTTTCTCCCTCTCGCCCTACGAGCCACTGTTCTCACCCTCGTTTTTTTCATTTTGATTCGTCGATCGAATGCCACAAAAAAACCACCCCCTTAATGATCGCGAGAGAAAATATGTATTTGTACGAATAAATTCGTTTTCTTCTTGGACGAACACCAATTTTTTTTGCCGTTAAAGCCATCAAAGCTTTTTTTTACGAAATATCGACCAAAACTCGTGAAACCTCGAGGCAAATTATACGAGCAAACATGATAAATTCTTGGAGCGAGGAACGAAATAATAATAATAAAAACAAAAAAAAAAACATAATTATTGTATTTACCTTGCGCGCGTAATTACACGTTAAATTCGCGAATATTTCATGTTTGCGGTCTAATGTTTGCTCAAGATTTTCTTTTCGCGTGGGGCTTTTTCGAGGGGAGGGGAATTTAACGAAAAATTTGAAAACCAATTTGTTATTCGTCGAACTCGTCATGACACCTGCGCCATTTTCGAACGCAAACGATTATTTATACGACGTCGAGTAATTAATGATTTTTTTGTTTGCAATTTTTTTTTAAATTGAAAAAAATTTTATTTTCGAAAATTTTTGTCACGACTTTAATTTTTGTCCCCCTAGAGTAGGGCGAGATTTATCGACGACGTTGGGATACATCGAAGCGTAATTAATTTATTGACAATGGAAATCAACGAGAAGCTACCCCTGGCACAAGGGGTTAGGGATGACTACCCCCTGTGACTGTCGTGTGCTTATGGATTTGCCTTGACCTCTCTCGTGTAAGCTCATCCTCGTCACCGTTTCCCGGTAACCAATCATTCAACGCACGCCACTCCGTTCTGGTTATCATTATCACGTTCCATTATTATTCGATACGTTTGATTAATTGTCTCGTGCAAGTCCCCCTTCTCCCATCTCCCACGTCCCATTTTCATCCCGTTAATTCATGTCAATTTGTTAACTCGTTTTTCAATCAGGCAATGAAAAATTACGAGAGCTCAAGAATCCGTCGAAAAAGAAAAAAATTGAAATTGACAAAAAAAAAAAAAAAAAGAAGAAATTAATTTTCATTAGAGGACGAAAAATTAAGTATACAAAAATTTAATCGATAAAAGACGGAGAATTTTTTATTTTTTATTTAATCGAAAGAACGAAAGAATTAAGCGAGACGAAAATAAAAATTGTCGAATAATGTTTGCCTGTGGTCGATAACTGTGCCGTTAGTTTCGTCACGCAGGGGGTTGGTTGAAGTGGGGAGAGGGTGAGTTTCGCGAGCAGCCCGGTAGAGAAATGGAAAACGCCCGTCTGGCGCAACGTTGCCAGAAACGCGTGTTATGCATTTAAACTGCCCTGCTAAAAACTCACCCTTTAACCCAAAACGCCTACAACCCCTTCTGCAACGCACCCTCCCATCCCCGGAAATAATAAGCCCCTCGCTCGACTAACCCTCTCTAATTTCTGCCCCGGAGACTTTTGTCCGCATGTGCTTCGTAATCTTCTATCCCCTTCGTTAAAGTTCACCTCTCTACATTTCTGTTTGCTTTTAACTTTGGAGAACAAAAAAATATAGATAAAAAAAAAAAGAAAGAAAAAAATATCTTTCCCCCTCGAGAATTTCCGGGACTCTTCCTACGTCTTCTAGGTATAAAATCGTCGAGAACTCATCAACGATACCGAGAACTGTGTTTAATTGTTTTTTTAAATTATGTCTGCGCTTTTTTTGAATAATTTCGCGCACTTTTTATGCCCGCGCATGCGCACACGTGAAAACTACGAAAATGGCTCGAAACTCGTGCGAATCGTTTTTTTCGGCAAATATGAAATACGTTAGGCTAAAAGTGGATAAAATTGCAAGTTTTTTTAGGTTTTCAATATTTATATATTTATATATTTTTTTTGTTTACAAACGTAGACAGTCGAAGTTCTTTCGTACCGAGAAAGCGCGCACTATCGCTCGAGGAGACTTCTCGACGAGTCCTCGAGGAATTATTGAAGCGTTTGTGCCTCCTACGCGAGATAAAATTCATGTGAATTTTTCTCTATACAATTTTTCCCTTCCTCGCTTTTACGTATGGCAAAACAAAAATTCCCTCGTTCGAAATTTTTCCTCGACATGGCATCGAGGAGATACACGGTCAAGGAGGTTTTGCCTTCGTTCCGGAGATTCTTTGTGAGCTTTTCTATTTTTTTGTCCATTCTATTTGTACGCTCTCGTTGCTCTTACGAATCGAAAAAAAAGAAAAACCTATCGGCGAGCAAACGTTTCCCTCGTATCTCGTTACGTCGCTAGCTTTTATCCTTCCCTTTCGCGACTCCGTCCGTTTTCATCACAAAGGGCTTCGGCGTCATTTCAGCATTCTTTTGTCTCGCTGTGACACGACAGCGAGAGACAGAAAGATAGAGAGATAAAGAGAGATAGATAGATAGAGAGAGAGAGAGAGAAAGAATAAAACACAATTCGAGAGATACTCGAACCTTTTTTCTATCAAACTTCTCGATAGATCGTTGAAATAATAGAGGAAAAACGATTTCGGGGGGAAAAAAAAGAACGTCGTTTCTGATGGAAAATAATCGTGACGGGGAGGATCCGTCGAGGTGTTAGATGGGTTTTGGTGTTGGCTAACTAATTTACGAAAAAGAAGAAAACAAAAAAAAACAAAAAAAAAAGATTGACTCGTGTAGCGTCACTCGATTCGAGTGGGGGAAGAAAGCCTGGTCGAAAGATAGAAGCGATCTTGATAACGAAATTCGTGAAAAACGTAACGAAACGAAAAAAAAAAGAAAATAATAATAATTAATTATTCGATAATACGTAAGAAAAAAGTGGATTCGTCATTATTTTATGCAACGCATTATCATTTAAAATTCTCTTGGAATATATTTTCGAAGTTTTCCCATCGAAATCGGAGCAGAAATTGATCCGCAACGCGTGGTAAGCAGGGACGAGCTCGAGAAATGCGACTGGTGGCGCCATCCGACGGCCGGATGGCGAACTAGCCAGCTCGGGCGCTCGAGGTTCGCGCGGGAGCCGACGGATGGCGCTACTAGGACCGTTTCGAGGTCTCCGAGTGAAGGAATAATTATTTCACTTGCTCGTGGCGCGTTTTGCGTCAAATTTGCGGGTTACCGACTGATAAATCTCGATATATAAATAAACATAAATACTAACATATATTTAAATATATATATATATTTTTTTTTATCGTAAACGAATGATTTTACGAGTTTTTAAATGTGTAAAAAAAAAATCAATTTATGAAAAATAAAAAATTCATAATTTCATCGATAAAACAATTGTTTAATTTTGCAAAATTTTGCGCAAAAAATTCTTCACACGTAATTTTGGTTTTTGAAATATTTTCAAAGGACGTATATATATATTTCCGTTATGTCCGGAAGTGGTCTGGAATGTCTCGTGTAACTTAATATATATATCGTGTATACAACCCTCGTGGGACATGACCGTAACGGCGAGAGGACAGAGAGGGTTGCGTTTGTATTTCTCGGGAGGGGTGGAAAATGCTGTGAGCGTCAGCTCTCCACGTGTGCGACGGAGACTACGGCCGCAGAGAATTTTTGGAAACCGGCCAAAAGGCGAACTGATTTACGCACCACGGCTATCCCACGATACATTTCTCGTGTAATTTACGCAATGTCGCTGAGGTTCGCGCGAGGGGTAGTACGAGGGGAGGAAAGGGGGTTGGGAATGCGGAGATTCGAATTTTTGCGGAAGAGGAACATACTCGTAAGGTCGCGTGTGGCCATTTGGCTCCGATCTCGCGTCGTTGTATCCGCGAATTCGCGGACCAACCCCTAACCCATCCCCTAACTTATTTTTTTTCACGATATTAGCCTATTCGTCACGTGATTGAATTGATCGAAACACGCCCCTAGACTATTTCAATCCTGGCTACGAATATATTTAAGCGAGTAAATATTTCGAAAAAATTCTCAAAAAAACGAAAAATCAAAATATCGAAAAAAAAAAAAACAAATTTGTCTTTTCATGGAATTAAATTGAATAACAGACTGTAATATTTGGTTAACGATTTCCGTTTCTGAATTAAATCGATGCTTTTCGGTTCTCGCAATATTTGATAAATATCAAATATAAATACGAGAATATTCAAAGATAATAAAAAAACGAAAAAAAAACATTAATCATGAAAATATCGAAAAGTGTATATTTGTAAAAAACGAACTGAAGATCCAATCGCGTTCTCGCTCAATAACAAATTTGCTCGTGCAAATATCGAAGTTCGACCACCGAAAACGTTACCGACCGACGATAATAAAAGTCCCATTGCCTCGAAAAACAATTAAAAAAAAGACTTTGCACAAATACGAAACTAAGTATCGATATTTGTTCCATCGTATAGTGTTTCATTGTGTAAAACATATTTTACAGAATACGTCAAAAATGTTTTCGCGTCGGAAGCTTATCATACCGACCGTTGGTAATGGGGAATTTTCAACCCCCGTATATAATTGCCCCGGAGGGCTTGGAAAATTTACGAGTACGTTGTTTACATGCCATGGAACCGAATATATTTATCTTCTTTCGTTTCAACCCCCAACTCTCTATCCAACCCCCACGCTTTTACCCTTAACGTTACTATTTCCTTTGTACAGATTTATATATATATGTTACAAAGGAAAAAGTAACACTACAGATATATATATATATATATATAAAGAGAGAGAGAGAGAGAGAGAGAGAGAGAGAGAGAGAGAAGCCAAGATACGAACGCCTGTGGCGTTTCTCTCGTCTCGCAGTGATTTATAGCCGGATGTTTCCGCTTGTGTTGCGCACGCAGTCCTGTGCAGCAGAGAGAAACAGAGTATCCTTGATATCCGCCGGTACATCAATATCCCTTTTCCCATCCCTTCCAAAACTACCCCTCTCTCTCTCTCTCTCTCTTTCTCTCAGTCTTCTTAGCTCAGTCTGAAATACAAGGTTCATCCTGCATCGTAACGTCTCTTTCAATTTTCATGCAAATTTACCATAAATATTCTCGACGACGATATATTCTCAGCTTTCTACCCTTCGTGGCAATATTCTCGTTTTTTTGTTTCTTTTTTTTCGACCCCGGTACGCTAATTCTTGTCATGCTTTATGAAAAGTAATCATCTTTGCCTCGACGATCTTCTTTCCGACATTTAAATGTTATAAATTATAATATTTGTTTATTACATGAATAACGTCGTTATTTAATTTTCGTGGGGAATAAATATTTTGTGTATAATAAATTAATACATTTTGAATCAAACTTTTCGAAACAAATTTGATTTCGTACATTGTAAATTAAATTTCATCTTGAATGCAAATATTTGAATTTAATTATTTTCATATTAAATTTATTTATTAATTTTTGTATATGAAATTTAATTTGATTTATTTATTTGGAAAAGAGAAAAGAAAAAGGCGAGTGCACCGGTTTCTCACGACGTTAATAAATTGCCGAGAATCTTCAAAAAGTTGGCCGAACGAAAATTTCGCATCTTCTCTACGTTTCACGTTCCAGCTCGGCGAATTTTGTCGAGGTTCGCCGAACACGGTACAACGTAGAAAGGGTTTTCTCCCTCTCTACCTTTCCATAACCCCCGATTAATGATAAATAAGCAAGAAAAACTTTGGTCCCTTCCGACTCATCGTCTTTCTCGTTCAAGCGCGAAAAGCAGGTGCGCGTTTTTCCCAACGTTAATTGAAGGGTTAATTAAAATCTAGCGAGAAACTTGATCGTATTGCTTCGTATAACACGTATAACGTATATATATATATATATATATTTATATATATCGTCGATAGTGTGTAAAATACATTTTGTAACGAGTTAATTTTCAAAGTTGAAAACCGTCTTGGAAAACTTTCAAAGACGTCGAAGGAAATTAAATCGCTTTTCTCGTTCGAGTCGTATACGAGAAGTCAGTCAACCCTTAAACCTGCGTTGCGAGGATTCCTCATCATCCCTCAACCCCTTAAGGAGAAGTCAGGCCAGGGGGGTTGCGCAAAGGCTTCGCATAATTATTTTTCTCGTTCTTTTTTCCTTCAAAATTCTCATAATTTTCATGCTAATCAAAAACCCACCCCCTCCATCCCCCACCTTGAGCTATCAACCCTTAGAACATCCTTCGAATTTTCACGAGATATCTTACCCTCGAGAATAATCGAGAATTCCATTCCGAGGATGGCGAGATGAGTTTCGAGATAGTTTTGAAAAGTACTCGAAATTGTTTTTTATTTTTTCATTTTTTTATTTTTATTTTTAAAGCGTCGAGATTGCAGTTACGAGATCGGCTCGCTCGGATTTCCTCAAAGTTTTCGCCGCAAATTGTCGAATGGAACGTCTTAAGAATCCGGATGGAAAATTTCCACGGATATAAACGAGAAGCGAAGTTTCTCGAGGGGGATGAAAATTGAGGGTTGAAATGTTTTTTTTTCTCAAAGACTTTTTCTATTCTTGTAAAAATAGAAAATTTGAAAGATTCTCTGAAGGTTCGAAAATTTAGAAAAAATACGTTTTTTTTTAAATTAAAATATCGATTAGACGAAAATTAATTTATTTTTCACACCGTGTTTTTGTTTTCAGATTCGAGAAATCCAAGGCGATATCCGGTGATGGTTTTCATCCAGGGCGAGAGCTTCGAGTGGAACAGCGGAAATCCGTACGACGGGACGGTCATATCGGCATACGGAAACGTCGTGTTCGTCACGATAAACTTTCGTCTTGGAATATTGGGTGAGTTTCTCGATGCGAAAGAAAGAAAAAGAAAATTTGTTAAAAAAGTAAAAAGACAATTTTTTAATAATGCATCGACTTAAAAAACGGGACGTGAAAGTTTCGAATCGAATTTAAATAAATATTCTACGACCTGATTTTTCCCTCGTACGCCTCTCGTTTTTTTTTTTTTTTTTTTTCCCCAGTAATTTATGATTTATCAAAAATTGGCCAATGGTAGTTTTTGAAATTCGTTCTTGGTTTCTTCGTCGAGATTCGTTCGAACGGAAATTCGTTATTCTCTGGTTCATTAACGCGACCCCATCGCGCATGGACGAGCCTTTTCGAGTCGCGACGAAATTTTCACCCCCGTCGATTTTTCTCCTTCTCGCGAAAGCTCGCGAACAGGGTGGAAATGGATTTTCGTCGTTCTATGTGTGGGTGTGCATAACATTTTTCACATTTTCTTTTTTCTTTTCATTTTCCTTTCAATTTCCCACCGATATTCTTTATTTCGATTCTTTTTCTTTTTTTTTTCTCTTCTCATCTGGCATCGGTGTCCTACCCTTCTACCAGTAGTCTCGTCCGCATCGAAGTGGCGCCGTTCCACATTCGCCCATGCGCCACTGTACGTTTTCTCATTGATACTTTTTCGACCGTCTTGTGGCTGTGTGTGTGTGTGTGTGTGTGTGAATTTGAAATAAAGTTGGGAAATATGAACCCTCGAAAAAAATAAATAAATAAATAAATAAACAAATCGACAATTTTCAGATCGTTACTTAAATTCGAATTAAAATTCTAGCCTGACGGGAAGTCCAAGATCGAAATTAAGTCGAAGAACTAGATTCAAGGTCAAACTTGAATCTGAAACGAAGTTCAAGGTCGAATTTAAGCACAATACTAACTTCAAGGTCAAACTTAAGTCTAACTCGAAGTTCAAGGTCGAACTTGAGTCTGAAGCAAACTGAAATATTAAACTTAAGTCTGACTCGAAGTTCAAGGTCCAAATTGAATCGGAACCGAAGTTCAAGGTCGAATTTCAGCCCAATACTAACTTCAAGGTCAAACTTAAGTCTAACTCGAAGTTCAAGGTCGAACTTGAGATTTAAGCAAACTGAAAGATTAAACTTAAGTCTGACTCGAAGTTCAAGGTCAAAATTGAATCTGAAACGAAGTTCAAGGTCGACTTTAAGCCCAATACTAACTTCAAGGTCAAACTTAAGTCTAACTCGAAGTTCAAGGTCCAACTTAGACCCAAAAACAAAGTTCAACTTTGTTTTTAGATCTGATTAAACAAACAAAAATGAAGACTGGTCCGTCTTAGCGAACCGACTCATATTACCCCGCGCTGCCCTATATACGCGGGCGACCAAACTCCCGCGCGGCGTTTGCGTTTTCGCGAGAGAATCGATGCCAGAGGACCCGGAACTCGCACCATAAACCGTTATATAGCTATGTGACAGAGCGTATCAGAATGGTGGAAAGAACGAGGGAGCAAAAACCAAGGTGGAACACGAGCGAGATTTCCGCAATATATTCGATTCGCGAACGGACATTTTCCCTCTCATTTTTTCTATTGTTTGTGCTTTTTTCTTTATTGTATTTTTTTTGTAAACCACAACATTCGTTGCATCGCGATTTCGCGCTATCGAAATTCACTCGACTGTAAAATCTTCCCTTCGACAAAAGGGAGAATAGAAATCGTCATTTTTCGTTTTTTTTTTTTTCTAATTCCCATCGATGAAAATAAATAATATCAGCCCTAGGAGGAGAAAATAACGAAAAATGTTTATGGGAAACTTTAATAATAAACAATTATTGACTTTGAACGATATCGACCGAGTTTGGCTTTGTTTCGTCGAAGAAAAAAAAACAAAAAACAATATCGTCCCTCGTGTTTTCAGTTTCATGCGACAGTGCGAACCAACGGGACCATAAATTTATCAATATGCATTTGATACCGTGGGTGTTGGAAAACAGGGTGGGATGAGAGGGTATGGGTTTAAAAAGAAAGGAAAATTTAATTACGAAAATAACAATAGACGCCGCTCTGGCCTTCGTTTCGTAGGCAGCGTCAACAACATTGTGGAATATTCGACGGTTTCGCCCGTAGCGAACAGTATATCGTGGAAAATGTTTAATAACCACCCTCGGAATACATAATTAACAGCACTTTAATAACGAGCGTTGGTCCACCGTAATTGTACATAATGCATAGCCTCTCTGGGCGCGAGGAACGCGACGAATAGAGCGACGCGAATACCATTGCGAAACGAGAGATACAGCGCATGCGCGCTAGGTCGCGCATGCGCGTGAGAGACCGCGAGTGGTGGGGGCAGCCGCGCGATAGGCTCGTCGCGCGCGTGGTGGGGGGACTAGGCGCGTGGTGGGAGATGCGCGCGCACGCCTATACGAGTAGACGCGTGGCATCGAGAGCGCGTCTGCCTCGTAACGCTTTCATGCATATCGTTACTACGTAGGTGATCATGCATACGCGTGGCTCTCTTTAACCACAAAAAGGTACAGTAATTTCAACGTCGATGCGTCCTAATAATACGGGAACCGGTGGTTAGGGGTGGAGGGGGTCGACGAGGGTGGCTTAGTGCCATCGTTTTCACGCTCTAAATAATATCGTGCGTAGGGTAGTGGGATATAGATAGGGTGGACCGGGTTGAAAGGGCCATCTGGTCATGAATTTTCCAAATGGAAAATCGAATCTAAAATTTCGATCGATACACGAAATTAAATTCTCGAATACGAATGAAAGTCAACCCTTATGGGTTGATTTTCCACCTTCCCATCCTCGAAATTTCGATCTACCAATGTTTCAGCCTCGTAAACAAAAATAAGAAACTTTTCACGTTTACTTTTTTTTTGTTTTCTCGAAAATATTTCCAAACTTCTAATGGGAAAATAAAAAGAAAATGGCGTTTTAAACGTTACACGAGTACAACATTGATGTTTGTGTAAAATAACGCGAGAGCACATACTACTTCTTTCGCCTTGTTTTCGTATACCTACATTGTTTTTTCTTTCTCTTGAAAAAAAAAAACAAAAAAAAAAAAGTTGTCACCCCCTCGCAAAGTTCTCTCCTCGTGACATCTAGACACGTGTGTGGGGTAGCGCGAGGTTATTCACAGTGTCCTTTATTCTCACGTAAAATATATCCGGGTTGCGATATTCGCACACGAACCGGAAGTGAGACTTCGCGCCCCTTGTTACAACCCCCCTTGCGGCAGGTCCGGCGGAAGCTTACCCGTCCCGCATTATATTCGCGAAGTGGTCGAGAGAGGTGAGCGAAGAAGACGAAGAAGAAGAAGAAGAAGAAGAAGAAGAAGAAGAAGAAAAATGCCACCGAAACCATAATCATAAATTAAGTTAAAGTGCTGGGAAAGCGCTTAGAGTTTCCCTTCCAACCCCTGGGCTATTTTCGTTGGACGTCGGTTAAGCCACGTCCGAACGAGGGATGGTTTCAAGGGTGATGGGGAGGGGGATGAAACTCGACCCTCGGAAAATAAGCGAGCTATTGGGCGGGAAAGCAACTCGGGGGGGTGAGAAAAAAATATTCCGGAAAGAAAGAATACTGGAGGGGTGAGGGGGGCTTCGAAAGTTTGGATTCAAATTCGTTAAAAAACAATTTAGCTATTAAATATTAACGAGCTTTT
Source organism: Netelia virgata (assembly GCA_951802705.1). NCBI lineage: Eukaryota > Metazoa > Arthropoda > Insecta > Hymenoptera > Ichneumonidae > Netelia > Netelia virgata. Next base: position 14,208,449 of record OX637867.1, on the reverse strand, counting down.
AAACTTGTTAAGAGAAAGAACCGAACTTCCCCCGCTCATCTTCGTCCCACCCCCTCGGCTCGTATTAACCCTCTCCGTTTCTCCTTTATCCGATCGATAAACATAATTTTTCTTTTTTTTTTCTTGCTTCCTCACTTTCTTCAGAAACTTTAGCTCGTAGGGGCAAAAAAATGAAGTATCGTTGTACGACGTATACATCGTCGTTTAGGATTAAATCCAATCAGGCTCGTATCTCGAAGGGGTAACGAGAAAGGGATGATCGAGATTATCCCCGATGCGGAAAAATAAAAATCTATAATTACCAAGGGACGTTCGCGAGACAACGAAAAATTTGTTTACAAGAATTTTAACGTTTCGTAATTTTTAAAGTTAACTAATTTTTGTCATTATTTTTTAGTTGCCAGAAAAAAACAATAAAAATATTAATCTCGACGCCATTTTGTTTCAGGATTTTTAAGACCCGGCACGAGCGACGACGCGGCGAGTAATTTCGGCCTGTTGGATCAGACCGCAGCCCTGTTATGGCTATACAACAATATAGGGAAATTCGGGGGTGATCCAGGAAGCATGACCCTCGTTGGACACGGAACAGGGGCAATATTCGCCAATTTGTTGCTCATTAGCCCCGTCGCCAATGACAAAGGTCGGTATAATCGTCCCGGGTAATGTTTCTCCCTTTGATTTCTCCTGTAATCATGTAAAATTTACGATCTGCTATATTCGCTGTTCGAACGTATCGACGATAGGTAATGAAGGAAAATTTAATATCTCGAAACAGATTAAATCCGATGGTGTAGCAATTTTTAGTCTTCGATGAAGTACCAAGAATTTTTAAGGGTTGAAAAAACAGAACACAAAAAAACAACAACAAAAATTAACGAAAACCCATAAGTGTTTGAATATTATCCTTTCGAGTGTCCGCGAGTGTCCAGACGCAATATACTTCATCATAGTGACGTTGCAATCACGAGTAAGGGTGAGGGGTAGTAGGTATTTCCGGTCGTAGAGGGGTAGGAGAGCTTGTGGTTTCTCGCTCTGTCGCATTCAATCATGCTTGCCAGTGTGCCGTTGCGCCCTCCAAATGGGAAATGTCACGGGGTATACAGAGAACGGGGGGGATGGTTACCGAGGGCTCGTTATATTCTCTCGTGTATACCAGACGTTCCTCGCACACACACCCACGCCCATATAGACCGGGAAACAACTGTGTTGAATCGTACCAGCGCCGTATCAACGGGCCAGCGAGAGAATCAAATCGCGCCAGAGGAGCTTTCGCATTAGGCGGATTTAATATATATTCGTGTATGCAACGGGGTGTGGGAACGACGAGAGAGGGTAGTTTCCCGCGTGTCGCGATCTCCAAGCGGGTAGAAGATAATCGTGGAATTAATTCGTGGGGTATTAACTGACCGCGGCAGATGTAGGTATTAGCGTGGCCGAATCGAGCGAGATAGATACGTTGAAACGATCCTGTTTGTTCTATACGTATAACGGGTGGATTGTCGGTACAGTGGAAGTTCCGTGAGAGCGCGAACAGCCTACCGTCGGTCGACGAAAGAGGCGTGGCTGGTGCCCCACCACTTACGCGCGGCGTCACGTGACGCGGCGGTAGTGGGGAGCGCGACGCAGCGACTGGCGGCGCGTAGTGGTGGGAGACAACTGGGCGCGGCTAGTGCCCCACCACTTACGCGCGCGCCAATAGCGCGGCGTCACGTGACGCGGCGATAGTGGGGAGCGCGTAGTGGTGGGAGGCAACTGGGCGTGGCCTCGTGGCGTTGGAGCGGGGGGCGTCAGGCAAGAAACAGACATACGGGAACATCACGATTTCAAAGAATACGAGCATTTTCTCACACGGTGAGACACATTCGGGGATAATGAAAAATAATAGAGCTTTCGGGTATTATACAGCAGCGTAGTGGAACGTGTTCCGAGGTCTGACATGGGATTGCTCGAGGCTCGGAGCATTATTAATCGTAAGATTTCCAGGTGTAATTCTACTTTTTCTTCTCTTCGCGCTCCCGAGACTCTTTTATCTTGCTCGTGGTATTATCGTCGTTTTTTTTTTTCTATCGGAACGTTGGACACCCACAGGTCTGTTCAAGCGGGCGATACTGATGTCCGGATCTGCTCTGAGCTGGGACGCCATTGGAAAAGCTCCCCTTCAGATCACAAAACAGGTGGGATATATATATATATATATGTAGTTACTGAAATTAATGGCACGAAATCGAATTTTCTCTACGGCGACTGACCACGCGATGTGCCTTTTTCTAATTTGAAAGCGATGAAATAAATCATCCAACAATGGAGACTAAGGGCTCTTTTTGCAATTTTCTTCCACGTGCAATATCCAAAAAAATATGTTACACGAGAAAATAAAGGCTCTTTTCCTCCAAGAGAAAATTAACCCTGCGCATTATTAACTCCCTTGGTAGCGCGATAGCGGGGTTTGAAATTTTTTAATAAAGGCTAAATTCATAGTGAAGATAATTAGACGAAACTCGTGTTAAAAAATAAAATACCAGAGCATATACCTTTTTTTAAATCTTCATTCGTGTTATGTGGAAAAAGGTGGCTCACGCTCTGAACTGTCCAACCAATAACGACAACGATCTCGCTGTCTGTCTGCGTAATCGTGATCTCGATTCTTTGCTCAACGTGAAGATCGTCAAACCACGATACGTGCCAGCTTACGCACCCTTGATAGATCGTGCCGTCATACCCTTGAAGCCTATCAAACTGATGGAGGACGCACAACTCTTCGGCAGGTTCGAATCCCTCGATCCATCTTTTTTTCTTTATAAATCGTTATTTTTATATTTTTCCTTTTTATTTATTTATTCATTTTTTTCGACAGTTTTGATCTCATGTACGGGGTGACAGAGTCGGAAAAATATCATGTTCTCTCACCTATAGACGCGTTGCACGGTATGCTCGATCCGGAACGCGACAGTGTCCTTAGAGATCATGTCAAGGTGAATTTTGTTTTGTTTTTTTAAAATAATTTTTACTCAACGATCGAAATGGAATGGAATTTTTTTTATTCAAGGCAACCCACGAGTTGGAACCGGATCTTGCGGTATCAAAAATTCTCGAGCACTATGGTGACTTCAAGGAAGGTTATTCGAGCGAATACATGACGAAAAATCGTGATCTCGTTCTCGACGCACTTTCCGACAGTGGGACGGTCGCGCCTCTCACTATGGTCGCCGATTTACACGCTCGTGCAAATCCCAAGAGTTACATGTACGTCTTCTCACATCCAAGAGCCATGCAAGATTATTCAGGGGTGAGTAATCATCAATATTGTTTTTTCTCTACAAAAATAATCGTACAATTTTGCAAATAATTTATATATTATTAATTTTATTTTTGTTTCAGCAACGACAAAAAACCGTCCACGGCGAGGAACTACCCTATGTCCTAGGGGTTCCACTCGACGGGGGTAGATATCAACTGCGCGATCGTTATAACATCGGAGAGACCCTGTTTTCCGAGGCGATGATGACTTGGTGGTGTAATTTTGCTCATACGGGGTAAAATTCACAAATTTCACAAATTTTAATTTTTCCACCCTTCCATTACCACGCGACAATTTGTTCTTTTCCCCTCGATATAAAAATTCAACTTACTACACAACATTCAAATTACTACACGGAAGTTAATTTCGTAAATTAAATTTCTCACCCCCTATCGCTTACCCCCCGATGTCGAAAAATCATGTAACAACAAAAACCGTCAACGATTCAAATCAGACGCTCACCGCGAGGGGGTGAATAGTGGCAGGTAGATTTTAGAGGGCAGCACCGTCGCGGCTAATATACCAGACGTCGAGGGTTTCGCGACTGGAAGCCCAGCTATGGAAAATTCGCCGACAGAAAGTGACAGAATCCATTACGCTCGTGTATACGTCGAGAAAGGGATGAAAGGGGGTTGAGGAAAAAAGAGAGAGAGAGAGAGTGGAATAAAGGGGTGTCACGAGAATTGCACGATGGTGCGATCGGTGTGGGTGTCCGCGAGTGAGTTAAAGAGAGTCAAGGGGTAGGGGGATGAAGGGAGAATCGCGGTAAAAACACGATTTTCAATTAAGCTCCTCATTTGAATATTTATACACCCTTCGGTTGCGCCTGAAAGGGAGGGGGGATGAGAGAAATTGTAGGGGGTTGTAGGGGGTTGGAAAGAGCGGAGTGAGAGGGGGATGGTTGATTCACTCTTCCGTGAAATTCAACGTTCACCTGCATTAACATGCGGACAATCGTCGAAAAACGGGTAAACTATTCGTGGAGAACAGCGTGAAAAGTTTCATCGTCGAGCGACGAATGGTCGCGGTTTTATTCGCGAATCGAAGATTACAACGTTTCCGTGGAAAACGTTTAGTTATTGTCCGGGTGCACGATAAATTGAAATATTAATGGAATGAATTGTGAGTCGAAAAATCGTTCGGTATAATTTTCAGCGTGTCGCGTCGTTTTTGTTTTGTGTTTTTTTTTGGGAGGGTGTTTGGGGTAAATTGGACCGATAAAATTAAAAATATTGAAAAAGGATGGAAACAAAATTTGAGAAAAATATCGTACGATAATTTTTGTAATTAGTAATTAGTAATATTGACGGTTTTTAAAAATCGTCAAAAATTTGTCTCTTCGGAATTTTTGTGCGACGTTTACAATTATTTCGTTCATTAAAAATCGCATTTATAATTTATAATCTGTTTTACAAAGAAAATTTAATATTCTATCGAATTTAAAAAATCGTTAAACAATTTTTTTTCCAAATTATAATTTTTCATAATTTTTTTTTTGTTTTCCATGAAAATCGAACATCACAGGATGAATAATATCATTAAATATTATCATCGAATGCACGAAAGATGGATTATCGCGTGAAAATTTCGTGTAATTTCTGGTTTTCGATTCACAATTCCGCGTTCAAACGCGAGTCTCTCCCCCTCTCGCGTTCTCTCCTCCATTGACACGAGACAAAATAAATTTGCATATGCGTACTGTAACCCCGGAGGATTTAAATCATCGAATGATTGCTTCGTTCGCGAGAATTGTTGTATTAACGCGCGAGTAAACACGACAAATTTTAATTCGCCGGATAAAACCAGCAGGGGGGACGCCGAGAGCTTTTGCCGTGCGAGCGAAAAGTGAGGGTGAGACGAGGGTGAAAGGAGGGTGAGAGAGAGAAAGAGAGAGAAAGAGAGAGAGTGCTCAACGGATTACACGTCCATACGTACGAATTATACGCAATGCGTCGTCGTTGGCGTTTTCTACCCCAATCTAGCTACCCCCGGTTGGATACATTCACACAGAGAAATTGGTCTCTACGTAACGAGAGAGTAAAAAGAGAGACAGAGGGATGAGAAATACAGAGGATTTTCATCATTTTCAAACAGTCGCGCCGACATCGAGTTAAAATCCACTTTTTTAATTCATCGGAAAACGTTCACGACGTTTTTGTCACGTATACGAGTGAAATCGACCGATGGTCATCCCCCTTCCCACCCACAATCTCTCTTTCTCCATTTCATCCCCTGGACGAAATTTTATTTTCATCGTTTGGTTCGCGCCTACGTCTGTACGCGAGTGTCCGGTTACGCAAATTTATACCCCGATTTATAGAAGAAATCGAGCCGATGACAATATGGCCGGAAAATCGCTCATAGGATTTTCCTCGCTCGACTGTATAAAGCTGTATGCGAAAAGCCTGTACAAACGATAACCATCGAGAGAAACGAAGCGATGCGAATAATTTGTAATTTTAGTGTTGTTGCTGTTGTTTTTTTATCATTTTATTTTGTTTGGATAGAAATAAAGGTTCGATTCGACAATGGATTTATGAATTTGGCAATATCGAGAGTGGAAAGGATGAGCTTTTATGGATGATATAAAAAAATGATGAAAATTATTAGCAACGTCGATTCGGTTAATTTACTCGTGTTTATAGATTTATTTTTCAGTTAAATATAAAACGGGGTCGATAACAGGGGTGAGAAAATGAATTTTTTTTAAAATTTTTTATCCTTTAACGATACCTCGTTGCAGTATAGATTTTCGTTTCAATCCAACGGGGAATGGATGGAAAATATATTTTTCTAATTCACGTGGTTCCCGTTTGAAAATTTTCGCGTCGTTGATTCCCGGCAGATCGACGAATTTCCGAATGATTTCGATCTCGATGAAATGTTTCGAAATCATTTGTATTTTTTTTTTTTTATGAAGTGTTTTTTTCCTTTTTTTTGTTATTAAAGAAATCCGAACACACCGCGTCGACTGACATACATGACCGATGGTCCGAAAGAGTGGATGCAGTACGAAGTCGATTGGCCCGAGTACAGTCCGTGGAACAGAACGTATTTCAATCTCAGTAAGTTCATCAACGAATCCTCTCGTTCGAATTTTATTTCAAACCACGTTCGAAAAAAAATTGTAAACAAAAATTTTGCCTCCGCCATTTTGTTTCGATTAAAAAATCTGAAAGTCGTAAATCACGAAATTCGCGTCTGAATTTTCGATCCGCCATTTTGAATCGTTTTTATACAAAATGGCCGACGCCATATTTTCCTTTATAACCTCAAAAAAAAAAAAAAAAAAAAAAAAAAGGTCGAGGGTCGTTTGAAAAATTATATTTTTATGCAGCCATTCCACCGAAGGTTGGTAGAAAATATCGCGAAGGTGATATGCAATTTTGGAACGACGATTTGCCGAACATCATAAGACACAGACCAACGGGACGAAAGCTTGTTAATCACGATCTCGATGACGACGTACCGAGGAATACGACCGAGAGAGCACCCAAGTCGACGAATCGACCGACGCAGGATGTACCTCGTGATGTTTTTTCCTACTCGGGTCTGCCGCAAAATTCCATCAGCGTCGGGACGAATGGAACGATCGCTGATCTTACGGAAAACGGGAGTATTCGAGGTTCCTCGGTGATCACGATGGTGATCGGTTTTGGTGTTGTATTTCTGCTGATCAACGTCACCGCTTTTTTCTATCTCTATCACAGACGTCACGGTCTGAAGGACAAAGAGAAAAAATTGCGTAGACGTTCGAGCAACGAAAAAAACGAGGATGGCTCGAAGAGAATCAAGACGATCAAGCCGAATCACCAACAGACCGATAACGTTGCCGATTCGAGTCAGAAAAGCGATAGTAAACTGGACGTGAACGAGGTCATAAAGAATGACAAAGCTTACGACAATAATTCAAATTTTGGTCGAAGATCAAAATTATCCAGGCATAATTCAAGCTCCACCATCGATACCCACATCAAGGTTAAAGAATGGATCCAGCAGGAAATCGTTCACAGGTAAAAACACAAACAAGAATCCGTCTAATCTTGAAAATTCCCATAATATTCCATCGATCAAACCTTATTCGATCAATGATCTTGGATAAATCGAGCCAGAACCTAAAACTGGGGCCTTTGCAGATCCTTCATGGGTCGTGAACTATCAAATGTATTCATATAATTGTCCAGTTTGGAAGCTTGATGCACGAAACACCCGCTAAAACCACTACCGAGCAGATCCTCCATTCGATGTCCGAATCCCTGATTTGATTGGTGACCGAGATCCACGAAATACCAAAGTTCGTTCGAAAAATGTATCGTGGAGACTAGAATCTGTCAGTATCCACCTTTTCCCAACCTGATTCCACGTAATTGGACGCAGGCGAGGACTTCTCTGCCTCCGATGCTTCGACTTACACATGATTTCAAGATGTCCCTCTAGCTCGTATCAACGATTTTCTCAAGATCGAAGGCCGTTCACAGCAGTCCCTCTCCATCTCGTTCCTTAGCAGGTGGGCAAAGCGCTTTCGCTAATCCAATTATCCGTTGGTAGAGTTGGTCTCTCCTCGAATCTCAACGAGGTTGCAATGTGGAATGCGACGAACGAGGATCGAACATCGAACGTCCAAGGGGGTTGTGTGATCAAAAGGAGTCCCATCACCCTCTCTCTCCATCTCTTCCACTCTCTCAATTACTTTTGATCCCAAGCACCCCAGCTCTGAAGGAGAGACATCGAACACGATATCACTGTCCCTCTTGATCACTGTCCAACCTTCGCCAACTTATCCACCGGTCTCTTTTCTCTCCGACCCGCGGTCCCTTCCACGTTTTTTCCCCTTTTTCCCCTTGCTTACTAGTCGTTTAACCTCTCGCAAGACCAAGAATATTGAGGCAACGAAAGAGAGAGTACCTCGAGTACCATAATTGAGTCTGGAAGGAAGAAAAATTATGTCGCTTATTCCAGAGTTCGATGGTCCGCAAGAGCAGTTCTCTATCTACCCATGAATTTAATGAGCCGTGTGATTTCGATGCTTTCATTTGCTCCGCATTTAGTCGTCGCTCCAGGCTCGGAACTTAATGTATCGGTGTGTGTACGGTTCCATGATCACCGGGGCTTGTTGCATAAACCATCCGGTATATGGGAAGAGCGGAATGAGCGTTCCTCTCTCACGCGCACATCTCTTTTAAATAACACCCTTAGCCTTCTCTCTCTCTCTCTCTCTCTCTCTCTCCCTTTCCATCCCTGCAACGATATAATGGAATGTAATGCTAAACCTGCCGTTGACGATAATTAGCCGCAATAACGAGTTCCGTCGTAACTAACTGCGTCATTATAACGCAGCAATGATCGTACACTTTATACTCTCGAACTGTATAACGTTCTCTGGTTTACACCCAGAGATGACGGTAGTCGCTACTTCCTCGCGCTAACGACTCCCGGCTCGTGTGCCAATTTCTGTGGTTATCGTTAATACCATCGACCTCCTACCCCTCGACGAGGACGTATAGACGAGCTTGCTCTCGATTTTAACGACTAGGCTTGTAACGAATGCAACTAAAGTCACACTTCTTTCCTGCAAATATTCCCCTTATAGTTGGTACTTAAGATTGTTCGTTTATCTTTCATTTCGATTGTGGTTCCAGGTGCTCACCGAGATTCCTCCGGAAGACGAGAGAGGCTCTTCAGAAGGAGCACCAGGAGAAATTAACGAAGCAACAACAGTTGGAGGAGGACGAGGAACGAATGCGCGAGGATGACGACAGATCGAAGGAAAAACTGGGGGAGCCCATTTACGAACATAGTCCGGCGCTGGTCGTTCGACCTGGCAAGAAATCCAAACTTCCGAAAGTTTCCGTGGCAGTGGACGCGACCCCAGCAACGAGAACCGAATCGGTACTCAATCAGATTCCAATCGAGCTCGTCAAAGATTTGGAAATGATCAAGGAGCTTGGTTCGTACGACATGGAAATGGAAAATATGCGAGCTACACCCCAGGTCGTCGTCATTGAACATCATCATTCTCGAAGCGACCCATTACCGATGGAACAGGTGTTCAAGAGTATGAAGTCCAATTTTTCAGCAACGAGGATCTACGAGTCTGATTCAGGAAGCGCCAGTAGTCTGTACGCTAAAATAAATCCCAAGTTGAAAACGCGTTTGACCAGACCAGGTCATTCTGCAACGCTGGACGAGAACACTTCGGACGATCGTCAAATTCCCGAGTCACCTGATTGTGATATATATGGAAAGGGAATTCCCAAACTGACGACTTTCGGATCGAACGATCAGCAGGCTGATATCAACGTGACCTGCAGGGAACCGATCATGGATAGACAAGTAATCAGTCCCGAAGAAGCTCTCAAAACGATTAAAAGACGAAACTATCCCAAAGTCCTGCCTGATATTGAGAAAAGACGTTCTTTACCAGCACCTAACAGTCTATTCGTGCCTAAACTGTATGGAACCCTATCGAAGGATCATCGACACGGACCAGGTCTTCCCATACCAGGTGGACAACCACCTCCTCCACCACCAAGAATGTTCGGCACGTCGAAGAGTCTCGATCTTGCCGAAGAGGTTGAGGAACGCGATCCTATCACCACCAATCTTCACGTAGGACCCCTTTTAAAGAGACAAGATTCCACCACGAGGAACAGCTCCGATCCTAATCTGATCGATTCGTTCGAGAGAGTCGCCATCGATGCTCAGCAGTGTTTATCCAATCATCGCATCGAATATCCGGATAATCTTGGATCAGGTGGAATTCCTGCCAATCCATTGTGTCCTCTTCATGGTGAAGCGAGCACCAGTCAGTCGGTAGATTGTCTCGATCGAAGTATCGGAAATCCTAACTGGTATCGAAACAACGAATCAGCCCCTGCTGGCTCCAAAGGAAATGCTAATTCCTCGTTGCCAAATATCGTTGGGAATCCTAATTGGTACAAGCCAGTGGATATGACGAGGGACAACGACGGAAAAATTGTCATCGAGGGAAACTACGCACCCTCGCGTCAGCACGTCGATTCCGAGAAAATGAATGTCAGCAACGAGGCGAAACACCCATCAGAGCCGAAGATTGTTATCACACCCAGAGTGGGCAATCTACTTGGACAATCGGGACAAAGTCCAGCTGCCACAACCTTAACGACTCAAAAGGACATTAGTCAAGAGCCTAGGATCGTCATTACACCGAGGGTTCCATTGCCCGATCGTTTTCCTACCATCGATAAGGGAAAATTAAACGATACATCCCATGTACCATGGGTCCCTCTTGCGCCGGAACAAAAGGGTGGCCAGAATTCTTCGAATCTAGGGGGACCAACGAATCTGTCGAAAGACGAAAGAAACGAACCGAAAATAATCATCACGGCGAAAGACCCGAGAAATCCGAATACAGGGACGAATCTGAAGCAACCTAAAATCATTATTAAACCAACGACGAGCAACACTTCGAGAAATCGAGATGTAAGAAATATTCCAAAAGTCTCGGCCATACCATCGCCCGAAGTCCAAATCTTTCCTAATTACGAGAAGGATACAAAGGGTCCGGAACTTCCTGGCGAGATTAGCCTACGATTGGAAAAACCACCGATAAAGGAGAAACCCAAAGTAACGAGGATACCCTCGTTTTCACGAAGGAAGGAGGGCAATTTGGTCGACAACGAGAAGCAATCGACGCATCACGAGAAAACGGAGGTCGTTCAACGCGTCAACCAAGTGCCCACGAACAAGGTCACCACGATACCTTTGAACGTCGAAAAATCTAATATACCGTGTTTGTCGAAGAAAGAATCGGACTCGTCGGCCAGTACGAGCAATTCTAGCAACTCCAACACCAACACGATAAAACGAAAACCTCTCAATAAAAAGTAATATATATATATATCATTTCAGCTTTGACACAACTCAAGGTACAAAGTTTGATGAGACTCTACACGGCGAAGTATTAATATACTTGGATACAATTTTTCTTGTATGCTTTTTTTTAACTCCAAGAATACATTTATTTCATAATTTTCTACTCATCAGCCATTTCACCGAGTGCCTCTAGTTCGTAATAATGTCTTCGTTTCCATTGGAAGTAATATATGTAAATACAAGAATATTTTTTTGATTAAACAATAATGTACCTAGTAATAATCTTGTCAAGTTTTAAAGGTAGAATTGAAGGAAGCAACTTTGTACGATGGATCAAATTTACTCGAAAATAAAGGGGATATGGGGACAAATAATACAATTTCGCAAACGAGTCAAAGTTTATAATTACACGATTAATTTAATTTATTGTAATACCAGCCGAATCGTCGACGTTGCATTAAAAGCATTTTGTATATAATTTATTGTCTCACGATAAAATAAATGATTTTCTTACGTTTTTTTTCTCTCCCCAGTCAAGGACGAAATACCGTCAGCGTTTAATCAACGAAAACTTTTTTTCACGGCGTATTTCGTCAACCGCGAGCGAAGCGAGAGCGACCATGAGGAAAAAATTGAGTGAAAAAACAAAATCCATTCGCCACCCCCGTTACCCAAAACTTTTTTATCGAATGAAACAAAGTCTGTGCAAGCTCGACGGTGAACGAGAAAGAAATGTGAAATGGTTGAAAGGGTGACATTGAGAATGAGGGGCGGGTAGGGGGATGAAATAAAAATCGGCTAACTCCGCGAGTGCCAAGTTTATATATTTTTCGCGTGAAATCAAATTGATATCTCGCGAATTGGTGCAATAGTACTGTCAACCCTGAGACTCGAAGCAGCCGGCGTCACAGAATCGCAAAAAACTTTCGCCTGGGAATAAAAAACTTTCTTTCTCCCATTATATCCCTTTGAAATTTCACGCAAAAGTAAAACCCTCTATAGTTTGAAAGGGAAATTAAATTTTCATAATTATATGTATACAACTATTAGATTATATATATACATATATATATTTTGTTTTAAAGAGAAAACTTTAAAAGTCGATTTAGAAGACCGAAGCAGATTTCAAGGAGCTTTCGCTGCCTGGAGTTTCGACAAAATAAAATATATCATGCGGAGTACGTCAGTCGAATGGGCGAAATAAATATGGGTGCGAGAAGTGAATCAACGACGTTTACATGTAAAACGAGTAAAGTACAAAGAGCCGAAATGGTCGTGCTCGATCACGAGCTGTCGAATCCTACGTACCGCGTGAAGCATATAGAGGGGGTGGTTTTGGTCCGACACACATTTCACCCAACCCAAGAGAATCTACGAGAGGGTGAAAAGAAAGAGCGAGGGTGCTTCGACGTGAAAAATCAATACGTCGATACAAAGAAGACGTATCGATGTGGATCGAGTGCGATTTGTCTCGTTATCAAGTATATATATATACGTATCCGGCGATCGTATCGTATCGAATGTGGCAACTTTCGTGAAATATTCCAAGAGCGACGTAAAAGAGAATATATATTCATCGCATTGCCGTTGAGCGCAATATGCGATGAATATGTATGTACAAATGCCACCAGATGGCTAAATTTCACATTTGTCAATAGCATGCGGTTCCCCCACTCCCAGGAAGAATCGTTCCCCCACTCTAAGCTGGCTGACCTATCGCTCGTCGCGGTTCCCCCACTCTCAGCTGGCTGGCCTATCGCTCGACGCAGTTCCCCCACTCTCAGCGGGCTGACCTATCGCTCGCCGCGCTGCCCCACTACGGCTCTCGCGCGACGCACGATTGGAGCGCGTAGTGGCACGTGGAGTGGGGGCTCCGCGCTTCAGTCCCGAGTAGCTGCAAGTTAGATGCTACGACTGTAACCGACGGAATTCTTAATTGTCACCTAGCAAACGAGTTTTAAAATTTTCTATCTGTACGCGTATACACACATATACGCTCAGCGGTATAAATACATACGAATACGTATTTATACATGCATTATACGTATATATATATATTCAAGCGCATGTGGGATAACCGATGTGACCTGGATGGACGTACGTGCGTAGATGGGGACCAGTTGGGAACGATCGTCCGTCCGCCCCGATAAATATATTCCGTGACCCAAGGATTTGCATTGCTAAACGTCCTATCAGGTGCCTCTCTCACCTCCCTCATCGTCCTCTCTTTCCTCCTATATTTCCCCACATACATATGCAGGTCTCTCTCTCCTCGCTCAGCCTGCGGTCCTCTCTTTTACACATTTTTTTCCTCGGATGTCTCTCTTCGCGAAGGATCGATGAACATGAACGTCCCTTCTTTCGTATATATTGTCGATTCTTTTTCTTTTTTTTTTGTATTTTACTACACGTGACCGTAAAATGTCCTTTCATCGACAATATGCCACGGATAAAATATTCTAACCAACGATTTTTTCCCACAAGGTATCGCACTCTAGTTAGGCATAATCGAGTTACACGAAATTTTCCTTTTTGTTTCCAACCCCGTGAGAGCTAACAAAACAATTATGAATCGGATAGAACGGAATTAAGACAAAGAATTTATCGTTGAAATTTTATTAACGTAGGTCTCCTTCGACAAGAAAGAACCTTTATTTTTATTTTTGCTGACGGGGCAGTTGTAACCTCCGTCTCTTTATTCTCCACTGGGCACAGACAGTCTTTCGATGCTAAAGCTTTCCCAACCTCACGTATCGGTCGCCGTTCGTGGTCACGTATAGGATGGAGCTCTACTAACATTAACGCCCGTGAAGGGATGAGAACGGAAGAGACACGAGAAGGGGTGCGCGGCGAAGGTACGAACGGGGGCATGCTTCGAAAGAGAAGGAAGAGCCCCGGGGCATGCAACTGTAGTACTAAATGGGCGAGGGAAAGGTGAAGCGAAGGCGTTGGCAAGGGGTGCACACCGATTCACTGTACACCAGTTGCGATCCTCTATCGTTTCCGCGCGGTGATTACCACCGTTGGAAATCTTCTCTCCCTCTCGTACACACCCCTCGTTCCTACCCCATCACGTGTGTCCACGAATCCAACGCTCGTTTCATGCCCATTGCTGACTTGTAATGGCTGTACCGTTGTGCCTTGAACCGCTCCAATTGCAGTGATCAAAAGTTACTTCACTCTGTGGATTATACCTTTGAATAGAGCGATCATCGAGGAGAATCAGGCTCGAAATGATCAACGAACTAATTCTCCAACTGACGAAACATATTTCCAATCATTGTATCAAATTTCCCTTCATTATTTCAGGATTTGAAGAAATCAGATTTAAAACGATCACTCGTGACGTGACGAATATTTGAACGATGTACCATTCGTCCAGGGAGATCGAGGATTTCGTTGGAAAGAAGGAAAATAGAGAAATGGTTGACGCTTGGGAGACTCAGTTCACGTCTATAACGGCTAAACCACACCTAGCTGTACGGTATATGTCCGATATCGTTTAAAGCCCATCGCCAACATAATTGCGGGACAGACGGCGGGCGCCGTTTGACAACGGCCGAGTGGATTAGTGGATTACGGCTGTCGGGGTACGTAAAGCGGTGATAGTGGCTCCGGTGGCGGCGATGGGGAGAAAGAGGGCGAGAGCAGCATAGGACGCTCTTGTGTGTCGGTGAGGTTGCCGAAGGTCACCGAGGGTGGATCGCTCGGACGCTCGCAGTGCCAACAGGCGACCTCGGGCATATCAACCCCAGCCCCTAAACTCATCCCCTACCCTACAGTTCACTCCGCCAACCCTCTTTTGGGTACACGAGACACAACGCGTTACGCCACCTGCGGGCTTTCCGGATGGTATCGGTTCCCGGTTTCAGAGGCGCCAGCACGAGAAGACAGCACGTGACCGTCGCGCCGGTGTACCGTACATACGTAATACGAGGTAGGAACGGGGTTAATGACCGCCATGGGGTTGTACAGTTTCCAAATTACAAACCGTTTCAAGCTCGATTACGATCTTTAAAACGCCAAGGCAACCTTTCAAGAATACCCCACATACAATATCCATCTTCTCAATTTTTAAAAATAACTCGATAAAATATCATCATTGTCTTTTTTGGATGTTATCATTGAACGGGGAAATGGAAAACCATCGCAAGATTCGTCAAATCGTACGATTTACCCCGAAATGATAATACCTGCCCCTCTAGTGGATGGGACAACCACATGGAAATCCCAACCGAAATCCTGGAAACGCCGCAGAGAGTCAGAGGGAGAGAGAGAAAGAGGGAGAGAGCAAAGCTTATGCTGTTTGCACAGGGCGCGTGGAGGGATCTATTTCTCAATGTAATGTACCGCTCCTAGTTCGGACACGAAATGCCGCTTCAATCAGAATCCATTCGTAATTGCGTGCGGATATTGCATCCAGATCGATGACGTACCAAAGTAACGATCTGGCTTTTGATGGAACGTGCGTATATATTTATACGCATATATATGAATAAAGCTACCCCTAGCAGGTTGCGTATATCCCTTGGCTCTTTGGCATAATGAAACATTTTCCAAGTGAATAGTCACTCCAAACGCGCGTTCTATTCTTCATTCCCCGAATACGCCCGTTTGCGTCCGACAATCGGGATGCGCGGTTCGCCACAATCAACGAAGAACAGAGCCATTGCGAATATCCTGTTTGCTCAAAAATCCTCCCTCATCGATTAATTTCTAGTTAGTACGGATAATAAATTTAGAGGAATTACGTTCGTTGCGAACCTTATAATTCTTTCTCTATCACCCGGGGGGAATGAAATAATTAGCTGGCTCAATTAATTGAATCGCTGGTTCAATCGATTAATTGGCTAACCCAACGAATTAATTTATTAAGTTAATTCATTAATTTGTTAATGCAGCGCATTAAACGAACCATCTAATTAATCGGCTAGTTTACTTAATCAACGGAATCTAACTAATTTCTTAATTAAGTCTTCCTTATTCATCTTCCTTAATCTAGCGAAGTTAAAGGTTGACCCTATTAATTAATTGGATTCCGTCTTAATTAACTTAATTTAACGAATTTAACTCTTGATCAACGCAACGAATTCAATTCTTATTCCAAAGAATTAACTCTTCAATCCACCTGAACCTAATTAAGGGCTTACATACAGTTAGAAGGCTTTAAAAAGACGGATTTTCAAGAATTTTTTTCGCGCAGACTATTCAATTTATTAATTTGAAAATTGGTGTACATATTATAATAACCTCATAATATATTAACATATTTTTTATTTGTCAAAATAATCATCGCGAATGTTGCTATCGCCGATCTCCTAGAGCTCCGCAAAAAAAAACAATTTTGCTGTGATCACGATATCTCTGGACCGGATTATCTGAAATGAAAAAACCGAATAAATTTCGTTAGTATAATACATTATCTAGTATTTAATCGAAGGAATCTGCGAAAAAATAATTTTTGACAAAATGGCGACTTCTCAAAATAAAAGACTCGATTTTGAACGAAAATTTAAGCCTTAAATTGTTTATAAAATGGAAAATATTTATCGGAGAATAAAAATCTTCGATTAATTACTAAAAAATCTAGCTAAAAAGGTTGTGTTAAAATTTGAGACTGATCGGTTCAGCCGTTTTTGAGAAATCTTGATCACCGATTTTGAAAACATAGTTTTGAGAAAAACGCGTTTAAAGTTTCAAAAGCGTTTTACATGTGGTAAATTTTTTTTTTTTTCAACTTACATGGAGTCATCTATTCCAGGGCCATATAATAATCCGTTCGCATCGTTGGCAGCTTCTAATAATTCGATTTGATGCTGTCTGCGAGCCATTCTTCCCTCTCTGGTGCTCTCGTGTGATCTCAGGTCGGAGATCTTGATGCGCTGCGCATCTTCTTTATCTGTATATGAATGCGCATTGGACCCAAGTGAGACGCCCATTGCATTCATATAATATAAAAGGGCAGCTGTCCCTTCATTGAAGATGCCAGCAGCTATATATGCAGCCATTTCCACCGTTTTTGATCCGGCTGGAAGTACTTTTGGAGAGATCTTCCACACCAGTTGGTTATAGCTTTCATTATTGTTTTGGGTGAAACCACCCACACATCTTTCCAATAATTTGTCATTGCTGAGATCTTCATAAATGGGCCTCAGGGCCTCAGCAACTTCTTGTGGAAATGGCTGATAATCATGCTTATAAACTGATAAGTTATCAGAAGCTGGCGCGCCGGTCCCCGACTGTGAGACGCGCCTCCCTAACGCGCCTTCATAAATGTGTCTATAACTTCGAAAATATTCGTCTGATTGACATAAAATTTTGAGTGTGTATGCTCAAATATATGTATATTCAGAAAATACAAAAAAAAAAAACGATTTTTTGAAAATTACAAGTGTATGTAAGCCCTTAAGTCGTTAATTCAACAAATCAACACCTATTTTCCCCTGTCCTTTTGAAATATCTGTTTTCATTCTTAACACGATTTATGATGTTTCCTCGAAGTCACTAACCGAGAGTTGAACAGCGATGGAAATTTCTAAGGATTTAGTGACAATCAGGGTCGAAACTGACTCGTATGGTGTCTCGTACTTGTCGTGGTAACAATTAATAAATTTGTGCCGGTCGGCCGGTGGCCCAAGCGCAGTAACAGCAGGGACATGGTCAGGCTCTCTATTTCAGGAGGCCTTCGTCCATTGTATCTGGAACAATGCTACGTACTTGACAGTTAGAGCACATTGTGCCAAATGCCCTGGAGGACTTAGCAGTGTCCTCTAGACGCAATTGAACTCTCTCAAACCTACCAAACCCCATCAACCCTTCCTTCCCCACACCCTTTCAACTCGACGTCAGTTTCTCCGTCTTCCGACGGATTAATTAGATGAGGCATTGAACCCAACGTAGCGAACTAGAGGGAGCGAGATCCTCGTTGGGTACTCTCGGTCGAGTTCTCGAGGTCGTACCTTCTCGACCCTCTCAATTTTCATCCCCTACCACTGACCACTTCAAACCACGAAAATTTTTTCTCGACCACGATATCTCGGCCTACTCTCGCCTAATTTATAACGAGCTACCACTCGCGCCAAGGGTAATGAGAAAAAGGGCACGAAAATGAAAGAATCATTATATCCACCCTTTTTCTCTTGCACCAAGGACTTTCATTATTTTTTTAGCGACTCGTATTCTTTTTCTTTTTTTTAAGTATAAAAGAAACGAAAGTCAACATTGTTTTTATCTCTTTGGTTTTCTTTCATTGATGAAAGAAACATTATTTTGGATTTACAAGTCAGGAAAATTCTGAAACAAAAAAGAATTATTTATTTATTTAATATTGTAAATTGGAATATTTTTTTAGATATTTTCATTGAAATCAGAGCACAGAAAATTGCTGGGAAAAAAACTCTCGAGATGGCGCCACTTAAGGCAGGAAGAGGGAGCATGTTAAAGCTCGAATAAAATGGATTTCGACGTGAATTAGTTCGACGTCTTTTGCCATCGTCGACGATGTGATTCGGGACGTGAGTTAATGATGCGTAATTAGCGGTTGCTAAAGTGCACGCACGTTCTCCGACAGGAACCAGGAAAAAGGATAGGAGTTTGGGAGGGTGTGGAACGATTAAACTTCGTCGCACTCGTTCGAATTCGACGACGATCGAACGAGAAAATTTAACGGGTGCGAAATCTTTTATCCCCAGCACACCCTTGTTTCTCGAAGGACTCAACAATTTGCAATTTTTCGATCAATGTAAAAATTCAGTTTAAAAAAAGTGATAACAAAAAAAAACGAAAACAAATATCGACAAAATTCAAACGTTTTTCAACAACTATTAATTTTAATTGTGTCTTATAATTTGTTTACTTAAATCATAAATCGTATCGTTTGCTAATTTATTAACGAGTTGAAAAAAAATATGACAATATTTTTATTGATATTTTCTGTATTTTTTAAATCGCGAATTCGTTTCGTGGAGATAATTGTGGTGATAGTTGAGTGGAAACGTAGGATTTGGATTTTAGGCGTTAAATAGGGATACGTGTGTCGAAGGAACGTAAGGTTGATGAAAGCCAAAGTTCCAAAAGCCTCGCTATGCCAGAGCTAGCGAAAACGTTTCTAATAAATGACCGTGGATAATTCGTAGTCGGTGCTGGATGGAAAATTTAATTGCGAACTTGGCCCGGCTACGCGCTCGAGAGTGATACAATTTTCTCTCGTAAACGTGTACGCGTGAAGAACTTCCAATTAGCGTTGATAATCAAATAATTTAAATAACGCAACGACTCCGGTGAGACGCGAACGAGAAAACTTATTGAATTTCTTTTTAAATAATAAACAAATAAAAATAAATCATTAGAAAAAAAAACAGAAAAATTGATGATTGTTAAATAATCGACAAGAAAAATGGTATTAATGGATTTCGTTGAAACTAAATTTCTATTTCTATTTGTTCTGAATTAAGAAAAAAAAATATATATATATATATATATATATATATATATATATATATACAAAGGTAATTCGAGACAGACTCGAAGATTCAAAGGGTTTTCATTTGCAAAATGCTCGGTTATGAAATTTTTCACAGTCTCACGGTCACGCGAAATATCAATTTGTCACGAGTGTCTCATAGAACCGGAGAAAAGCTACAGTTTTCAGCGAGAAAGTCCCGAGTCGAATCGCCCTCTGGCGTTCAACCGAGTGAAACTAATTGAATCTCTAATTAAAGAATCTCGCCCGATCGTTCATTAAAATAATTCTTTCTTCCCTTCCACGGATACGAGGACGACAAAAAAAGGGACAACGAAAGAATTTAAAAGCTATTTCGAAATTAAAATACCAAGAAAAAAAAATGAAAAAATTCACATTGTCACGCAATATTTCTTGTCCCAATATCAATTATGTCCCCAAAAATACGAGAAAAATACAAAATAACAGAAATTAAATTACGATCCAATTAATTATTTTTAATTAAATAATAAAATTAATTCGACATTGATAAAAAAAAATAATTATTGAATTTATTTTTATTATCGTCGAACGAGTCGAGCGTCAAAGGGATGGTTGCAGGATGAAAATTACACGATCCTGCGAGAATGGGGATGGAGGGTGGGTAACATCCCCTGGAGGTTCGGTACGTCTTTTCGAAAGACGACCGACAGGGTGATTCATCTTCTCTCCCGGGGATTATTATTGTGCTGTAGATCTCCATCATCCCTCAAAACCCACCCCTACCCAGAACCAACGCCCCAATTTTTTTCTCTTTTTCTTATTTCTCTCTTACTCGACTTATCCAGCTTGTCGCACACTTTTCACGCTGTTTTGCCACTTTGAGCGAGGATAATCGCGGGAAAAACACCGAACAGGCGGAGCTGCTAAAACGTCCGAGGGTACGTCGTGGTGGCTCGAAGATAAAAAAAATTTCTCCCTTTCTACCTACCCCCTTCCCTTAACCAAAAGTTGACGATTATTTTTTTTCATCATTACCCAGCAGTAAATATATTTTATTTTTTTCTAGTTCTGCTCGAAACTGAAACTGTTCGTAGGTAGAAGGGGGATGATATTATGAGACAATTAATGATAAATTAAAATATCTCGTTATTTCTCGAAAATTATAAAAACTGTCGATTTTTATAATTAACGATTATCGACGACGCCATCTTTCTCATGAAAAAATAAAATAAAATCAAATTAAAAAAAAACCCTTATTCCTAGACCGATCGAGTTCCGGGGTAAAATTTATCGATGACGATAAAATCGTGCCATAAAGTCAAATTGAACGAATTTTCCTTTTCGTAGAAAATAAACGGTTCTTTCTCGTTTCATCCCTCATCCCCTGTTACCTAGTCGTCGAAAGAGGGGGGATAAAGTGGCCGAGAATTTATTTCCTTCGTGTGTGTCTTCCCAGTCGGTTGACCGAAAGTCAGAAGCACTCGGACGACGATCGTTTCGAGGGAAAAATAGAAGGAGAACACATCCCCCATAAACGTATCGACGTCGAGGCAACGGAGTCAAAGTGTCGAACGACCGTTCTTTCTTTCTCTATGCTCATTGGATTTTCCCGAGGCAGTAAATGCCTGTCTTGTTCAACTGTTAGAAAAAAAAAAAAAAGAAAAAAAAAAGAAGCGTTCTATAAGTATATACGTATGTGTATTGGTAAAACGAATGGTACAAGAGGCATCGCAAACGGAGAGCAACAGTGGCAGTTTCGATTTCGCTAGATTGCATCGAGGCACTTGGTGAAATCGTTACTACCTGGATGTATAGATCCCCCATAGTGTCCCAATGTTGTACAGGTGAACGTTGAATCGACCCTGACGAGATTGCATTCGACCCTACATTTATAGTGAAATTTTGTTTGATAATTTTTTTATGAATATCGACTGCGCTGTTTTGCTTTTTAGTAATTTTAATAATTCGTCGATTGATTGTGTTCCTGGAAATAATTAAAGTTCGTGGAGATATTCGTTCTTGGGTATTTATTGTTTTAGGAATGTTGTTTGTTGTTGGACTAGTGGAAAGTATAATTTTTCTTCGCAGTGATTTGAGGCGTAGTGGGAAACTTCTGTGAGGAGGGAGGCGATATGGTATTGTTTCTTATAAAATATTATCTGGATCGGTGAGGCAGGTTTAGAATTTATATTTTAAGAATCTTGGGCCGCAGGTTTATAGTGAAATTTTGTTTGATAAGTTTTTTATGAATATCGACCGCGCTGTTTTGTTTTTCAGCAATTTGAATAGTTAGTCGTTTGGTTGTGTTTCCGGAGATAATTAAATTTCATTCTTGTATATTCATTGTTTTATGAATGTTGGTTGTTTCAGGAATAGTGAAAAGTATGTATAATTTTTCTTCGCAGTGATTTGAGGTGTAGTTGGAAACTTCTGTGAGGAGAGAGGCGATATGGTATTGTTTCTTATAAAGTATTGTCTCCATCGATGAGACATGATTAGAGTTGATATTTTAAGAATCAATTTAAAAATTGAATATTCATTGAAAACTGAAAACGAGAATATGCAAATAATAAAAGTTAGGGACGAGGTTTATTGTACTTTGGCTATTTCATTGTTGAATCGAAATTTTAGAAGAGTAATGGTTATACGTCGTTCCCTATTTTAAGACAACGCTATGTATAAACGATCACGAATAAATTTGTTTTTCTTCGCAGCCATTTGAGGCGCAGAGAGAAAAATCAATCAGAATCGAGACAATGAGATGTTTTAACTTTTGAAATAATTCCAGCTTGGGCACGATATGAAATAATCAAAGTAAAAACTCACTCGCTGATGCGAGTTGACTTGGTGGTTCCTCGCCTGTGACCATGGTTCCTGCGCCTTCATGATATTCCTCGGTCCCTGATATTTCCCTTCGCTGCAAGCATTTTCCTCCGCCACAAACATTTTCCTGCACAATTCAATATTTTCCAGCACCACTGACACTTCCTACCACAAATTTAAACACTCTCATTGTCATTTTCCACCTGCGAAACAATCATGCATTATTGTCGTTGTGTAAACACGAAATTAAGAAAAGTTTCCAGTAATCTGGTAATTGAACGAAACATTTTTTTCTAATAATGAGGATAAGCATGGTACATTTTATTTTCCTTGTTTCTCTGGTATTATTTCCTCATCCCTATCTCTGTCCTTTCCTTATTTTCCCTTTTCAATGTTTCCTCGTTTCCTAACTGACTAAGAGTCGATGGATAAAGTCACAGAAGTTCTAATTTTTATTGTAATTAACAATAGTCGAACGAATTCCCGAACGCTAGTTTCCCTCGCTTTTATACACTTACACGCATGCGCGATCCCCTTCACGACATCGAATTGCAACGGTCAACGGTTCGTCGGATTGCCTCGCGATCGAGAACATCCACTGTTTGATACTTACACGAAAAACAGGATCACACATTATTCCTGCTCGATGGATGATTGAATAAAAGATCGATGTGCTCACCGAAACGATGAAACCCGCCAATATCGTCATTGCCATAAAAAACACTCGTGGCTCGTACACTGTCGTACACAGTCGCTCTCGATACGTCGCCATATTAACTGCCATGTCATGCCACATACCAGGCCTTGCCGGCCAGCGGGAGACGGGTCCCGTGGTGGGAGAGGATCTGCGCAGCCATAGTGGCACGGGTGGCACGCAAGGCATGCTGGTCCGAGAGCTTAGTAGTTCTCTCGGCGACTGCGTCATCAGTCGGACGTATCGCTGCAGTGATTATTAATTAATAAGCTATCGCGCAGAATTAATCCGTAATCGCGTTCATCGTGTAACGATCAATGGTGATAATGGACAGTGAGAATTCTCGAACGTTTAGAGTGTAATAATCGGTCGAAATTGGATCTCGTGAAACGTCAATCGAACGATACGATAATTCGCAAAAAAGCATCGTCACGTGTCGTAAGAGTGTGTGAAACATCGTTTGTGTTAATGACGCCGCGTCACAAAACTCGCCCATATCGTCACTGTCATGACAAAGACTCGTGGCTTGTACGCAGTCTCCCGCGATACGTCGCCATTTTCAGCGCCTTGCTAGGCCTTGCCGGCCGGCATAACGGTGACGGGTCGCGTGGTGGGGGAGGATATGCGCAGCCGTAGCGGCGCGCAAGGCATGCTGGTCCGCGACCACTGTAGTTCTCTCGGCTACTGCGTCATCGGTTGGACGTATCGCTGCCGTGATTATTAATCAATAATCCATCGCGCAGAATTAATCCGTAATCGCGTTTATCGTGTAACGATCAATCGTAATAATGCACAGTGTGAGTCCTCTAACGCTTAGAGTGTGATAATCGGTCGAAATTCGATCTCGTGAAACATCAATCGAACGATGCGAAAAAGCATCGTCCCGTGTCGCAACAAAGTGGAAGTTCGTTGTCTCGTGGCATTGTCAAAGGTATTTTTCGTCATAAATACCCTTAATATTTCGTCGTTTAGTCTCGTACATGTATTTTTCCATAGCCGGCCGGCCGGCAACAAGTATCGTGCCAGCGCATGCGCGTGAGTCCGCGACTCGACAAAGGTCGCGTGCACTAAGGAATCGTCACGTAGTCCGTTCTCATTTTGTAAACATTGCAGCGGCTCATTGTCCTTGCGTCGCTCTCTCGTGTAACTCGCGATCGACAAAGAAACGTACGAAGCCTGTACAAAATATACGTCGCGACTTTATCACTCGAAATTATTGCTATAATATTCACGTCATAAATAACACGTGTAAATAATATTCCACAATCTTCAGATTTTAATATCAACGTGAACAAATAAATTAAATCAATGATCTCGTTGTCGAATAATCAACGCTCGTTGATATTGCCCTTACGAATTCTGACGACGTCGAAAATACAATTATATCTCGTAGTAGCTTTTGCGATAATATTCACGCAATAATTTAACACGTATATATAATAGTTCGCAATCGTTAGATTTTTATGTAAACATGAAAAAAGAAATTAAATCAATGATCTCGTTGTCGAACAATCGACGATCGTTGATCTTGGACTTACGAATCCTGACGACCTCGAAAACCCAAATATATCGCGTAGTAGTTGTTGGTACGACGGCGAGACCATTCGTAGAAATAAATCTGTTGCGAGAAGCGCAGCTAGCTAACGCCCCTTTCCGTTGAATTTCGCGTGCGAAGGCTCTCGTGCGAAGCACTTTACGAAAACCTCTCGCACTCTCTCGTGTCCAGCACCCCCTGACTACCACTTCGTCGCGAACCAACCCTTCTCGTAGCATGCTCGACCATCCGTACTTTTCCTATACACCCTTGTGGATTCTCGGCGTTAAAAGCTCGGACGTGCGAAAGTAAGCACTTTATATAAATATATACATATATATATATTTTTTTTCTTTTTCCATGTGTGTACCGAGAAGGATTTTGGTCTGAAAAATTCACTCGAACTGTACTTCGGTCTCTCGAACCCGTTTCGAGATTTATCGTTTCGATCCCTGGGTCAAATGGAATTTAAAACACTTGCTGGAGGTAAATAACTCTCTGTGATATTTTTCTAATTTTTCTTCTGAAGAAAATACGAAATCCTTAATCTAGCATGAAATAGAAAAATAATTGTCTCGAGACGAACAGACAGTGATGGATTCGTGGGCAGCGTGCAGTTCTGTTGATCATCGAGGTTTAAGCGGCATCTCCCACTGCCACTACTTGGTGCGGTGACCGCACCGTTAATTAAACAAAAGACATTTTTTATTGTCTTAACTTTTTCTAACAGTCGTTAATTCTTTTTTTCATTCTTCATTTGTTCCTAACAAAAAGTCTTTAGCATTTCCACTATTTTCTCATTATTCTAGCAAATCGATTGTCAAGATAAAATTTCTCATTCGACCGTCGTCACTTTTTTTGATTTTGCAATTTCGCTATCTTTGTTTTCTTTTCCATTTCCGCTATTTTCTTATGTTTTCTCAAATTGGAAGCGTCTAACGTCTCGCGAAAAAAAAAGACCACTGAAAATGGAGGATAGGCCGTGATGGAAAAAACATTGAGGAATGCCTATCTCGATTCCTCGCACGACGCACCCTCGCGTCTCTTATCCGGAAGATTGTGAAATTCTACCTCGTTTTTCTCGTCGAGTCCCCGCGGTCCCCGATCCGGGCGTATATTCTCCGGGTCCCCATCGGTGCGAGAAGCGCGCCACGTCACACACCACTCCGGCAACGTCTGTCTAACCCGTCTAAGCGTACCTCGCGCCATTTGTCACGTGTGTGCTGCATCAAAACCACCCTCTCGCACCAGTCCGCGTTTCTCGTCACGTCGAATCTCGGGCTATTCGGATTTTTCCCCAATTTTTCCACCTCGATCCTCTCACACCCCCTGTAACGTTTTTCTTTTTTTTTTTTTCTTTTTCTTGACACTCCACGAGTGTCTTCCGGATTTCGCGCAATCTTCGACGGCGAAACAGGAAATACGCCGAGGGGATGGAAAATGCGTCGACACCGAATGCTCGAACTAACTCGCTAGGGGTAGTTTTTTTTTGTTTCTTTCGAAAAATTGTCAGCCGAGATGATTTTTAAAAATCGATTATTTTCTGAATTATAACGATGGAAGGAAATGGGAATTTTGAGTAAAAATATTTTCAAAATTTGAAAAGAAATATCGATGGGAAAATTAATGAAAATGTTAATTATTTTTAAAAGAAATTTAAACGTTAGATCTTTGTGTATTTTTCAAAACGAAAGTGGGCAAAAAATCAATTTTTTCAATTAAATAATTGAATAATCAAAAAATGATAATTAATTGCATACAATTCGTTAAAATAATTGGTAAATAAGCGTTAGGCGTCGGTAAAGGATCCTGCGGTTGGTACAACTGAATCGATAGTGTCTGTCCTTTTCTTCGCGCCCGTGTCCCGCGTGCATGCGCAAACCACCCCCTCGTCGCTCGTCGCCTCTGCAGACCCACCAATTTCATCTCGGTCGTATTACACTTTCCTAGAACCCCTCGAGCTTCGTTCTCTCGTAGCTTTTGCAAATAATTCGATGAATAAAAAAATTTTTTTAAAATTCGCCCCAAATTAAAAAAAAATAATTACATCATTTTTTCATCCGCTAGAAAATAATTTTTAATAAATTTCAAACTTCGCGCGTTCTTTTCCATTTTAATTTTGTACGGGCTGTAATATCAAAACTACCATTAGAATTAAAAAAAAATCAAAATAATCCAAAATTCTTTTTGAAGACGTTTCCCAGTTCGTGAAAAATGCACAAATATCTTTCCCAGACTTTCAGGACCTCGATAAATGCAACAGACGCGTCTTTTTCGAGTTTTAATCTCGGAAGTGTCGTGAACGAAAAAAAAATAACAAAAACATAACATTCTTTCCCCACGGGAGGGTTCACAAAAGCCCTCGATCCCTGAAAACACGTCTCGTCGAGAGTACAGAGGCTGCGTTCGCACGGGGGTTGCTAGTAGAAAAAAACCTCCCCAAAAAAAACCTTTGGTCTCCCGATGGAGCTTTTAGTCGTGCACGTCACTCATCCGTGACATTCGCCCTCGCATGCAGAGAAAAGCTCCAAAGAACGCTTACCAACCCTTTCGAACCACCCCTGCAACATCAGGGGTGGTTCAAAAAAAGAAAATTCCAAAATAAAATCATTCGACAAATAATTAACAAAACGTCCAATATCGGATAGAAAAAAAATCTTCATTTTTGAGAAAATCAACTAAATTTTCAAAATCTTCAAAATTATTGTTTTTTTTTTCTTTCTAACTTTTGCATTTTTTTAAATTTTTTCAAATTTCAATCATTTATAGTCGATTCGCAAAAATAATTTCGTCGAGAAAACATATTTTTATTCTCGTCGTCGTTTTAAGGCTAGAAACGAAAAAGTGTAATACGCAGAAGCGACACTAGCGCCACCGAGCGCGTGGAAGCTGCCGGTACTGACGAGCGGAGGAGCCGACCGAGGTTTTCATTCCCGTGTCTCGGTTCGTCTCGCGAGCTTCGGGGAGCCACGAGAGCGTCGGGGGTGCGTGTTTTTCAGTGGTGCGTCGACCGCTTAGTACCGGTACAGCGGGTAAATGGTGAAGGTGTCCGGGTCGTGAAGAAAAAAAAACAACAACGTCTCGCGAGGGTGTTTTTGGCAAAAAAAAAAGTGGCGAGAAATTCGAAAATCGAAAGAATTAATGAAAAAAATTTGAATAAAAAGAAAATCAAAACTACCCCTTGATACCCGGTCGACGAGACCCTCGGGGTGAATTAGACGAATCTGCGTCGACGACATAAACGCGACATATGGATATCGCGAGAGTCGAAAAAAGCTTTCGAGAAATTGTCAATTATTGATTTTTTCGAAAAAATAGAAAAAAAGAAAAATCGTCGTTTTTCGAAAATTCCTTTTTTTCGAAAATCTCGCTCGACGAGACATAATGTTGATCGAGTTTGTTTCGTGAATGAAAAAATCGTCGTTCTCGCGAGTGCGACAGCAACAAAAACCACCCTTGTGTCGAAATTCGAAAAAACCACCCCTAAGTGCAAAATTCTCTCAGTGTCAAATGTGTTGAAATTTTTGTTTTCTTTTTATATTTTGTTTTATTATTTTCTAGGGGGTTGGAAAAAGTGTCGAAATTTTGATCGAGGATGAGAATCTTCGAGTTTTGAGTCGGAAATAGAAAGAAAAAAAAAATTCGTTCGTCGAAAAGGAATTAGTGCGAGAATTTCGAAAATCCTGGAGGATCGAGAAAAAAAAAGTAAATAATCGTGAGTGCAATATCGTCGTTCGTCGTCCCTTTCGGTCGTCGTCGCTTCGTTCGTAATTAATTCTCACGTGCGGGGTGAGAAATACGTTCGGGGGTTCGTTCTCGAGCCAAGGGTGGCAAAAAAAACAAACAAAAATTCCGCTCAGGAAAAAGGTCGAAAATCGTCGAGGAAAAGTTCCTGACGTGCAGGATCACGAATTCGCGACCAGCGAGCCTCGGAATTATTCACTGAATCAAAAAATACCAAAAAACAAAAAATAACAAAAACAAAATCAAAACAACAAATAAAAATTGTATCTCGATTTTCGAGAATTTGTCCCGACTCGATCAACATCCGCGTCTACTTTTCGTTCGACAAATTCGCCGAATTCGAAATAAAGGAATAAATTTGTTTCGTGGAAAAACGAAAAATCAAATTTTCAAAAAAGAAAAATCAACAAATCGTCGAAAGCAAATCAATTATCGGTGTGCTGGTGTTTAAAAAAATCCATGCACTCATATAAATATAATAAAAGTGTCGAATTTCAATATTTTGAAAATTCTCAAAATTAGTGAAAATTAGCAAAAAAAAAAAAAAAGAAAAAATCATCGTCAGTGTCGAAAATAATGATCTCGGTGTTCAGTGGTTCGTTGTGCTTTTTTCGAGGGAGGAAAAATCGTTGAGCGTCCTTTTTATTCCAAGGGGTGAGTTCTCACGTTAATCATACGAATTACATAAAATAAAAAATAAACGACAACATCGTCAGTCTGGAAAGTTGATGAGGCATGAAAAAACAAAAAAAAACTAATGCCCAGAATTTGTTCCCAATTTTCGTTGAAAGGGTCGTTTGCCACCGGGTTTTTAAATTGCTCCGTAGAAAATAAAAAAAAAACGTCCGACGCGTCAGACTTGAATATTTCATGCTGGGCGATCATCTTTAATTGGCAGCAACGTGTAACGATGAAGAAAAAAATGAAAAAAAAATCCAGAATGCTATGGAATGGTAGAAAATTATTTCTCGTGACGCATAATGCGATTCGAACGTTGCACTTTGCTGCAACGATGCCCTCGATTTACAAATAGTAAAAAAAAATAATAATCAAAACATAATTTGAATAAATCGACGTCCTATGAATTATACATTTTGGATCATCTTTTCTCGTGTTCTTCGTTATTTATGTATTTATTTATTTATTTCTCGTTCGATTTATTCGCTGAGGTCTTTCGTCGAATGGTATTCCTTCATTTCCGGTCTAACGTTTTCCGATTCTAGATTTGCATATCGAGGTAGTAAAAAAGAAAATTTCATGGTTTGCGTAAGGAAGAGAAAAAATCGTGGGTATGACGAACGTACTTTGCGTTCGTTCCTCTCGCTCTTTCGCCCGGAATGTTCGTGTTAAAAAAGATATGACCGACGCGATGATATTTATTGCATCGTTATGGATAAATCCAACGTAAAGCGATCGCACGACAGTGTGCGTTTTATCGACTTGTATGGGGCGTTCCAGGCCGAAAAACCAAAAAAGCGGCAATGACTCTAGAAAATTCTGTAAAAATTCATGTAACACCTGTAGAAGATGTAAAAATTGATAAAATACATAGTAGATTTTTTCAAAGCTTCGTTCTATTTTTTATCAAGTTTTTAAGATTTGTTTCGAAAAATACGTATTACAAAAATTGTGGTAAAAAATAGAATCGAGCTGGTGGCAAGTTTGGAGCAAAGCTTATAAATTTCTACATCCGTTACAGGTTGTTCACAAATTATTTCAGATTTTTAAATCGAAATCAACATTTTTTTTCCATTAAATAACACATTTTTTCTATTTTTAATTTGAAAAAAGAATTTTTTGCTCGATAGCGGTTTTTCAAAAAAATTTGTAAAAAATAGTCGCGTGGCCATTAAGGTTGTAGAGATATTGAAAAAAATTGCCAGCCAAATTCAAGGGGGTAGAGGGAGTTTCTTGTCGATTCGGTCTGGAACGCCCTATACACGTGCATTCTACGTGCACGTAGTATGGATAAGAGAATTTCGTTGGATATTTCCCGCGCTATCATCGCATAGAGAAACCGAAGAAATTCGAGCTTCGTCTTCGTACTCTTTCTCTTTTTCCCTCTATCCTCCCTTTTATTGTATAAAAGATGAACGAGACCTACTCTAGTTCACTTTTTTCTCGCGCCTAGCTTTTTCACAATGTGAAATGGTAAAGCTCCATCTAAACGTGAGACGAAGAAAGAGAGAGAGAGTCTCCGATCCTTCCACTCTCGCGTCCCGAGACACATTGAACTCTAGACCCAAAGTCGTTTTTACGTACTCACGTCGTGGCACTGCCAAGGGATTTCTTTCTTTCATACATTTTGCGATCACTGAATAATAAAGAATTTTCATAGGGTCATTTTTTTCCCTCCAGAAATAAAATGGAAAAACGTAAACCTTGCTGTATGTAAAAATTCAAACTCAATTCAATTCTCAATAAATTCTCGAGCATAAAGAAAATTTTCGAAAATTACAATTTCCATCCCTAAACAAAAAATAAATCGATCGAACGTTCTTCAACGAAGAAAAAAAATAATTCTGAAAAATGATTTACGAAAATTTTATTTTTCAAAATAAAACAACGAAAATTATGATAAAAATCGATTTTGCGCCGCGCGGTCAAAGATACGAGGACGGAATATTTGACGACGTGTTAAAGGGGCGAGACTAGGATGGCGAATGCGACCGGAAGACGACTGTGTATACACATACGTCTGTGTACATATATCTAGGGGTTAGAGAAAGGGGATTCCCTCTCTCGTAACGCGATAAATTGCTAGCATGTCCGTGTCTCGTTAATTTGACATGTGTGTAATTAGCGCACGCCCCGGTGACCAATAGTTTGCATACGTTTCTGCGTAAATTCAACGTTAGTTGAACCGCTCATCCGAGTTTTGGTCCTTCGACAAATATTTATTCACCGCGAGCTGCGACAAAGCTCTCCCACACGATGTTTTGCGAACGATAATTACGTCCTAACTCCACCCCTCAAAACCTACCCCTTTTTGCCAATGGCTATTCTCTGTCGCGGTTAGATCGGCGTTGTCGCTTGAATTTTATGCGGACACGAGTCGATGCTTTTGAATTTCGCGAAGGAAATTAAGGGGTAACGGCTGTTAGGGGATGAAATGTGATGAGATTAGGGGTTGCATTGTATTTTTCGAAAATTTTGAGTCGTTCGATACTTTATAGTTACCGTCATTTTCGATCACTTTCGGTAATTTATGGTCAGATTTGGTAATTTATGGTCATATTCGGTAATTTATGGTCAGATTCGGTAATTTATGAAATAGTCGAGTTTATTATCGAACATTCCCCTCCGATTTGTCATCTCGCTCGAAATTTTTTATTAATTTCTCACTTCGAATGGTTGCGAGCAGATTTTTGTTTTCCTTTTTTTTTTGTTTTTTGTTTTTTTTTTTAAGTTTCGCACGTGATCTTTTACGCTCCATCATAATCGACGAGTAAATTATCAACGAACATGGGCCATTATACGGGAATGAAAACGAGAAATGGCGAGAGGAAAAATAAAAAACTGGGGATGATAAATTCGTCGACGAGTCGTAGATATCACGTTGATATCTACTTTAGCGCGATTCCGTCGCTTCCGAAACGGCTCGGGGCATGATTGAAGAGAAGGAGAGATACGACGATGAACGAGGAGGAAAGCGTCGTCGAGGATTTAGTCGCGACAGTTTTTCGCTCTCCCTTCTCTCTCTCTCTCTCTGTCTCTCTCTCTCTCTCTCTCATTTTCCTCGTTACGTTCTTCTCTTTCGCTCGAGCGAACAATTTTTTTTTTTTTTGCTTCCGCGCCAATCTTAATTTCGATAATGCAGCCGGGAACAAATTCTAACGTCGTGTTATAATAATAAACCGCTGGTTACCACCTGTTCGAGAAAAAGACAAAAATTGTACGCGAAAAAAAAAAGTAATTTAATGAAAAGAAAAAAAAATAAATAAAAATTTACCCCTAAAAAGGCACCCTCGTTGTTGACCTAGAAACGCATCGAAGTTACGAATGTCGTAGAGGGGTGAAAAGTTCGTTTTAACTCCCACGTGAAACCGATGCTGCAATGACCTTGATTCGTCCTCTAATGAAAGGGGATGATTACCCTGGTCGATATTACATTCGCATAATCCCAAACTGAAATTTCATCGCGGGCAACGTTCAACGACGTATCGTATAATGATGAACGTTCATCAATCGGTCAATTATTCGCCGATTCGGGTGTAATTTTACCCGTGAAATTGACCGACCGGTAATTAAATCGAAAGATCAAATTTTATAATTACAAAATCGATGCGTTAATTATTATTTATTAAAGATATTGATTTCTTCTTTCGACTTTGTTTATATCGTAGATTATTTTTAAATAATTGAAAAAATATATATATTTGCTTTTATATCATTTTTATATCGACTTAAGGGTCGCAACCCCTTAAAAATCGAAATCGAGGCTAAAACGTTTCTGGACAATACTCGATTTAGCGACGCGACCGAGATATATTGGAAAGTTAGGAGTTGAAGGGGTGGTTAATGCAGGAAGTACACAAGATACACGAGGGGTGAGAAAAACAGGGTTGGGCCAAAATTCATAGTGAAAACAGGATGTGTGTTTTAGTCAGAACCAACGGAAAATGTAATAGTCGTAGATTTTACCTTGAATTTCACGTCATTCTCACCCCCTAGCCCTTAGTTGCAACCCTCGCAGAGATCCACCCCTTGGTATAAGATGCATTCTCTTGATTCTCCGGTGAATTCATGTGTGTGTTTGTGTGAGACAGAGAGAACGTTCAACTACAAATTGCATCGCAAATACGACTTGGAATCCCGGTTAAACCAAGATTACAGCAGGCGAAGGGTAAGGGTTGGGGGTGAGAATAAGACCTGGAGGGCTTGGAAGATGGAAGAAGGGGTTGGAAGATGTGGCGAGAGTGGGACGAGGATAACTCTTCGGGGGTAGTAAACATGAAAGCGAGAGAAGACCAGTACCATTTTCCTCCCTTACGAAACTCTCGTGGCATCATCCCTTCTTGCACTCGGTTCGAACAAAAATGCGTCTACGCGTGTGCGTTTTCGTCGCGAGTTTCTTGTTAATTTCGAATTTTCAGTCGTTTCGATTCTATGACATTTCATTAACCTCGAATCGAATTTCCTAATGGAAAACTACCCCTTTGAAAAAATACTTGGAATATTTTGTCGTAATGAATTTCATGTTTTATTTCGTATTTTCGGTTATTTTGACTCGACGAGACTTACCCAGCTCCGATTTGAATTTTCATACCAAACCTACCACCCCTTTACAAATATGTCCTCAAATATTTTCGTCCTGGAAACTTTCGTCCCTAAATTTAATTTTTCGGTCATTTTCATTCGATGATAGTTCCCCTTTAAAAACGTGGCAAATATTTTTTCCCTAGAAAATTTCATCCCTTAAAAAATTGTTCAAAACATCCCCTCGACTTTCTCTCACAACTCTCCAACCCCTGAAGAAACAATCAAAACAACATTCACCATCGATCAATAAAATTCCATCGACAATATTTTTCCAAACGTTGATTCGGCGTTGGAGGAAAAAATTTGAAAGACCCGAGAGTTGCGTTGGCGATGCACACAAGTCTCTTCCTGTTTAATATGCAGTCGAGTAACATTGCGAGCCACATTTCAATGTAAAACTCGAACGTCTTTGCACGAGCTTACTCCCATTGAATTTGTTCCATTCCTTTTTGTGTGTTTTTTTTTCATTCCATCTCTTCTTTTCCCTCGCCGAGACTGATAATACCACGAAGTAGACCGAAGTAGCGAAGAAGTCGTCAAGAGGGATGTCAACGAGAATATTGCAAAGTCCTGTAACTACGGTTTCCTTTCGCCAACCACCGTCTGACTATAACCACGGCAAATATAGTTTTGTATAATGGAAAGAAATAAAGCGACGGTAGCTTCGTCTGAAAGAAAATAGGGGTTGGTGGTAGTGGCAGGAGGGGGTTGAAAGAGATAGAGGGGGGGGGGGGGATGAAGTCGTCGTGAGCTACAGGGAAAGACAGATTTCTGTTTTTGGAACAAAGTACGACGGAAGCAATATGCATTTTATAATATCCGAAAGAGCGGGCCAACAGGGGGTTGGAGCTTGAAACGTAGGGATGGGGTCTCGAAACTGGGGATGAAGTTGGTGAAACTATGATTACGGGATGGGAGCGAGTGAAAGAGTGAGAGGGGTGAGGCAAGAGGATGGAGTTGGCTGCATGGTTGAAATTTTATACGTAACGGAGGGGGATGAACATCTACGGTAAGGGATGAAACAGGAACGAGAAGCCGAAGGCAAAGTCGAAGGGCTGTCGTTTCTCTTTCTCTCCCACGTTCCTTTCGTCTTCTCGTTCTTTCCACGTATACATTTTTTTATCTCTTCTTTTTTTATTTCTTTTCTTTTTTTTTCTAGAAATATACGTACAAGGGTTGTACACGTATTATGTTATTCAGGGAATTCCGCTTCGACGTCGGCTTTCTTAGTTCTCGTCGTGGAGCTCACCGAAGCAAGGGTGCGGCGTGCATTTCATCAAAACTTGTGGCTTTTCGAGTCGCTGTACGAACTCTGAGAAAGGGTAGTGGGGGTGAAAACCACCCCTTGACTGACTCTCTCTGTAGGGGTGGTTTTCTCTCACTCCCACTTCCGGTCTCCGGAATTGGGAAGGAGACATGGAAAATCCTCGTTTCTTCATCCCTTGCAACGTTATAGTTATATATATATATATACGTTAGCTTTTACGTACAAGGGATAAAAGTATATATATATATATATATATATGTATAATCTTTATCTCTTAGCTCTCGGGGTGGCCCCGAAAATCTTCGTGAATTCACAGCGAGGCTCTTTTCGCAAATGTGAAAGCCTCTCCCATGCAATCTTGAGAAGCCCATGGCACCATCCGGCACTTGTAGGTAATGAGCTAGGGGTGAAACGGGGGTGAGCCGCGGAAGAGACTTTGTGAAAGCTGCGGGGGGAAGGGTTGAATTCCGCTGGGCACAAACGAGCTGCTAGAGAGCCGGAAGCGAATCGAGGACGGGTTAAGACCGCGGGGAACGCCGGATGCCAAAGAAGGGGGTGGTAGGCTGCCATTTTTTTTTATTTTGATTTTTTTTTATATATTTATTTTTTTCAGAAAAGAAATTAGTCTCGTCGATCAGCCTGGTTTTCAAGAACACCTTTGAGCTTTTGTGACGAATAAGCATATTGTTTTGATCAATGTAGAATTTTGGGAAATTTTTTTTTTTTTTTTTTCAAGTTTCTCAAAATAATTTTTTTAAGTTTTTGTTATTTTTTTTAAATTGTTTAGTGAGAGGTTTTTGAGGTAGTATCTGTCTACCTAATGGCACAAAGAACTTATCTCGCGTCGTAAAAGTAGGGTAGGACCCGGTGAATGACCTTTTGACTTTCGACAATCGATATATCGATTTTCATCGCACAGAGCACGCGTGCGAGTTTTTATCGATCAAAACGCCAAAGGAAAGAAACCCTCGCGGATTTCGTCGAGCTCCATTCGAGCCTCGCGTATCACGACTCTCGACGTTTTCAATGCGAGAATATTCATCGTCTTCAACCCCCTACCCTTCCGATCTTCGTCGCAGGGTCGTAAAAGTCGTCGGGGATCGCCCTCGTAAATTTTCCCGAGACTAATAATATATATAGATAGATATATATATATATATATACGTACATATGGAGATTGAGAAGATGTCATGTACGTCCACAATGAGATCCGAAATTTGAACGGTGGCAAAGGGGGTGGCAGGACGTATTAAAGGGGTTGGTCATAAAACGGAAGAAAGTAGCAGGTGTAATAGTTTTGTCTCGTTTCTGCGTCTATATCTTCACGATATTCTCTGACGTACGAACTTCTGGTTTTACGACCCTTACTATAAAAACCACCCCCTACTCCTTGTTCTTCATTTTAAGTTGAACCAACTTTTGACCATCCGTTGGAATTTCAACAAGTCTTCGATTCGACGTCGCTGACGATCTCGAACACAATTTTAGGTCATTGTCACATTTTAAACATCGTTTTATATTAAACTACCCCTATTTGAGATCGTCTCAAAATTTTTTTTTGGAATTTTCTAAATATCTTATTTTATTAATTGCATCTCAAATGCAATCTCACCCTATGTAACATATCACAAATCGCGTTTTTTTTCGTCAAACTACCCCCACTTGCCTACCCCCCAAAATTTTGTAAAAAAAATTGTTTTTTTTTTCTTTATTTTAAAATTCTCTGATTTCGTTCATCGCACCTCAAACCCAATTCTATTAAAACTACTCCTAAATTCTAAAAAAACAACCCCTATTCCCCTTAAAAAAAAATCGTCAAACCTAATTTCTTTCAAAATTTTCAAATTTCAAATTTCTTTCATCGCGAATGGAACAAGACGCGTGAAAAAACGTCGAGGCAAAGTGGGAAACCTTGTAACAAATTATAGCCGAGGCACGGTGCCAAGTTCTATCACTCCTCGTGAAAGAGAAGATAGGGGGTTGAAGAAGAAGAAGAAAGAAAGAAAGAAAGAAAAAAAAAAAGGTTCGAGACGGTTGAGTGTGCAAAGAGCTGTTCTCGGTTGACTACCGAACGATTTTTAAACCACTTCGGGGGTTGATATGTTACTTAAATGGCAAGGAAAACGATATTCCTCCATACTTTTCCACCCTTGAAGTAAAAATCGTGATTTAGTACGTTTATACACGTGTCTACGTAAAACCGTGTTCGAAAGAAGATTGCGATACGTGAGTACGATTTTTCACTCGTTTCGTACCACGAATCGTCTATCGATATATCGTTTTGATTTTCGAGCGAAAAAGACAACCCCGAACTACCCCCGTACCATCAAAAAGTCCCATCAGATTTGCATTCGAGCGTAGACGCGTGAACGATTTCATCCCCTACCCCTGGCAAATATTCCCAACGAGTTTACGATTTTGTGGACACGCGTCCACGTGTCCGTCTATCCGTCGGTCCGTTGGTGCACCCTCTCGACGGTTTTAAATTGTTCGAGGAATTTCGAGGGCTTGGGCAAATTTTCTACGTATATCGACCTACAGACCGGAAGTTAATTGCTTTCACCCTCGTTCGATGCCAACCCCCTCCCTATCTCTCTCTCTCTCTCTCTCTCTTCCCTCGATATCATCCATGTGTACACGTGATCGGAAGAGAGGGAGAGAGAGAGAGAGAGATCGACCCTACGGTACTTTGAATTTAATTTGACAATGGGAAACCTTAATTACCTCGAGTAACGATTAATTGAAATTTCGAGCCCTAATTATTCTCGGGGTAACATCGAGCGACATCGTCCGTACCGTCGATGCCTTTTTTTGTTGTTTATCGATGGAGTTTGTTTTACTCGTTTTCGAAAATAATTTACACAAAATTTTTATTTTTTTATTTGTGAAAAAAACAATTTTGTTTTCTTAAGGCGAGTCTTTTTTGAGAATTGTTGCAGGAGCGAAAGCTCGAGAAATTGTCTATATTTATTAAATCATTTTTCGAAAAAATATGATTTTTGAAAATTTTTAAATTTTTTCTATTTTTTTTCTATTTTATTTTGCCCTTTATAAATATTGTCGAATTTTTATAAAATTCGTGCACGACTAAAGGTATGCGAAGGTTTAACGTTTGTTGTATTAGGGGTTGGAGAAGGGTTGCGAGTTTAATAAAAAAGTTAACCAAAAGGAAAACAGGACATCGATCCCTTTGTGTGTCGAGACACGGAGGACTAAGGGATATTTTGCTCAACGATGAAATTTCGAGCGAGTATAAAAACGTTTGGTAAACACTTTCCTCTTCCTCCGCCACCCTTCGACTCTTCTAACCCACCCCTCCTTACGCATATATGTCCGCGACTCACCTCGCTCACTTCCGCTTTTTACCTCGTACAAAATCGTTCGTCTTTTCTCTCTCGCTTCCTTCTCGCATTTTTTATATATCGTTACCTTTCGTTCCGGACCGTGGGTATATTATACCCCAAATGCAAATTCATTCATCATTCCCTTTGTGCACCAAATCCACAGCCTCGAGCGTAATATCTCGAGAGAATACAAAAAAAAAGAAAGAAAAAGGAAGTGGAAGAAAAAAGTCTGGTCGAAAAAAGAATATATGGAAAGTCACGAGACGAGAAAAAAATGTGTACGAGGCGTTCTCTGCGCACGGCTACCTATTTTTTAAAAATTGTCCGAAATGTTAATTTTCCAATGTCGAAGATATAAAAAAAAAATTTTGTTTGTACATTTTTTTTATTTTTTGTATTTTCGAATTAATTTTGTTCACATATTAGACTTATTTTTTACGGATTTAAATTAACGTGTGATCGAGGCATTTAAAAGTTGAGTTGAATATTCCTGAATTTCTAAATTTTTGTTCATCCCTTAAATTTCACCGTTACATTTTGTTTTAAAACTTGTTATTGGAATATTTCTCGCATTTATTTTTACACACAGAAATTTAAATACGATAGCTCGTCGTATTTGAATCTCGAGAAAGAAGAGTAAAGCTTGAATTTTTGTCGGTCGTGTCGATTTTTTCCCCGAGTCAGCTTTTCGGGGGGGGGGGTGAATAAAGATAAAACCGAATGGTAACTCGGAGATGGAGGAAACGAGAAAAAAAAGGAAGAAGTTCGCAGAAGGTATTTTTCCAAGTGACACTGGTAAACTGGCAAAAGTATATAAAACATTGAAAAGTTTTTGTGTCGAAAAAAAAAAAAAAATTAGTGAGTTTGCACAGAATGGCCCATACATAGTCACGATCGCATCTGGGCTTTTCCTCTCGGATCGTTGCCTCCTCTTCTCTTTTCGTTTCAGGACTTTTTCTTTGTTCTCACCGTATTATATATATATTTTTTTTTTCTACCACCACCACCACCACCACCCCGACGAACAGACCTAGCCGCGAAATTTCGCTATTTCCCGTCGACTTCAATTTCACACGATCCTTTGTCGTGATCTCGAGCCTTATCGAACGTGGCTTCTCTCGAAGCCGTGGCGAGATAAGATTTTTTCCTTTCTATTCAATTTTTTTTTGTTTTTTTTTTGTTTTTTTCTTTTTTTTTTCTTTTTCTGGACCGTCGTTGTGCTCTCGGGGGTGACATTATCGAGGTTGTCGAGGTCTTGAGACCATCAGAGGTTCGCGTAGGTGGGACGGAAGCAATCATTGTTTTGACGCTAACTCCATTTTCTTTTTGCTTCGGCGAAAGAGGGATGGAATTGGATTTTCGACGATTTTGCGCGCACTCGCGTTATTGATCGTATTTCGGCCACCGCGAAAGCTGTATCGTCCACTCGGAACAACCCCTCGGGCCTATCCGGTATTATCCCTTATTCTTTTTTATTTTTTTTATTTTTCGCCACTCTTCTGTATTATAAGGTTATTAATATTGTGAGAATCTCGTGCGAATATCGTTAAATGGACTCGTGGACATTTTTGCGATATTAAAAATCATCCCTTACTTTGTCAAGCTCTCGAATTTTTAGAGAGCTTTTATTTTTAAATTGGATCTCTTTTTGGTTTTGATTTTGTCACAATGAGCAGACGTTTCATTCGATCAAGGTTTATAAATTGCCGACTCTTAAGGAGATGACAAAAATTCAACCCTTAAATTTGTATAAGGTTGATTTAAGGGCGGAAAATTATAATTTTTATTTTTTTTTACGTATTTTTATCGAAAGTTTTGGAGATACGAGTAAAAACAATAGTATATTCTTCGCCAGCGAGAAATTTTCGATAGAATGAAGGTTCTTAAAATCATTTAAAAAAAAAAAAAAAAAAAAAAAATTCGTAATTTTGAAGACCGTTTTTTTGTTGTGTTTTCAAAAATTTTGCCAAATATTTTCCGTACAACAAGAAAATCTCGGTTTCGTTTTCGATTTCTGCGATTTTATCGATCTCAAGGGTTAACAAAATCTCTGAAACTCTTCACGAGATTGCAGAACTCATTGCTTTCGTAGATCGTCCACTCTTTCAATTTTAACTCTCCTATGACAAACTGCAGGAACAAGGAAACGTTTCATATCCTTGAAAGCCTTGGGGTTGTCAAAATCACTTTGTCTCCTTTTTTTTTTCTTTTTTTTTCTAACGAGGAGACAAAGAAGATAGAAGAAAAAGAGTGGAGAAAGAGAAGAGATCCGAAGGTTTTCGGAGACGATAGAAGTGACGCTATAAATACCGGTCGAGAGGGTCGTTTTCATTAATTTTTCAAGATCTTGCTCCATCCCCCATGAGGAGGTTACTGCCTTGACTCTCTCTCTCTTTCTCTCTCTCCTCTCTCTCCCTCTCTCTCTCTTCTTCTTCTTCTTCCTTCGTGTCCTTTTTCCTCGAGTTTCCTTCCTGCTCCAGTAAGCTCACCCCTCGATCAATGAACACTCGTGCTCTCATCTCGTGTTCAAACACACACACACAGGACGATTTTCACCCTCTTGTCATCTACACACACACAAGGACAAACCACCCTCTTTCTCTCTCTCTCTCTCTCCAATCCCTCGACTCGTTCACTCATAGCCACATACTTTTGGCGAGTGATCCGAGAAATGTGTATTGCCATAAGTGCCGATAAATTGCCGCAGTCGTCGAGTACCACCTTGGCTTCTCTCCTAAATCGAATATACACACATATCTATATATATATATATATATATTTTTTTCTCCTTCTTCGTTTTTGCACACTATGTGTAGATGTACGTGGGCAATCGGGTGACTTCATGTTTGTGCACTTTGGAGGGGTGGCTCTGCCGTCCTGACCTTCTGGAAGGGATGAAAGAGGGTGA
This sequence comes from Netelia virgata, assembly GCA_951802705.1. Lineage (NCBI taxonomy): Eukaryota > Metazoa > Arthropoda > Insecta > Hymenoptera > Ichneumonidae > Netelia > Netelia virgata. The sequence goes on along the minus strand of OX637867.1, from coordinate 14,167,275 downwards.
AAAAAAGCTCGTGGCAGAGTCCAAGAGCACTTTCAGCCTTCGTTCTCCTTTCTAACCCTCCTTCTCTACAGACTTATACGTCACAAACATATATGGAGCGTTCTCATCAAAATCACTAATTCTTTTTTTTTTTTTCGACCCTCAGATTTCTTTCAAACTTTGGTATTTCGTAGTATCATACGGCAGGACATTCTATGAATTTTTTCAGAATTATTCCATCTATCATTTCCGAGTTATACATAAATTTGTAATTTTTATGAAAATTAAATATAATTGTCAAATTAACGAAAGATTTTTTTTTTAAATCGTGTAAATTATTGAAGATATTTGGTGAAAACAAATTTCGTTACTCGATAGTGGGCCAATGGTAGCACGATCGATGCGAATTCACGCGCGCACCTGTGGCTGGGCAACCTCGAAATTCGGATTCGAGAGCCTCGAGAAGTTTCTCATCAAAGGCCCCTCCGGGCTAATACGTTTTCCAATTTCGCAGAACGTTTCACCGACGTTGAAAAAACACACGGGCACACACACTAGCAAAAAAGGAGCAGCAACTTGATTTCGTATACAACAAAGAGCGATGCAATAAACCAAAAACAAAAAAATAAAAACAACAACAAAACAAACAAAAAATGAACAGAGTGGTTGCACGACCCCAAAAAAGTCGAAACATTCGTTTACCCCATGTATCGATCGATTGTGGAATCGTATCGTAAAGGAATTTTCCGTGTACCATGTTCTGTACGTTTCCAAAAACAAAACAAAAAACAAAAAAGAAAATGTACGTGTGCGTCGTCGTCGTGTAAGTGGGGAATAGAGGATGAGAGAGAAAATTTCGCTCGCGTCATTCTGTGAGAGACGAGGTTGCCTCCAGTGCGATGCGAAAAGAAGGGTCCTAGAGAAGGGGATGAGAGAGAGAGAGGGAGAGAAGAAGAGAGAAAGAGGGATGTTTTCCGCCGCTAGGCTTTTCTATGTCGTTCGCTTTTACCACTCGCCCACACGCGAGCCTCGGTACTGTCTCGCTTTTCATCCCTGCCATGAGCGAGCCGCAGGTTGAAAGGGACACGTAGCTGCACGTAAATCTATGTAGGCGAGAATGAGAGAGAGAGAGAGAGAGAGAGCGAGCCCTCTACCGGCCCGATCGAGCATTAATCGCTATGGATAAGGTTCCCGGGACGTTTCCCTCTGGGGCAAGATTGATGTTCACCCGGATCGTCGAGTGGAAAACGCTCTCTCGTACTCTCTCCCAACATTCCTACGGCCCTAGTGGCTTGGAAAGACCGCCGTTTCCTCGTAGCGCCACCTATGGGCGTCCGATTGTACTACGAGGCGTATCTCCGCACGAAGTTCCCTTGTAGCGCCACCTATGGGCGTCCGATTGTACGACGAGGCGTATTTTCGCAGGACGCTGTTGCTGTTCGCATTTGTGAGGTTATGTTGGGCCCAAATGTGTCCTTGAACGGCCTGGATCCTCTTGTTTCATAGCCAACCATAAATACTGATGATATGTGACGTTATTTACAGTTTATTCTCCTTTTCATAACTCGAAATCGTGAAATTTTTAAACATCTTGCCCTGTAGCTTGCTTTTTCCGTCAGCCGCTGGAAGCGCCACCTATGGGCGTCCGATTGTACGACGAGGCGTATCTTCGCAGGACGCTGTTGCTGTTCGCATTTGTGAGGTTATGTTCGACCCAAATGTGTCCTTGAATGACCTCGATCCCCTTGTTTCATAGTCTGTTACCAGACAACCGTAAATTCCGACGATATGGAACATTCTGTGAGATAGATCCCTCTTTTCACTACTCCAGCTCGTGCAATTCCTCAACAACTCTCCCATCATACCTCGCCCTTCTCGAGTTTCGCCGGCGGCCATTTTTCTCGTAACCCGAAGACGCTATGAAACTTCTTATCCGTGGATCCGGACGCGATGGCAGCGAGGAGGGAATGCACACGAAACGATGCATCTCCTACTGTCGTTGCTACGAACTTTCCCTCTCTTCGCCCGAGTTTGTTCCAGCGGATACGAAACGACGTCATCCATTTCACACTTGCCACTTTCTTTATCCGTTTACTCGTTCTCCATTTCGTTTTGTCACGTCTTAGAAACTTGGACCTAGCAACAACCATGCCTCGTGGTCGTAGTTGGAAAAATGTCCTCGGGTCATCCATCAACCCTTCAAGGTCATTACTTCCTCAATACCACCTCAATTTCTTCCTAAAACCTAGCAAATTCTTATCGAATCTGTTACTAATTATGAATATTTATCAAGTTTGAGGAGATTTTCGTAAATTAAATTGAAATTTCGATCGAGGCTTCGTGGAAACAAGTCATGCGAGGATAGAGGACGTTAAAGCTTTCTCTAGATGGTGTTTATATACCACCTCGAATTCCTCTATGTTCAACCCCTCTGTATGTCTGTACCTGGCAACAGATGGAGACACATGTGCAAGTTGAGCAAAGGTAACTCACCCCTAGGTGCCTCCTACACAGATAGAGGGATGCGTTCTAGTTCTCGTTGCAGGTACGTAGGGGATGAGTGACAATGGGGCTCGAGGCACATCTTGCACAGTGTGTCGCGATCCGTATTCAATTACGTCTAATCGCATTGGCGGAATAAACGCCATGGGGTGCGAGAACTCCTCAAGAGGGGGTGGGAGAGAGAGGGAGGGAGAGCTTACGCGTCAAACGCACGTCATACACGTGTCTGATTCGCATTAGCGATTGTACGAAACCACGCACCCGTATTTCGGAGTGTCAGGGGATGTATGAACGCCTCGAAGCATTGCCCATTGAGAATTATACTCGAATTGGGAGAAATACACACCCAGTATAGTCTCGATTAACCAAACAATTCGCATAATTAATATCGTTTGTATTTTTAAAGAATAATCTGTAATTAAAAGTCACGATCGTGCGTCAGGACTGTAAAAAATCACTTCAAGAATCTTTGGAGAAAATACGAAATCGTTAAATTCGGTAAACGAAATCGTTCAAATCGGTAAACGAAAATTACGATCGTCACAAAATCGACAATAATGACTTTGTGAATCTTTCGAAGTTTTTTTTTTAAATTCAACAAACAAGTATCACGAAGACTTTGTATTCCATGTTTTTAGAATTCTTGAGTCAAGTATTATCGTCCAATTCATCAAACAATCTAGAAATATGACGATAGTTTTTACGACACGTTATTTCGAGTTTTGTGTTTTATCACTTATGGCCCATTTCAATATTCGTGTAGTATTTTAGGAAATTCCTGACGTTGAGAATAAATTCACGACTTTCATCGAATAAAGTGGCGATTGGTAGGGCGCGAAAACTTCGCCATTTTACCCCCGGCCATTTTATCTCCCTCTATCTCTTCGACCCTGTTACGATCGTTCACCGTTCTACGATACTAATATAACCCCATCGCGCACGAGTGACCGATAAATCGATGGAGCTTTTATATATATACGCAATTGCGTATAAAAACGCACCTCGCGCCTATATATTACCGAGAACATATCGTATATATTATTTATTTCGCGAATCGATATCATCCCCATCCCACGATTTCGATATATTTTCGCGTCCATTCGATCGCGAATACTCGTTTCTCTTTGTCGAATCATTCACGGTCAAACGTTCATGAAAATATTATCATACCCCTTGGTTGATTGGATTCGTATCGAAACCTCCCCCTCCGATACGATTTCATCACTAGCCTTCAATTATTTTCCTGTCGCGTTTCGATTTTATAACGCTATAAAAACAGGAAAAAAAAAGAATAACAAATTTCCATTTCCTTTCAACTCGTCATCAGTCGTGAAAATTTCACTCATTGACGACTGAGGGGAAAAAAGCTTTCTATGGCGAGGTCTTAATTCTGGGATAAAATCACGCCGAGAATCTCGACGAATTGTTCGAGGGGAGAAACGGATAGCTCGGTTACTAAAGGGTGGAAAATAAAAAAAGAAAACAAAAAAAAACAACAAGCAAGCAAGGAAAAAAAAAGAAGAAGAAGACGAAGAAGAGAATTCGCACGAGAATCGAGGGAAGATTTGCTACGTAGTGTCAGTGGCTTGCGAGCGTCCGGAACAAATTGGAGAGTTTCCCACGGGTAAAAGTAACACCTCCCTCAGGGAAGGTCCTTTTCGACCCTACACCAGGCTTGTCCCATGTGTAATTTATACCAGGATGCGATAACCTCCCCTTCCATCTCACTCTCGTCAACGTAAGAGGGTGTGTAAGAGAGAGAGAGAGAGAGGGTTTTCTGGATTTTTCCTCGTCCTGAGGGAATCGTGGGAAACCGAACGAGCGTTTGCTTCGAAAAAGAGCCCTTTCGATCGTCTAAGCCGGCCTAAGGGTGGTCTCCAAGTCTTGTTCGAATATATCGAAGAAAAAAAGTATCGTGGGGGTGTGTAAATGATCGCCCCTGGATCTATAAGAGAATAATGCGTATGCTAAGTAGGAAGACGTAAAGGTATCGTAGAGGGTGTGTATGAGACCCTCGGACACCCTTTTTTACCCTTGAACCCGGAACCACACTTAAACGAAATTCGTACCTTTCCAGGAGAATTTTCGTAACTGTAAACCAACGGGAACGAATGACTCTTGTGGACAAAAGTAAATCATCCTTTAAGTTTACCAGCCCCTGTTTCGTTGAAAACAAAAAAAATGGTTGGTTCGATATACGAGTGAAACTTGAAAATTCAAGATGGCCGAGATGACCTTTTAAGGACGAATCTAGTCGATATATCGACCATCCATGGGGTAGAAAATATTTGAGATTTTCTTTAGATAATATTATGCGCCTAAATACAACAAAAAAATCGTGTGAAAATTTCTGGAAGTTTAGTTGACCTTGAAAAGTGTTATTTCAAGGTCACTTTTTTTTACATTATCAGTTCCGTCAAATTTTGTTGCCTTTATTTTGGTTTTGACAAAATAGGCTTGAAAAATCATTATTTGAGAAATATTCGAGCAAAAAGACTAATTTTGTCGAACTCGGCGCATCACAAATCGTAAATATATAAAATTTGAGGGCAAAATAAAAAAAACAGCAATTTTCAAGGTCAAAGATTCCTCCAGGATTTTTTTACTGTTTTTTTTTGTATTCGGCGTATCAAATTACGTAGGAAAATACCCTCAAGTTGTTAAACGAAATTTCTAACATAGGCCTTTACGTTCCAGACGGGTCTGGTCGAAATATCGACCACTAGTTCGATCGGTCACTCCACGTGAAAAATTCATTGATATTATAAACAAATTAAGTATACAATAAAAGATCGATTTCAACGTAAAAATTCCCGTCCTTAAAACGTTAAACGAGGTATCGTTTACAGGAAAATAGCCATTTGGTAAAACCTAAGGGTTGACCAACGGGTCGGGGTTGGTTCCTCTTCGCGCTTGGCACGGGGGTTAGTTATCTCGAAATCTCGTTTTCAGACAACCGCCTGGTACGTTTCTCTATCTCGCCCGTTTCAACCTTTGCCTTTTCCAACCCCCTCTCGCGTTTCGTATTTCTCTCGAGCGAACCTTGGGGTACATATACACCCCAAGGGTAGTGGCGAACCATTACGTTTGCTCTTTCCACCCCGTTTTTGGGGGATGGAGACTAATAAGGGAACTGCAGTCAGGTATACAAGGAAAAGCACCCTGGGCAATGTTGGAGTATCGTGGCCGCAGATATCCCGATGTTCTTCATACGTGCTTTCGCAAAACCGAGTTTTAGCCGGTAACGAGAGTGGCTTCCTCGTCGGATTTACGCAGAGGCCTGGTTAGAAACGCTGGAGAATATAAACAGCGTTCCTGAGCTTTCTACATTTCTCGATAAGCACCACAAAGAGCCCATCTCGCTGTATGAGAATTATTCACCCCTTACTCTTCATCTTCTTCCATAGGGTGCGTCGTGCCGGCGGCCATTTTGTGCGATAAACTCGACGCTGCCATTTTGTTCGTACCCTCTGGCTTTCGTATTTATCTTCTCTTTGACTCGATGATAACAGTTTTAGCGGTTTATGAGTGCCGAGTGTAAAGGTGGGTAAATAAAGACCGAGATTTTTCTTTTTTCTTTTCGTTTCCGTTGAGTTAATTTATTTAGAATTTTTTTAAATTTTGCAATTAATAAATCTTGTTGACTCTTCTTAATGAAGAACTAATTATTTTTATAAATTTCAAACAACTGGGGTTGTTTCTGTTTGTAATTAATCTTCGCGATTCGACGTAATTCGAAAATCGCAAACAACAATTGTTTACAGTTTCTAAAACAATTTTAATGAATTAAAGACGCTCGATGACAATCTGAAACACAAAAATTGTCACGGTTTTCAACCCCTATAAATTCTCACCCCTTGGAACGGTTTCAAACGGGTCCGAAAATAAAATTATAACAGACACATATTATTTCCAAGAAGCCTGGGTCGTATTTCGACAACTACACACCCCTGTGAGACAACGCGGGTTTTTCCTTTTGGCCGAGAAGAGGGTTGGACCCTCTCCTCTCCCGGATTCGAATTTCCAACCGATCGAAACGTTAATAGTTGAATTAGAGTTTCCAGTGTTCGAAAAAGCGAAGGTGTACACTGCCACGGTTTCGCTCGAAAGGGATGCGTTTCACAGGACGAAGAAACGAGAGTGAGAGAGAACTCACCCTCTGTCTCAGGGGTGTGTGTATGTGCCTTCGGTACGTGCCGGGATCCAAATTGCCAATTTGCCGGAGGTTCAACCGTCTCCCGACGCCCGTATGTGCCGTGTGGTCCAAAGGCCGTGGACAAGTCCCGGTCGAACCGGTTGGTGCCTCGCAAAGTTACCACCGCGATCCCTCTATGTCTATAACTTTCGAGGGAATGACCATCGAAGGGTGTGAGTTTGGAAAGAGAGGAAAAGGTTGGAATACGAGAGAAACGAGAAGCTCTAGTGGGATACCGTGTACCCAGGGGTGGTATCCGAATGTACATAGAGGTTGGGGGTTGTTCGATAAAACGATACGTAGGGAAAGCTCGCGGGGGGTGCCATCGGTACACGTGAAAATTCGCGAGAAGACTAGATATATCCAGGTGGAAAGAGGAATTTCGTCTAGCTGGAAATTATCACCCTTCGATATTTTCAAGCCAGTCTTGATCGACGAACGCTGGAAGAATTTGAAAAATAAAGGTAATTTTTTTCGATAATACGTTCGAAAACTCGTTGTTGGATGGAGAACGACGGTCGTGGGGTTGGAAATTGTCCAGACTGTCAAATTTCCAGCCACTTTTTGATCGACGAACTCCTGTGACGATCATAAAAATAGGGGTAGTTTTTCGTCCAGTTTATCTTTCGAGTTGAAAAAATGCCATCCTTAACGTACGATTGGCCAGGGTAGGTCCAAGGATGAAATCTCAGCGCGGGGTTAAGGAGAGACAACCCTTAAGGAGGGGGTAGTGAAAGTGACGAACCGTGTAATGAGTCGAGGGTGGTTGAGCGATCGGTCTTGAGCTTGAAATGGCATGCACGGAGCATTGATTTCCCCGTCATCGTAATTCATACTCAGAGAACCGTAAACCACATCAAGCATTCCTTCTCTCGGTTCCCTCATACGCGCATGAATGGTTCAATAACCTTCGTTCGGTGGGCAAACGCGCGAGGGGGTTGAAGATGGAGATAGTCGCTCTTTCCTTCGTTCCGTCTACCAGCCCGCGTCTCTATCCATCTATCTACCGGCTTGTGGCGAACCCTCCCGCGTTTACCCTTACGGAACAGCCCCAAATGTGGCCACCGGACTATAAATCTCCTGAGGAGAAAATCACTGGTCCAACCCCCTCATCCCCATCGTCTTTCCCTTTCTTGAGTTAAATCGCTAGGGGTGCTATCTTACTTCGAGCCACTTCGAGACTCATCCACCTGCGAAAACCCAGTTTTTTTTTCTCCCTCTGATCTCGGTCAAGGGGCCATTGCACCCTCTTAAAACTGGAAAAATCCGATCTCTTCATCCCATTTTCCATCCTAGAATCCGATATCGATAAAGAGACCTCTAATGGCGAAAATACTCGAGTCGTTTCCAATCCTCTTGGAACTAGACTCGTGGAATTAAAGGCGAAGGTCCTTTGATTGTCATCAACCCTGTATGATTTTTATTTCCTGAGTTCGTTGTTGACAATTAACTCCAGCAATGCTTTATTGGACGTATTATTGTACCTGGCTCGTGTCAAACCTGACTGTGTCACGCATACAGTTCTCGTGTTATGATCTTAATCCTGCTTTTGATCTCCCTAACATCGTCATGACCGAAGCTTGCTTTGTCTCTTAGGGATTTTGACAAAGCTCCTGGACTCGATACCTTCACCAGCCTCTCGCCACCCTTCGCACGAATCAAAGGGAATCTGGATATTCCAAGAATCGTGATCCAGACTGTCGTCAAAAGACTCGGTACCCATTGGATAGTTACGAAGCTCCTAGAGCTCATCCAGGCTTTGGGGGAATGGAACTCAAGCTCCGGGTCTCCTTAATGGGGATGAACGTTCATTTCCGACCTGCCGAGTCGTAAATGAGGTTGATAACATCCGTTGAGGTCCGATGCATCATGAACATCATGTGGGATTTGCCCACATCTTTCCACTCGTTTTCATTCCACTCGCTTCATCTACCCCCTTTTCTTTTTCCATTATTTTTAACGATTTTTTTCTTTCGTTGGTCCTTCCATTCAGCCTTCCAGCTGCTTTTTCTTTTCACTCGGGAAATTTTTTGGCCAGTTGCCATCCTCAATGGCTCGACGTGCGCCCACTTCCATCCACTTGGTCCGCTAACGCGAAAATTCTTTTTCCTCCTACTTTTTTTTTGTTTTTTTTATTCTTTCTTTGCGTTTTCACCACTCACACTACTTTTTCCATGGCACGCGATACATCTTCCTCCCGATGATTTTTCCCGTTCGTCACAGCTGGCCGGATACTTTCAAAATAGCAGCGTGAACGATGGGAGATAATAATTATGACGCATAACGCGCGGCGTTATCGAGCGTTTTACGAGGGAAATTAAATCCAGCGGTAATTCCAGGAAAGTGGACAACACGAAAAGTGGGGAAAAAATGGCTACGTTTATTGAACTACCGAGCTGGAAGGGGAAAAATGAATCAAAACGTCGCGGTCCAGTTTCTCCCCTTATTTCTTTCATCCGTTCTAAATAACAAAAAGGAAAAATCAATGTATTCTTCTTCATTGTTCATGACAAAGATCGTGTAGAATCGGAAAGTCTTTTCCCTCTCGCGTTTCGTTTCTTTTCCGTTCAATATATATATTTTTTTTTTTCTCACAGTTTTCTTTCATCTCCGTACGTTTTCTTCCGGATGATCAATAACGAGAGCTAAAAATTGGAGGCACGAACCTCGTCGCCACTCATCCGAGCTCTTTCATCTTCTTTATAGCGTCTTTTCGCGAAAAACTACGCAGGTCCGCGTCTCTTGACGCTGGTGAAAGATACGGAGAGAACCGACGCTTTTTGATACTTTTCCACGGTTTTTCCCCTCTTTCTCGCACGACGCTCGGTGGACTCTTATCCCTCGGTGTTCCAGAGAACGATAATTGAATTGAACCGTTCGAATTTCCTCCGTCGTATTCATTGTTAGCGTCTTTCTTCCGTGAGCCAGGAACTAAATGGACATAGAGGAAGAAAACAGACGACGGAACGACAAACGAGACGGGGGGATAAGAATGCTGGCGGAAGAATGTGCCCGTGCCTGGATGTTCGATCGACGCTTTCGACTCCTCCAGTCTTCTAGTGTTTCCTTATTCCATCGTTAAATCCGTTGTTTCTCGTAGCCTCGATACTAAAGTGACGCACATTTGTAAATTGCGTTTCAAATTTATCATTCGATCATGCCCAGTAACTCAGATTTCGTTGATCTCGTTCCAATTGAAGAATGAAATTGGAATTCCCTGTTCCACTTGTACTGTCATCAACCCGTTTGGATTGTTACCAATCTCGACTAATTCCAATAGTTTCCAGTTCGCGAAACTGGCTCTTGATTGAGACAGTCGAAAAGTCGCTGCTTAAAGTCATTGAGGAGTTGTAACTGCTGGAAAACTAGGAATTCATGAAGGGATTGGTTGATGACACGAAGTGGGAATACCACACATCTTGTCTCACTACTGGTGAATCTAGAGTGAACTGGAGCCCGGAAGGGTTGCGACCTTGACGTTGTTGCACACAGGTCGACCAAGAAGGGATTATGACTAGAGTTAAAAATAGTTTCCTGGAGACACTGGGCTGGAACGAGAGACTGAGGCTGGTATTTCAAATCCCATATAATGTGGGATGTTGGTGCTGTTGAGACAAGCGACCGTTCCCAACGACGGAATATAGCCCGAAGGTGCTGTTAGCAGCCGGAGGGACCATCTCCGGGCCAGAACTCACAGTGGTCCATGGACATTGAGAATTCTCATCCCTTTACCAACCCCTCCGTGGCTCTTACCACCCTCAAATTCAAATACTAACCCAGTTTCGACGTGGATGAGCAGAAATTCAACTCCCCAAACCGGACCATACCTCTCGTGCTCTAGCCCAGCTCGCTCGGTAAACAAATGGATTGAAATAGCCGCTCGGAAAGCCACCCCTTACCGCGGTATCTTCGCATCGAACGTACGAGGGGTTGTAACTCATGCGAAATTAATTCGTAAACTGTGGAATATTCTCTCTATTCCAAAGGAAACTGTAGAGAGGGGTTTGTGTTCCTGTGATACAAATCCTAATTCGCCTTTGCATAAAATGAATAAATTGGGGGCGGGAAGGAGGAGGGTTGGAAAATTATTAAAGAAAATACAGCCCCGGGGTAATCGTTGAGGCGCAAGCTAGCTTCTTCAAACTGTAGCACATTTTCATCGTATCCCAGTAGTCGGAGAATTTACCGAGGGTTGATTCTACTGAGTTAGAAACTATTCTCAAAACTACCCTTAAATCGAAACACGTAAGCTCGACGATCCTTTTTTCGTACCAGTTTTGACTTTTGGAACTCAGACTCGAAAGAAAATACCATTCCTAGTCTCAATACTACCCTTAAATTGAAATAACAACATTTCATCCCTTACGACTATTTTACTTTCGAGGCCTCGAACACTACTAGTCACTTCGTGACTTCGGTATCGTCAAACCCGGATGAACTTTTGAAATAATATTTGTTTCCCCGTCACACGAAGAGAGAACGTTTCTCTCTTTTCTCTTCCTTTTACAATTTAACTCGATGTATTCCAGACTCGCGAAAACCGGGTAGACGCCTTTAGGTCGTGTTGACACGAGACTTTCTAAAGCTGGAGCGAGAGCGTGGCGGCCTTTTGCTCGGTGACCTTTTAAGCTCTGTCAACGACGGCTTCGTCGCGTCTCTCGCATCCTCTCACCCCTTATGCAACAGCCCCTAAGTCACAAGCTCCTCCTCACCCTCTTCGCGGTCGTCGATAATTGGCTAAAAAGCCTCGAGAAATCCAGCTTGAAAGATGTTGGCAATACCGTTTGAGAGCTAGGCGTTTGCTTAGTGCGTGTACGAAATTTCAATTAAATTACCCTCGGTCTCTCTCTCTCTCTCGCACGACCCCTCGGCTTCATTGAAAATTCCAATTACGATCTTTCCACACGTTTCTTCATTCGTCGTACCGTCGACGAAATCGGGCTTTACAAACGCAATAATGTTCTAGCTTAAAAGACGAAAACAAATTTCGCACGTTGAAGAAAAGCGTCGCTATAGGGAGATGAAAGAAGCCGAGGGTTGGATCGAGATAGACGCGTGCATTTTAACCGCTTCATTATGTCGAGAGAGCCGCGCGTCGATAGAAAATCCCATTAAATCCTCGATTACTTCCTCCCACCGATCCGATAAATTACTCGACGAAGGAAGAAAAAAGAAAAAAGAAGAAAACAAAAAACTCGCAAAGAAAATCAAGAACTACCCTCCTGCAGCCCTATCTGCAGACAGGGTACGTCTTAGAGGGGTAAGTTGTAATGCAATGATGGAAGTCGGGAAGAGTTAATCGCCCGGGGCAATTGGCGAATTAAATTTCACGATGAGACCGTCCGTGTTCGCTGAAAGTCGGTTCGAGATTGAGAATATCGGAAAGGGTTGAAAGAGAGGGTTGGTGCAAGGGTGGCTGCATCGAGAATGCCGCCAGAAGAGAGAGAGAGAGAAAGAAGATGAAAAAAAAATCATGGAAAAAGAAGGTAACGGGAAGTTGGGCCAATAGCAACCCCCTAGTGCCCGAGGGGGATGATGATGGCGGAAGCTCCTACGACTCAGAAACCCGTCGACTCACTCCGTGACGGATTCTTCGCTGGAGTTCGAGATCAATTTTCCAATTTCCCCGGCTGTCACTTTTGCCCTCCCTTGCTCTCGCGCGCTGTGACTTTAGCCCCCTCCCTCACCGTGAGTGACTGTTCGCCAGGGTGAACACGCCTGTGGTGACTCGCTCGTCCGGAATTTTTCTCCGTTCCGCATGACACCTCGACCCTTATACACTGTGACTCTCGACTGCATCATCGTCTTGAGATGAAGAAGAAGAAGAAGAAAAACAACCCCCTGCGACCAATACCCACCGATTTCTTATCGACCAGAGGGTGGGTTTTCTTCGATTTGTTTTTTCATCCATTTTTATCTTTCGAACGGCTTCCTCTCGAAAGCTTCTCATAGTTTAAAGTCTCGGTGACGTCGCTTCGAGATTTCATTTCGACCCTTATCCCGTACCCCGTCCGTCAAACATCGGGGGGATGCGAATGGCCGCGTCTATTTTTAAATCCCTCCCAAGGACATTTTTCCATTTTCTCTTGAAGAGTTTTTCTAGAGATTGTTTAATTTTGTTTTTTCAGTTTTTGTATAAATCTGCAACCCTTAATACGCTAGGGGTAGTCGCGTTGGTCGACTTTTATATTGCCTCGAAATTCTCACTCTATTTTCTTCCGTTCTATCTTCGGACGACGTTCTGAGAACTTTCATCCCTTATCGTCGTTGACAGCTTCCAACCCTTGAGCCAACTCTGGTGTGTCGATTAATAAAGAAATTCGCGTATGAGAATTTTACGTTTAAATTTTTATCTTTTTTTTTAATTGTTTTCTTTCTTTCTTTTTGATGAATGAGGAAAATGTGGAAGGGGATTTTTTAGCCCGAAGTTAAACTTCAATTACGTGACAAAGTCCAATGCTGTCTTTGTCGCGCTTTTTTCCCTCTGAGCAATTTTCCTACTTGCCTCGCAACCCCCTCCACCCCTTGTTGCAACCCCTTACTCTCTCGCAACAAGAGGACATGAAGTAATTTAGCTAATGGCGAAAGTTCATGCACCCCTTCTCTGTATACGTTGCGCAGCCGAGCTCTATCTCTCCACGTTTGGTTTCAACCCCTTCTGGTTTTGCGTAAAAAAAAGAAAAACGAGAGAGAGAAAGAGAGAGACGAAGACGATAAATAGCAGTTAGACTTTGGATCGTCGCAGTTGGTTTCTATCTTCGAGGGAGGAGGAAAAAAAAACCTGTAACTAAGCCACGAGAGTGACAAAAAGTTTGTCCAAAGGGTTGAAAAACTCGTAAGGGTGTAAATAAATATTTTCAATTTTCCAATGGAAAACAATCCTTCGAATTAAGAAACGTTTCGTCTTCAACAAACATCGTGCTATTCGTAGCTCGTTTAATTATTTTTACCCCAGAAAAATAATTGGTTCGAGGGTTGGATCGTTGAAACAAAAAAAAACCTACCCTCGTCTCGATTTAACGCTAGTTTCGAACAAATCTGATAACTCGTCTCGAGATAACATCCCTTCGATGTTTCGGAGATCAAAAAGCTTTATGCGTTAATGTCGTTGTCTGGATGCTGGAACAAAAATGGCAACTAGCGAGAAGCAAAAGTGAGAGCCCGAGGGATGGGGGTTGAAGATGACTGAACGAGAGGCGAAACGTGTGAGGGAGAGAAAGCGAGCGGAGAGAAAGAAACGAGAATCCACTTGCAGCCTCAACGATGGGCTCATTATTTTCTAGAGGGCTTCGGGGCAAGGCTTCTCCCCGGAACGGACCCAGAATGGATCCAGTCGACGGTCGACACAGAGAAAAGTCAATGAGACACATTATAGCGTTGGTGGAATAAACGACGAAAGATTGTTTTTTTTTCCCCCCTTTTTTTCTCTCTTACTCAGATCCTCTTTGTTCCCAGCTATCGGATTTCCAGACAAGGGAGGGGAGGAATTCTTTGTTCTCGTATATACCCGGAGGTCGTCCACTCGTGCTTTGACATTTTCAGCACGTTTTCCCCCCACAGCCAGGAATCTCGTTTATTAACTTTTAAATCGACCTACGCGGACACGAGTGTCCTCTAACGGTCTTCTATATACGAGGAGGACCGACGATACACATTCTCGTGTGGGATAGTTGAATGTGCGAGCTGTGTCTTGCCTCGTTGAGGTAAGTCCGTGAGCCAAAGAAGAGCCTCGTTTCAGCATCACCATCAACGAGTTATCAAGCTGCGACACTCTCGCTATGAGCGAGGAATTTATATTCGTCGTCCATTTTCTTTCTGTTTGGAAGGAAAAAAACAAATTTCATACTTCTAACGGGTCGTTTATAAATACGTTCGAGCAGTTTGTGCAAACTGGCTTGTGCAGTCCTTACAGGTTTAAGTCATAAAAAAAAGCGTCCACTTTTACTTCACACCTACTTTACTCTTCACTCGTGTCTAAACAAATGAGAAAATCATAAACCCCCATTCCCCAAAAATATTCAAAATCGAAAGTCAATACATCTTCGTTGTTTCCTACGTGGTCGAAAGTTTTGGCCAACTTGCGAAAAGTCGCGTTAGAAATTTACGACGAAGAAAACGAGGGACACTTCAGGACTACGAGGGATGTTTTCATACACACCCCTGTCCTCTCGCACGTTACCAAGTGTGAGTAACGCAACATCACCAACACACACGGATAAGCGCATAAGTCTCGCATCCCTCTCGCACCCCCTTTACTCTCGCCAACTTCGAAACCCTCGGTGCACACGTGAATAAGTATTGGGGGTAGTGGGGGATGCGGGGTTGAGTTAAAATTCACCATCCCAGCTGCGACGCCGTGTCTACGTCGTCTCGACGTTTTCCCCAAAACTATAACTATAGTTAATGCGTTACACAAGTTGTATACCCCATCTATTTCTACTTCCGGTATCTCTTCGGCTCGTAGGGAATATACGTGTATCTAGGGGAGTCAAAATTGTCGAGAGTTCGGGAGGTTGAACGTGTCCGTCGTACCGTCCGACGTACAAGAACAACCCCTAGCGTATACAGGCGCTTGGTTGGGGGTGAGTTTCGATATACTTTATATTATAACACCCCCTATAGTTAGAGGGTTGCTTCCTGCATAAGCCCATCCTGTCCCATACTTTAGCTATAACGCACGTCGAACTTGCCAAAGTCGTGAATTCGTGTGTACTCTTCATCCCTTGTACGGAGAGAATTGGGTTTGGGTGTGTGTGTGTGTGTGTGTGTGTGTGTTGGTGCTTTATTTATACGTACGTGTATATTAAAGCACGGAAGCGGATCATATGTTTGCCGTTGAAACAAAACGCGCTCGACTGTGAAACAGTAAAGGCCTCTACCACGTATTACGGGGGTGTACACACATATTGCCTGTCTATCGTGCCAATACATACCCCCTCCCTCGATTCCCCTGAACCATACCGATATCTTGCTGGCGTTCAAACCCCTCGACACCTACTATTCCCCTGGTATAATAAGCCATTATAATCCGTGTCGAAATTAGGGCTAGCTTAAAAATAATTAAAAATTCCGATTTAGGGAGTTGTTTAAATATTAATAAGGTTTATAGTTCAATCGTATTAATGAGGGAAATAAGTCAATTATTCTTTTAACCACGCGGATATAAACATGGACGAGTACGGATAAGGGTAGTTTTGCATAAAAGAGAAAATAATATACTTTTATAAACCGTGCGGTAAAATTGTTAAGGGTGTACGAGGGAAAAATTGCTTGGTGCGAAGAAAATTAATTGAATTTTATTTTCATCCGGAAGATGATCGAGGGTTGAAACTGCAACGGGTGCAAAATTTATTTTAAAAAAATTGTTGAGCGGAAGAAAAAAGAATCTCACGCTTGTTCGACGGCTGAGGGTTGAAGTAAGTTGAGTGACGTCGCTCGCGCAGCTTCAAATTGATTACACACTTTTGCACCGTTGTGCGCTGACGCGTTTATAACGATTTGACGTTAACGAGAGAATTCGAGTTTGATAATACAACCCCCCACCCCTTCTGGATAACGAGATAAAGTGCCGGAAGTTTCGAGCATTTGGTATCAGAGATTCTAACGAAGGGAGGTATTTTTTTTTGCTTCCTTTTTCAATCTCGTTACTCTCATTTTTCATATTACACGAGAGAATCGCATGTCGGCTTCGGAGAGCTTCGATTGCAAATTCGATGAATAGGGGTTGTTCGCATTGTTTTTTTTTTTCTTCCCCACTATTAAATATCCAAAGCGATAACGCGCAGGACATTAGAGCAGGATCATTCGTCTGCCATATTCGTGTTCGTATAAAATCCATTTTCAACCCCTCGCGTGCGATTGCTGTTAGGATAGGAAATTTTCGGGAAATCGTGTATAGGATGTTTCGTGTCGATTGATTCGAATGAAAATAATATTTAAAACAGTCTGCAATTAATGGGAAATTTTTTCATATTTTTCACACATCAATGACGAATTTTCTTAATTTTTTTGGAAATTTCAATTTTCAATATTGTTTTCATATAATTGACATTTCATGAAAATATTCAGTTCCCACGCGTCTAGAAACTCGACGAAACTATCGTAAAATTATTCGCGAATATTGCAAACGAGAAAAATAAATAAATTTGTATCACTTGAGGGTTGTTTTATCATCGTGATAATTTTTCGTCTGTCAAAATTATTATAAAATGTTTCACAGCTCGTGTAAATAAATAGACCCAGTTATTCATTAAAACAAGGTTTCGAGTAAAAATTGCGAGTTGGGCAAAGATGTAACACAGAGGGGTTGAAGTTAGGGGTGGTAAAAATTCCAGAGCATTCGCCGAAATATTATTTTCATTGTGTCGAGGGTGTTTCGAGAACGCTCGATTTTCGACAAATACAAAAAAAATGTTGCTACACCGTTGCGAGAGCGAAGGGTTAATTGGAGCATTGAATATATATATCCATATCTATATGTATAACGTTCATCAATTTTTTCGAAGCTATTGGCAAAATTCGTTATTTCTATAATTTTCTGTTTATAGCTCTCGGGATATAAACATAAATTTCTACCCCGTTCGTACATCGTACTCTCCGAGTAAACTGTTAAATATTCGATGAAAGTTAAATGGTGAGTGACGGCCAAGTGGGGGAGGAGCTTATCGAGGGTGAAATTGTAGGTTATGGCGCAATCGCTCTCAAACTATATTTACATAAAAACGTGTATTCCCGAGACGAGTCTGATTTCAGTCTCGATTTCGATTTATAATTTTATTAACGAAAAAAAACCTTGAAGGGTGGAAATTCAATTATCGGTTTATTTTTCGGTCGAAAAATAAATAAGGGTTGAAAGATAAAATAATTTGCGTGTATGGACATCGAACGTATCGAATTTGTCCTCACCTGGACCCTGTATATTCGTCTTGTCAGCCGTCCGCATGTAAGTCAGTCTGTACTATTGAAACGACGAGGAGGGGTGTTGGCTATATCGTCGTAGTACACCAATTTCAGTGCCGGTGACCGTATGATGGGCGTTTAACGCTGATCGATCGCTCGGCAGAGCCCTCGCCAAGACCCTCTATTGCCCGACGATGTTCCCCAAATCCCACCCACCCCTCGTCGTTTATGCACTGGCAACGTGATGAAGCCTCGCTTCTCACCCCTTACTTCGCATCCCTCATTCGCCAACCCCATATACGTGGCAAAATTTCTCCAGCCTCCAGGGGGTTGATTTTTCAAACAAAGTAATTAAACTATTTTTTATAATTATAGAACAAATGTTTTTTTTTTGTTTTTTTTTGTTTAGTAATTATTCGTAAGGGTAGTTTTTTATCTTGTATTTTTGCTTTTTTATTATTAAATGTAATCCTTGGAGATTCGGGGCAGTTGGTTCGTCGATATATTTTACGTAACGTTGACGCATTAACGCGCAAAATTACGCGCTAATATTTGATGTTCTCTCGTCGCATATGTTCATCCCCCAAACCCAACTCCCCCGTCGCAATTTACGTCTCTTTGCCGTCGCGTTAATAGAAAAGTCCTGTCGACGCCGCGGTCCTACCCGCGAATTCGTGGCCCGACGAGCGTGAATTTAACGAATTATCGTATTAACCATATGTATGGGACATTCCATCTCGATTTTACGAATAAATTAAAAATTCCTTTCTTTTTTTAATTAAAAATCGTTCGTTCTAGGGAATCCCAAAAAAAGAACCCGAATTAAAATCAATTAGGACTCAAAAAGAAAAAATTCAAAATTTTATTAATTTTCGAATAAAATTATTTTCAATCCCCTGACGACGATGAGAACCTCGTAGTCAGGGGGTTGAAAAAAAATAAAACGTTATGTACATTGTGAAAGAGTAAATATAATCGATGTACGTGCCTGGTCGTCGACTCCACGAGATGGCCTGGTGGAGGGAGTGACCGAAGGGGGCGAGAGGATGGGCTCGTGTCTGACTAACCACTGGCGTATCTACTTGCCTCCTCGTCGATTGTCGTGTCGCCAGTTGTCGGAGCATCCTCTTTTCCATCGAGTACATAATAATATACACGTCGACCAACTATACGTACGTGAATAGGTCGAAGGCGTGTTAACGCGTTCGTGCTCAACTATAAAACCCTTTTCTTGCCACGGAGGGTTGAATAAAAAAAAATAAAAAAAAAGAGAGAGAGAGAGAGACAGAGGTCTGTGAGCTTTGCATCGAGAGCGTGAGGTCGATGCACTTCACCTGGCTACTATTTTTTTTTCTCTTTTCTTCAACCCCTAAGAACGAATGAGCTGCACACACACGAAGCAAGATAGAAAGAGAGAGAGAGATAAATGGACGATGGGAAAGAGAAAGAGCAGGACAAGGGACGAGAAATCGTTGGAGCGAATATCGAAAGTCTCGAGGGTGTAATCGATCGAGAGGTGAACACCGAGAGAGCACCATATAACGTAGTCTATCTCTCTATAAACGCTACGATGAGTGTCGCAAAATCATTCGTGTGAAATCGCGTTGTGCACGTAGCTTTATGCGCGTATATAGATAAATATAAAACTAGGGGTGGTTATTGGAGGGTTGGTATGGGTCGAGTTCAATCTCCAACTAGTTCTCGTGTACGACACACTTTCGTCTTTACAAAGTTTCCAGCCCTAAAAAAATGGTCACCCCCTTGTCTAATTTTCCACCCTTGCGATAATCAGGGGTGCAGTCGAATTTGAGGACTGCATCGATCGGTTTTCTCGATGAAGAGAATCGGACAATGAGAAAGGAATTTCCGATTGAAACTTTCCAGACTCGAGGACAGCTATAAGGGGTGGGTTTGGCTTGTGGAGAACGGAAGCGAACGCCATTTTGGGACAACGTAAAGACTCGATATGTAATATCTCTCTGGTTTGCTGTGTAAGAAGAAAATGAGGAGAGAGGGATGAGAGTTTCACCGAGCTTTGCATGACAAACGTCTTTATTACTCGAGGGATGCGAGGGCTAAGGGTGGAGTACGAGATTGGGGGTGGGTTTCTCAGGATCGAAGACGAGAAAGGTAGGGAAATAAGTGATGCGTGGGATTCGTTCCTCGAGTCCTCGACAGTTGGGAACCGACGAAACGATTTTCGTGGTTTCGACGTATTTGGGGGTAGCTACCCCGGTGATGAGCTTTTCTTCCTTCAAGGACTCGTATAACCGACGATGAATCTGATTATGATCATTGAGACGCCGAGGTGAGCCCGAGAGAGAGGAATAACGATGGATGTTAATCGTTCCATCTTCCAAGTACCCACTTTATTCGGATTAACTTCGGGATCGTTTAGGGGTTGTTCCAAACGAGAAACGTTCTACGATTTCCCTTTCTCACGAAAGTCAATTTGTATTTCTTAAACATTGTTATATCTCGATTTTTTAATATCAAGGAACTCGAAATTGTCCAATGGTCGAAACAAAAATCAAAATCAGTTAAGGGATGAAAAACTTAAAAGCCGATAACTTCCGAATGCTTGGTCCGATCGATTTGAAATTTGGCAGACAAGCGTAACGACCCTCCGTCCTCCTTCCCCCCAATTTTCACCAAGTTCCTCGCACTCGTTCATTTTCAAGGGGGTAGAGGGTGGTTTTTTTTCTTCGAAAAATGTCGAAAAATTTGTTCAATAATGGTGGAAAGATTCACACGAAAAATATCCACTGTGTCAGTTTTATATTTCCTTGGCTCTGCAAACACCCCAGGCATCATCCCCTTTTAGCCACCCCCGTCGAGCTTTATCGTACCGTATAGCTCTGTTCCTTTTCCGTAATTCCCGATTCGAGTTTCTTCGCGTCAAGAATTTCGCATCCGCGAAACTTTCATAATTACAAAGTTTGTCGGGGTTGTGAAGAAGGGGTAGTAAAAGGGAGGGGTGGGGGGTTGGACCGAGATGCCTAAGCGAGGTGATCTCGCGAAGCTGCAGCGATGCTTCTTCTCATCCGTTTTCTCTCGTACGCGCGAGAAGCATAGACGTCAAGGAAACTCGATGGAGACGTCCATAACGAGCTTCGAGAGTAATTTTAATAAATCCACGAGCTTGCAGGGTACAGTGCGTAAAATGGAAAATTTACGAAGCGATCCGATTTCAGATTTTGAAGTTTTATCGATTGCTCGTATTGGCCTCGTCGTGCATAACAACAAAGTTGAATAAAGTTACAATGAAAAATCTTTCGACAAGAAAATAATTAAGGGTGGAAACAAAAATCTAAAAAAACGAAAGCTTTTTTTTATTTTTTTTTATTTTCGAAAACTTGAAAAAAAATAACATTCCAGATGAATAAGATCGTCGAGTCTCTAGCTTTGGAAAGTTTCGTCGTAAGATGAAGGTTTGGTACGATTGAGAATCGAAGAGCTTGCTCGAGACTCTCGAAGTGTGTTTGTTTGGGCAAGTTTTGGCCCTCGCTCCTTTCTGAGTTCTGTCACTCCTCTCCAATTTTCCGAACGACTGGAAAAAAGCTCCATCGAGACGAAACTCGAAACTCGATTGGAGTAGAGTTCGACGCCAATATATTTCATGTACTCTCTGTTTTTCGTCATCATCGATATTAGTCTGTTTTTTTTTTTCGAAAAAACGCTTTTCTTTTTTTTTTATTGTTATAAATCGATAAAAAAAAATACATATAAAAATTTTTTTATTCATCGATGAATAAAATTTTCAAATATTTTCTGGATAAAATTATCGTTCTATTGAAAGAGCA
Organism: Netelia virgata; assembly: GCA_951802705.1. Lineage (NCBI taxonomy): Eukaryota > Metazoa > Arthropoda > Insecta > Hymenoptera > Ichneumonidae > Netelia > Netelia virgata. Next base: position 14,145,897 of record OX637867.1, on the reverse strand, counting down.
ACATCGATTAAATATTTCCTCGTCGTTGCCCTTTTTTTTCTCTCTCTCTCTCCTTTCTCGTCTCTCGGGCACTTTCGAGCTTTCGTCCACTTCGAGGGACTTTGGCTCTCGCGTGGACGGTGACAAAGGGATGAGAGGCACGAGCAAAAATAGCTCGAAGGAGAGAGAGAGAGAGAGAGAGAAAAAAGGGGGCGAGACGACGACGAGAACTCTTCGAGTCTCTTGGAGAACATTTTTCATCTGCAGCCTCGGTACTCGAGGCACGTATCGGCTGTCTGAAATCGAACGCAGTTCGCGTTTTCGCCCAGCGCTCTCTTCCACTTTCCACGTGGCCGACAATCCGACCTCCGGCCGAGCTGTATATATTCAGCGATTTGGAATAGGGGTAGGAAAAAAGCTTGCTTGTCCAGTACGGAGCTTTCACTGCATCGAGGAGAACCTGACCCCTTACGTTTCGCGAGCATCTTCCTTTTTTTCAGTCTGAATATTTTACTACCCTTGTAGCAGGGATGAATTTAATTCGGAAAGTACGTGTACGTTCTCCTCAAACAGAATTCTCATGAATTCTGTCAGAAAGGATAAGATAATTCGGATAAAAATATATAAAAAACGAGATAATCTAGATAATTGAGATAATCGAGATTGATTAAATTATCTAGATTCATAAGATGAAGTAGATAAATTATAATATTACAAATTCGAGAAATTTCCTCGATTTTTATGAGCTTTGAATGAAATTAGACCATTTGGAAGAAAACATTCTGAATGAGATAATCTAGATGAACTGTATTATCTAAAATAATAAGATAAATAAAATAAAATAAATCAATTAGAAAATTACCAATACGATAACATTTTTAGCCGGATAATTTCCTTTTTCAAGATAATACAAAATTATCTAAACGAAAAATTGAACATCGTTGTTTTTATTTTTTATTTGTTTCTTCTATTATTCGTACTTTGTCATATTTTCAAAAACGGTGTATTAAAAAAATCGGGACTCGCAAAAAATCTCGATTTATTCAAACGAATGGATGTGGCTCGGTGTTCGCACGGTATTTATTACAAGCCGGCGAAAAGAGAGTCCGCGACTCGTAGAAACAAAATGCTTCGTGCCGTCCTTTAACCCCTTCTTTTTTTTCTCCCTTTGAGCTTCCCTTGTACCGTATCAACGGTGCACCTCGTCACGGCTCTTTCACGCCCGCACAGTTTCTCGGAACTGTACTGACGAGAAGCCATTAGGGGGTGGATAATTTTCCGAGGGCGCGCACCCCTGTCTCGGTACAACGAGAGTGACGCCTTTGACGACGCGAAAGCAAGGAGAGATGAAAAATGCGCCATCTAGCGCGAAATGAAAAAAAAAATTGTAAAACGAAAATATGAAAAAAAAAAAAAAAAAAAAAAAACACGTTTGTGACGTTCTGGGTCTCGTCGCGTTTCTTATTATCCACCCCGAGAACGAAATATCCACCTCTGGTTTGCATTCGAAAGTCCTCGAGGTAAAATAAATTGTCGGTACTGCGAGCTAAAAATTGTTGGTGCCGAATTAAAAATACCAAGTGCCAAATTCCTCGGGGTGTTAATAAAAATGTTCTTCATTTTCAGCACTGAAAATGCAACCCCACAATTTTTTTTTGTTCCGTTTTCGAAATTTTTTCTCGCGGCGACAAAAAAGCAAAAACAAAAATTCCACTCTCATCCGAATCTCGTTTCGTAAAAATCGTTTTCCCATTTTGTCAGATGGTGTGCATCCCCCTGATCGAGGCAAGCCTATATATATATATTTTTTTATGCGAGCAGTAACAGTTTCGTTCGTTCGATCGTGACAATATAATAATGACATTGCCGAATGCAAAATGGCGGTGGCAATCGAATTATCCGTCGGATAAAATTGTTTCTTCACGTTGGCGTTTACCCCTCCCTCAACCCTTCGAGATAATCGTCGATTTTTACGACGATCGAGAAAATGCACGATCGTCTTGAATTAAATTGGGGTAGTTTAGGATGATATTACGACGAGCAGGAAAATGAGGGTGGAAAATATCGAAGGGATGAATTTTATTTGCATCGATCGAAAATCGTGAATTATTTTCTCTTTATTATTCGAAACGTCGGAATTATTTTTCGAATTATTCTGTCGCTAAAAAATATTCGAAGATTTTTTTGTTTTTTTCTAGGGGATGCTTTTTGCGGTTCAGGGTGAAAATTGTCCGATTTGAAGATCGTGCGAGATTGAGGGAGGGGGGGGGGGGTGCTGAGAGGAAAAGAAGATTTTTAGTCGTTACATAATTCATGGGGGAATCTTATTGGAATTGAAGAGGGTTGTTGGCTTATTTCAGGACTAGAGGAACCCTTGTCAAACGCCTTCAACATCTACGACCTGCAACCCCCTTCCCCTCTTACCCTCATTCTTGCTTCTTCTCTTTTTTCCTTCTTCTCATCTCTTTTTTTCTCCTCGCTTACTATATCGCCTCTCCCACGTTCCACCATCGATTTCTTCCCACTTAACCATTTTTTTATTCATTTTTTTATTTCGTTTTTCCAAAAATCCAAGCTCGAAACGTCATCGATCATTTTTGGCTAATTTTACAGATGTAAAAATATCCACGAGGCAGCCTTCTCCTTCAGTCAACTAAAAACTAATTAATTCTAATTGATCGAAAAAATGTCATCAAGTTTTTCGATTTTTTGAAAAATAATTTTTTATTTTTCGAAATGAAAACAACATAAAAAAAATATATCTCGGATTCGAGTGGTCGAAAAAAGTTTGAAACAAATCAGAGACTCGTTTTACGAGGGGTAGTTACGTAAAATAAATTGTCGAGCGAATCCGAAGTATCGAATAAAAAATCGTCGAATTGACATGGAACGCCCCATATATACGTCAGTCTTTATCGTCTGTGCTGGTTGCATGTCGTATCGCGTCTTGATACGAGACGCCCGGCTAGCTTCTCTTCCGGAAAAGCTAGCTGTGTGTCACCTGGCACGTACAGGTCTTCGCCCATGCAACAACCCCCTGTGAATGCCTCTCGCAACATCCGTCTCTTCTTTCGCACCCTTTCTCTCGAGGCGACGTCGTCGTCTTCGCTTTTCAACTTCCTGCCTGGCAATTTCCTTCAACCCTCTCCCTGCCCTATTTTTCCGTCGCAACCCCCTTAACTTTTCTCCCTTTAGCCTGTTTGATACGGGGGTTGAAACTACCCCCGGTCGAGAAAAACATACACTAACGACCCACGGGGTTAATGATTCTTCTTCTTCTTCTTCTTCTTCTTCTTCTTCTTCTTCTTATTTTTTTTCTCTCACCCCTATTTGCTCTTTTTCTTTGTTTTTTTTCGTTACCAACGTCCGTCCTACGCGAAACCGGATGGCCTCGAGCAACCCCCGGTGGTGTTTCCTCCCTCGACTTCTCCGGAGACTTCTACTTCTTGTATTCTATCGCGAGCTCGGGATCCGAGGAGAGATATCGAAACAAAAAAAAGAACGAGGAGGAACGACGAATGCGAAAGGGGTTGAAACAAAATTCACACTTTTTTTCCATCGATATTATATTTTTCAATTGATAATTTTTAATAATAAAAAATTATCGATTCGAATCTTTTTACGTTGCTTGGGGGAAAAAAACAAGGGCGAGTTTTTCGAACGATTTTTAAATCCAGCCTGAATATAACTCGTCGTGAATTCGTCGCTTCGTGCGATAAAAACTTTAATTGTCCCTTCGTCCTTGTAGTTATATAAAAAAAAAAAAAAAAAAATTCATCGAAAAACGGAAAATAAAAAAAATAAAACATGGCTTTCGCGAGGGCCTGGAGGGTGAAATTTATTTCTCGTTGCCTAGCAGCTGCCCGTGACAAAACATTCCGTCGCCTATTATTTCTCGTAACAAGCACGGATGTATTCGAAGCTGCGGCCGGGCGTGGTCTTCCGGTTTATGAAATGTTATTTACGTAGACGTATATATATACATTTTTTAAAACGTATCCAGGAGTACGTCGAGCCAGGACCACGCTCGCAATGCTTCAAAGGATATTAGTGAATCCCTGGACGCTGATAAGATTCCCATTTAGATTGTGGATTCCCGGGACCACGAGTTCTCTCTCTCTCTCTCTCTCGCTCTCTCTCTCTCTCTCTCTCTCTCGCTCCGCTTTTCAAAAAGCCCACGACTCGAGAGATTCATCCGGATTCTCGTGTAAATTCCCAGGAACGTCGAATTCTTTTAACGAATTTCAACGATTTTTCGTGTCACAGTCGAGACAGAAATAAAAAAACAGGGTTGACAAATTGATGGAGGGTTGAAATTTCGTTGAAAAATGTCTTTCGAAATTTATTCTTGATTTTGTACAAATGAAGAATAACTTTTTTTTTTTTTTTAGAAATATTAGGGGTTGTTTCGGTGAGAAGTTGTGCTTCCTTGAGAAAATTCGAGAAAAAAAAGCTACGTAAATAAAGTTGTATATTTTCCGATTCTTCCTACCTTCCTTCCTTCCGGATTAAATTATCGTCGTGCTTTCCGTTGCCTGCGAAATAACGATATAAAACAACCCCCTCGTGTCCACAAACACAAAAAAAAAGAAAAGAAAACAACCCCCTCGTACGAAGAACGCACATGGGGACGATTAATCGAGTAAAATAAGGGCGATCAGTACGTCGAGACCGAGACGTGCGATTTTCGTTCTAGGGGATGAAAAATTCTTCGATAGAAAAAGACGAATGGACGAGCCATAAGTTTATCTCGTTGGTTTCGCGAACGAGCGTTCATTGTCGTAAGCATAGTTGGGGCGTGACCGGAATTTCCTCGCCGCACCACCGCGCAGAAACATCCCTTTCCAAGATTTTTCCAACCCCCGGGATATCCGCCGCAACCCCTACGAGTCAGAGATCGCAAACACCCCTGCGACAATTTTCATTCTCGATTCCGCAAATTGATACGAAACATTCAAGAGGGTTGTTTTGAATTTTTTTAATTAGGGGTGGTTTTGTTGTTCGAACACAATGTGTGTGAAAATAGGGTTGGCTTTCATGCAAGGGTGGGAAAGTAAAGGTTCTTTGAACTTTATACCTGAGGCGAGCGTTACACCCTATGTCGTAACCCACCCTTGCTCGAGCGTACCTGCTACGCAACCCCCGATCGATGATGGTGTTTTCATTCTTTATTTTTTTTTTTTTTTTTTCTTCTTCTTTTTCTTCTTCTTTTTCTTCCTACTACCCCGCTTTAACGACATCACCCTCGCCACTTTTCGCGACGTGCCGAGCATATTTTTACTCCGTCGCGGCTGCGTCGCCGACCTCGATGTCGACGGGGGTTGAAACAACCCCCGCTGGAGTCTGGAGGAACGATAATAAAAAGAGAGCCATCCAAGCTAGAACAATGTGATGCGCGTGGATGTAACAGAAATAACTAGGCACTGCGCGTGGGCGTGAAATTTTACGATAAAACTCGACACGACTCGATATTTCGAACGATAAATTTACTTTGCAAATCTCTCGAGGATACTGCGATAAACCGCGAATTTTTCGATGTTGGGAAATTTTTGGGCCCGATTTATTTCGTCCGAATTATTTTGGGACGTGTTTACCAAAGGGTTGGAAGTTTCGAATTAAAAAAAAATAATAATAATTACAAGTTTTTGTGAATTTTTTTCAAGGGTTGAAAATTGTTTTTTTTTCGAAGGGTGTGACATTTTTTTAAATATTATTTTTTTTTTAATTTTTTTTTTAATCAATTTTCAGTGATTTTTGTTTTCTTCGTTCGTTGAAAATTTCGTCGCGAGTTTATCGAGTTTTCGGGGATTATTATTGGACGAAGCGAACATAATGCAAATATATATAAACTCGAAACGGCATAGGTCCGTAGTCTCGTGGCTATGGGAGTACGAGTGCTCGAAGAGAGAGAGAAAGAGAGAGAGAGAGAGAGCGAGTGGCCTCGTCGCTATCGGGTGGTACACTCAACGAGCATCACTAATACTCTCTACGGCCACTTGATCGCGTACCGGAAATCGCGATAATGCTCCCTGGCACGTTAAGTTGATACGACAACCAACTACCACGATGTATAGCCCTAAACGCACCAACCCTTTGCTCCATTAGTTATCGATCGTGGCTAATTAATAAAACGGGGGTAAGCGTACGTACTGAAGCGATCACGATGTTGTCGGTGCATTCAACAACCCTTGTTTCTACGTCAACCGGACGTAACTCACCCCTTTTCTTCGTAATTACATTATTACGTGGAGAATTTATATCGACGATGAGATCGTCTTACGACGTAGTAGGAATGGAGGGATTATGTCGTCGAGTGAAATTATTTTTTTGAATTTGAGAATTTTGTTTTTGTTTGTATTTTAGAAAGGGGTGGAAATTTTCAGAAACCTGTTTATAGCCCCCCATGCGAGCCTACGAAGAGGAACGAGATCGTAGGTTTTCGTCGAGGAAAGTTTCGCGAAATGACGCCTTGGAAAATTTCATCCCCTATTGAATTTATATATATATATATATATATATATATATATATATATATATTGTTTTTTTTTTGTTCAGGGGTGGAAAAATCAATAAATGAGCGATCCAGCCAATATTTCCATACCGAGACGGAGACGAGGGTTAATATTCCATATTTTAGGACGAGGCCTGTCTCACCCTCGCACAATGTTCCCTTTTTTACCGTGACCCTCATCTTTTCTTTCATTTTTTTTTACCCCGTCACTTTCTCCCTCCACCAACGTTAATATAGCGCGTACGTTATTTGGAAATTTTCCACGATCGTTGGTCTCGGTCTTTTTCTTATAAGAACCCGGATCGAGGGACGCGCCCGGCACACCACCGATTTACCCAACCACCCCTTTCTTGTTTCGCTTTTTTTTTCTTTTTTTTTCCATGCGGAAATTTTTGGCCCACAGGGAAAATGGAAGTGGACATCTCTGGAATATCTTGTGACGTCGTTCGCCTTGATATATTTTTTTCTTTCTCCATGCGAATTATGTCGAAAAAAGTATAATCGAAGGGTCAATGTCGAGCGGGGGACCACGGGAGCGACGTGAAGCGTTATAAGGACGAGGCAGGACAAGAAGATCGATGGAACTATATTGGAGGGCATAAATTTCATTCTCGTTAGACTCGCTAATTAACCAGTATCGAAGGTACTACTATGGTATTCGTGTTATACGGGAAAATTCCAATGAAAATATAGCACTTAAAAAATATTTTGAAGAACATTTTTTGTTTTACCATTTTTTAAGGGTATTTTTTTGGTGGTCATATACTTGCAAAGTTTTGTCAAACTTTTGTTCCTATTGAACGGATTTTCTCAAGCACTTAAAAAAATCGCAAATTTCCCGCTGACGATTAATATCACGGTTCCTTTCGAATATTATTACACAGGTGAAAAGTCGAAAAAAACGTGAAATTTCAGCGTTTTTCGGGGATTTTGGACATTAGATTCGAACTATCGAACGAATAACCATGATTTTCGTAATGCGCGGGAAATTTCCGATCGAATACCGTGGTGTTGAAATATTTTTAGTGAAAAAAGTTTTTTCCCACCCACGGAGCTATTTTTTTGGGGGAAAAAATTCACCACGGCCACAAAAATAAAGATATCCTGATTTTTCTTGCGCCATTCTTCTCGTCTCGGCGAGGTCTTCAAATAGTTATTGGTACTATTTTCTGTAGGACTAACGCGAACCGAGATAAAGAAGCGCGAAAAGTCGTTTTTTCGCGTTTTTATGAACCCATCGAAATTCACGATGTATCTAATTCCGGTAATTTTTAATCGTTTCCGAAGCTCTAAAAACCTGTGTCGATCGTAAATTTCCCGTACAACAAGAAAATGCCGGTTTCGCTTTTGATTTTTGAGATTTTATCGACCTTAAGCGGGAAAATCGTTATTTTCGGTTTTTCGCACTTTTCTCCCAGAGTTTTTGAGCTATCGGGAAAAAATGCCCCATAATTTTCATCAGGGCGAAATTGCCTATCGAATGGCATTTGTGAAAATTTTCCGCGGTAAAATTTTTTATTTTCGAAACCCCCGGTCGCAAAGTTGAACATTAGGGTCGAAAAATCGACCTTTTTGAATTTTATCTTTTTTCCACACTCTTAAAATCTATATCGATCGGAAATCGCGCGTTGATCACGAATCCGTCGGGCGATAATTTCTGGGTGAAAAAGTGAAAAAACGTGAAATTTCACAGTTTTTGTCGAGATTTTGTCTATAAATTGCAAGCTCTTGAATGAACGACTATAAGTTTCGTGTTGTACGGGAAATTTCCGATGGAAATCAACCTTTTCAAAGTTATTTTCGGGATAAACCAATTTCACTCCCTCGAGGTTCTTTTTTGCTCGTCAAACCCCCTACAAAAATAGCACACCAGCACATTTCTAGTAAATACTATAGTTCAATCTTTATTTTAATTGCTACGACGAGTCAGAATCGACATAATTATTGTCCACCCACATGCCGCGTATATACATATCAAACGAGTAAATGTACCAGATTCATGCTGGACATTTAATAGCGAAGGAAATGCCCGCGCTGAGGTTTTTAAAGTTTAATGTCGCTTGGTCTGAATTAAAGTGGAAGCGTCGTTTTCAGACGGGCCGCACGGGGTACCGTTTACGATAGTGGTGGGACGGTCGAACGACGAAGCCACGAACTCGGCCGTAAACTTCTCGTCCTTTTCTTTCTGTGAGCGCATACCGCGATTCATTCCTCCTCCCTTTTTCCTATTTTTCTCTTTTTACTCCCCGAGGTAAACCCAAAGGTCCTAAGCGTCACAGAGGAAAAGCAGGGAGACGAAAAGATGCGTCGCTACGGTTCAACCGACTGCGTTCTAACGCGTGCGGTCGGCTAAAAAAAAAATCACCCCCGGGATTTTTCATCCCCCCGGCCAGGACGTTAGTCTCGTAAAGCTTGTTCACCGTGCGATAGGCTTTTCACCCTTCTTACTTCTGTTGTACGAGAAACTGCCAAGAACTTATAATATAAGTCATAAAAATGTTGTTTTTACGAAATTGCAAAAAATAATTCAATTATCTAAATCGATTTGAACTTTTGAATATTTCATTTCATTCTTCATTGGCATTGGCATGTTTCGTTTCAAATATTTCCGGCCACGTTGCAACTAGAACGAAATTTTGTTGTTTCGAGGGAAAAAAAAAAAAAAAACTTCCCCTAGTTCATTCTTCCACGATTCTTCCGATAATTTTTTTACCCCTATTTTTCTTCACTTTTTTATCCTCCTTGGCATGTAATGCACGCGTGAAAAGAGCTCCGTCGCCGGAAGTAGAACGTCCGCTTGGGCGAGAAGGAAGGGGAGATAGGTAGTGGAAGAACGAAGAAGTGGAAACAGCCACGAGTTCACTGTGTCTATACTCCATTTTGTACCCCAAGAGGTATGCACTCCCCACCTGAATATATCGATCGTCGCACGTACATCGAGAATTTTCACGATTTTCTCGTGTTCCTTCAGGCGTATGTACATCGTCGAGGACAGTGAGAACGACGTTGGGAAACGTTCGACGTACTTCGTATATACGTCTGACTGAACACTGACAGTATCCACTTAAAATCTTTCCATATCCCTTACCTTATACATTCTTCCCACTTCTGATAGCTCGAATCCATCGAAATATCGTCGTTCTTGTTTTCCTTATGATATACACGTCGCCCGGAGTAATGAAAATCGGATGAAGTTTAAGGGTAAATTCATTTTTTAATCGAAAAAAAATTATTTTCAAGAAAATTTCTTTAGAACACGCGAATAATCTTCTTAAAACGACACACAAATAAACAAAATAAACGATAAAATATGTTCCAAACAATGGATCAAGTCTACAAAATATTAAATTGGTTAATTACCTTCGTCATTAACCGATTAAAAAATTAATTATTCCAGTTCCAGTCGCTCTTCGTTGAAATCGATGTCTGACCAAATCCTGACTCGAACTACTAGTACCTGTTTTCTTTCAGAAAATTTCAATTTTCACCCCTATTTCGCTCTATTTTGAAATCAACCGTGATCTACACCATGCTTTTATTAATAACTCGTGTATATTACGTAAACGTAATTATCCCGGAGTGTAATTATATTAATAAACCAGTTTTCAAGCTGATACGTATTTCGATACGAGGTTGAACAGGCTGTCCATGGTGGCAGTGTCTCTCAATGTTCTCTCGCATCGTGCATCAACGACAAGACTAGGGCTCTTCAGAGTGCAAAATCGATTATTTAGTAATATATCTCACGGTTTTGGTGGCACTTTCATCGAAATGGAGCAACAGAGAGAGAGAGAGAGAGAGAGAGAGGAAATGGTAAAATCGACAACAGTCCCCCACTGTCCCATTTCTATAAACCACCCCGTACATACACGAACGATATATCCCAGTGTGAGAATTAAGCCAGAGAACCAAAGTTTGTCTAGGTTGAACAAAGACACGAGGTAAAGGACGAACTGTGAGGGAGTTGAAGGTTGAACGAGGAATAAGGGGTAGGAAACGTAAACTTCCACGATACACAGCGAACCTTAAATCATCACGACTGTTCGGAGCAAAGGAACGCAAATTCATCCCTAACAAAAATCAAACTTTGAAAACTGAAAAATAAAACATTTTTTTTTCCAATATTTTCACCCTTAAATTTGTTTTCCAGGGTACCAAATTTTTTTTTGTTTTCCTTTCTAGGCCGTTCCTTTTTCCTCTTCGTTCAATACTACGTAAAAAAAAGTGCCAGAACGACGCGTACTTTGTAATGTTTTACGGGTTTTACGGATCATTGAAGTTTGACGACAGTCAAGGCGCGTTAGCACCGCGATTATTGGCCCGAGCCCACGGGATGAGAACGAGGTACATTGGAAAATGTCCCTTGGGGGATGAGGAATATAAAACTTAGGGGTTTACCGCGTTGGCCAAGTTACGCCGAGCGAGCCAATAAACCAGAACGCACGACGATGATGGCGAATGGTGCCATTTTTTGTTTCTTTTTTTTTCAACCCCCAACCCTTATTTTTTTTATTAACTTCGTTCTAATAATGACAACAGTAACGACGCAAAATGGATGTCGTACCGGTAATCAGAACAACCCCGACGATGTCCGGAGCATCCCTGAAGGGTTGCGAATGAGGGAGAGGGCGAAATGGCCAACTTTTTTTCCAACCCCCTTATACACATTTTTACTACCCCTTCGTTCGTGGTTCGATGCGATGATGCGCTCACGCCAGGGGGGCGATAAATTATTTCGCTCCATTTCGAAAATCGTACACTGCTAGGGGTGAACTTTCGTTTCACCTCCAAGCGTCGCAATTGTTTTTTTTCTTTTTCCAAGCAACATGGGAAACGGGTTAATACTGACGACGAGAGGCGGAAAGAGAGATTAACTTTTTTTTTTCGTGGAAAAGCATGTTTACCGTTTTCCCCCCCTTTTTTATCATCCCCTCCCTTTACCGGCGGGGGAATTTTTCGTGATCCGAATTAATATTTTTGGTGGAAACGTGTTCTTCTTCTTTTTTTTTTTGATACTTATTGCTATTTGAATAAATCACGGTGGCACGAAGCTTTGTATTTTTTTTTTGTTATTTTTGTTAATGAGAAAACGTGATTAAAAATTTCAATGAGAACGAGAATGAACGAGGGGAATAACATTTCGAGCGTGAATTTTTTTTTTAATGGCCGAACATTGCCCGAGGCCAATTTTATGAATGGAAACAAAAATTGTTTTCCGAAAGCTCCATTTTTCTCCGATTGACGAAGCTCGTTAAGCTTTCAGCGAAGCTTGCCCTCTCGTCATCGACGTTACTTTAAACGTCGCGCGGCTTTAAAAGTCAAAGCCCCCCGGCCGGCAAGATGCTTCCTCGGTTCAGTGACGAGGCAAAAGCTTCTTCGAGCTTTCCAATAATTTTAATATCGAGGGGGATGTTTTTTTTCCATTAAGCAAAGATTTTTCATTCGTCGTTCGAGGCGTGACAAAGTACGACGTACGAGAATTCTCAGGGTGCTTTCAACAAGGAGATAATAATTATTGAAATTAATTATTAAACGAATTTTAACAATATATATTTTGTTTATAATTTCAAAAATTGTATTCACTTTTTTTCGTCCAATGGGAGAAAATCCGTACGTGGAATTAAATAAAACAAATTCTCGAAATACACAACGATGCATTTCCTATGTCGCGAGGGTGGCAACTGCATTTTGAGGGTTGGAGGGTAAGAAAAATACAGCGATAGCGCGTCGCGTTGGGAGAATGGGGGATGAGCTTTGTATACGAAATTCGTGCAATCGGAGCTATAACAACACATCGGGTTATTGCTGGAGAGAGAGACAAAAAGTAGAATGGGACGAGAAAGGGTGTGAGTGAGAGATATAGAGTAAGGGATGAAGGGTAAAAATGCAAAGCAGACCAGCTTTATGCAAAAGGTCTTCTGTTACCAATTCACTCTTCTGGGCTCTTTCGCATGGCCTCCAGCTTCTCGCTTATCACTGCGCCTCTCGGCCTCCACGCACCCCTGTGCATTTTTTCTCACTTTTTTTTTATTTTTATTTTATTCTCTTCCATTTGTTGTTTTTTTCCTTCTACTCTTATTTTACTGCTCGTGTCGTACGCAAATGTGCGACGGAAGGAAAGAGAAAAAAAAATTAGCAAAAAAGAGAAGAACAGAAAAATTTCGAAATAAAAAAGAAAACAAAAATTCTATACCACCCTTCCCGAGCCAAGGCTACTCGGAATGGATTAATCCCGTGGTTTGTACGGGAGATAAATTCACCGTGATATTCGTCGTCCAGTGTTATTGTCAACTGGTTGAAAATATAGTTTTCCGTTTTTTTTTTGTACAGTTAGGGGTGAGAATTTTTTCTCTCGCACATTTTTTGTGTTTTTTAAATACTGTTTTTTATTATTTTCGCGTTGTGACGCGAACTTAAACAGAAACGAGCCGAGAGTGTTTTTAGTGAAATGAAGGGTGGTAAATATCTCGGGGCGATAGAGGGTTGATTTATACTTTCGGAATAAAAAAAAACAACAACAACATTTTTGCTTCCAGTCAACAGTTTTTACAACTCGACGAATGGCTAATTACTTCGAGGGCGCGAGGCCGTGTACAACCCCTAGGGCGCTATAAACAATACATATTTATATTCGTTCGACGAAGCTGCCTAGTGAAAGTCAGCTTTGTAAATTCTCGCGAAATTCATACGAGAACATTTTTTACATTCCATTATTTTCTCTCGCGATAAATACGTCGGGTCGAAAAGTAATAAGGGATGAAAAAAATGGATTTCGATTCAAACGTTGAAAAAAAAAAAATACAAAAGTAAAAATATCGAGATAAATCGACAATTTAAAAGAAACGAAGAGAGAGGGGTGTAAAAAATAGGGGTGCGAGAGACCGAGGGGTAGACAGACGAGACGTCGCGGGTGTCAGACAAGGGGTTGCCTATCAGGGACGCGTGTCCGCCTTGAAAACACGAGATGCGAGAAGACATTTTTTTCTTTCTATTTTTCACCCCCATTTTCTTTTCTTTTTTTTCACCTCGTGCTGTAACAAGCCACTGGCTCGTCCACTAGACACGACCAGTGCCATCCGAGCGTTGCGACATATCCATTTTCTCACGGCTCATTAAGCGTCGCGTACGCCACGCACGCGGTTTTTTTTTTTTTTTTTTTTTTTTTTCTTTCTTTTTCATTTTCGTTTTGAGAGTCTTTCGAGAAAAGACGCGAAAGTTCTCGAGTCACGTACACCAGAGGACTCCAGTGAATTTTTATGAAACGAAACGAAGAAAAAAAACTCTCTAAAATATCAATCTTTTTTTAATTTAATTTTTTTTTTATTTTCAAAAAATTCGAATGTTCTAAAATAATTTCCAGTGTCCTTATTAATCCAGCTGCAAGTTCCCTGCAGCTATGGTATACGTAACGAGAGCATGAATTTATTTATTTTTCATTGTTTTTTTTTTCATCCCCCATTCCCTACGGGAAGTGGGGGTTGCACTTGAATTTTATAGAATAATGTACAAATGGACTCGGTGGCAAAGGTTTCGTGTACATTATGCAGCGTTTCTCGGTCGAGTTTTCCATCCCTCGCGTGAGTTTGGACGAGATCGGAACGCCACCGTTCCACCCCTTGATCCAGGGCCACCCTTCTGTTTTCCCTACCCCCTTGCAACGTTCGCCGTTGCACCAAGACAATAGTTGCTCGTTCGATAAATCACCGGTTTATGGAAACAACGGGTTTACACCCCGCGGCTTTTCCACGGACAATTCTTGTTCAACCCCCTCCAACCCCCTCGACCTCAACGTATATACGTTTTGTTTTTTTTTCTCGCCTTCGCTATTTTACCGGATCCTCGAATTTAATGAAAACAGCTAATTTTACGAGAAATAAAATCGATTTAGTACGAGGATCAGAGTAGGTTGGAAATTTTGTCGCGAGTTTTACCAAAACCCCAACCCTTGTGCTTTTTTTTTTTTTTTTTTCTCACGACGTGCCTTCCCTCGTACAAATTATCGCTCGCGTATGCTTCACGACCCTCTCGCCATTAGGAACTTTTTATATCGACGACCACCAAACCCCCATCCCACCCTTCGAGCTTTTCCTACCCCCTCGAAACCTTTATAGCAACCCCCTCTCGCACGAACGTTACTTATTACAATTCTCTCGATAAATTTTCACGTTTTGTTCAACGATGTACCAACCCCTTTTGCATTATATCGTTACCTACCCCTACGCTCGGCTTTTGCAAATAAAATTCAATTTCAATCCCTTTACTCCCTCCCTCTCATAGTATTTATGTCTCTAGCGAGGTTTTTACGGGGTGCTTAATTTTTGCACAATGTTTCGAGTGTTCCATAATTAAAGTACTCGGCTGTTCCTCTATACAAAAGTTATTTCGGCAGGGACAACGTACTAGCCGAATATTTATCAATTTTGCGAAGGATGAAATTACCCTCGACGGGGAGAAACACTCGATGAAAAATGATCCCGGTGAAATATGTTATGGAAAATCAACAGTTTCGAAAGAGGCTCGCAGTGTGCCATAGCAAATTTCAATTTGCAATTTTTAATTAATTTTTTCGTAATTTTCAACATTTAAAAAAAAAATCGTGATTTAATCAAATGGACGATCCTCGAGGGTTTTTCATGAAAATTATCGACTACGATAATGATATTGCGACAAAAATTACTACGAATATTCGACCCTCTCGACACAATATTCAATTTTTATTAAATTTTTTCGAAATTTTACAATTTTTCGAAAAATTCCTTTTTCAATAAAACTCAAAATTCTCGGCTAATTTTCTCGTCAATTACATGCTAGAACGATGGCATTGCGACAAATTTTCGTACAAATTTTGAACGCTGTAAACAAATTTGGTGACAGAAAAACACATTTTTTTGAAAATTTAATATTTGATATTCTCAACAAAATTCGAGTGAACTATAATAATTCCAATGTATTATAAGACGTGAGACGAGAAAGGGCAAGAGGGAGGGAGAAGGCTCGTAAATCTCCAACAGCCGAGACTCGACGCGCCTTCTCGCATAATTTTCATTTCCACACCCGAGTCGAGGAACGAAGTGTCGCATGCGCCGGCCAGCCAGCAGTCGCGACGACGACGACGACGACGACGTCAGCGTAGACTTCCCCTTTGGCACGGATCGTCACTTTAATTACAACCTCGCACGCGTTTAATGAGCTTTGCCAAGGTGTAATGAGCGAATCGATAAATATCGCGAATACGTGATAAGCCCCTGGCTCTATAAACTTAATTATTCCCTTTATTATAATCTCTACCCCGACGTAACGACGCATCGGCGATTAAAATCGACAGAATTAAAAAAAAAAGAAAATTTTTAATTTATTAAATTTTTTCAACCTAGTCGAATAATATTTTTTCAAAATTTCAATAAAAAGCGACGAAAAATCTCGATTTTCCCACCCTAATAACAAAGTCAATGTATCGTTGTACAATCCTTCGACAAATTATCCAAAATTTGTATCGTATTTCGTACTTTTTTTTTGGAATTTTTAACCAATTCGTCGAAAGATTCTCAAAGTAAAAAAAAAAGAATCCTTTTAACGTCGCAGTTTCGACGATTTCTCATTTACAGCAAATAGATACGATTTTTTTTCAATAATTGCTGCATACCGACGCGAGTACGGGGTAAATTTATCATCCCTCGAGGCGTTTGTGCGCGTATGAAATTTCAAAGTCTTGCGAAAAATGTGTAATCGTGTACGGTCGAGTAATGTTTCTTTGTAATTGCTCGACGTCGAGGCAACTGCTGCCACTCTTTGTACGAATACAAACAGAAGTAGCTCGCCCATATATATATATATATCATTAAGCGTTAATTAATCACGAGCTCTACTCAAGTTGATTCATTTTTCTATTATCCATCTGCTGTCGGAGGAAAAGTCTACGAGAGAGAAAAAGGGATGATCGGACTTTAGCCCGGAAGGTTTCGAAGTAAATGATGCCTCCATATTCATTTCATCGTTCGAGCTCTCGGGCAAAGTCCCAGGTGCGCGAGGATATTTTCCTTCGTGCGGGTTTATTCCTCTCGACGAGAGAAACTACCCCAGGGAGAGGGATGAAACAGGAAAGTGGTTGAAAAACATATACCAGGCTAATTGGATATCTCACAATGTAAAATTTTTTCTTTCGAACACGCTCCATCACATTGCTCGATAAAACGCCCCATTTTATAAAAACAGACAAAGAACAAAAAACGAGAAAAAAAAATCGGACTTTTAATAACAATGGTTTTACTTCGTTACTCGTTGGATTTTATTCAAGTCGTGACGTTCGTCAATGATGACTGTAATAATATTTTTTAACGAATTTTCGAAGAAAGGAAAAAAACTCGTTGAAAGTTTTTTTGTTTTTTTGTTTTTTTGTTTGTTTGTTTTTTTTTACGACCGGGTCAGCAGCAAATCACGGATGGGTTCGAGAATCGAGAAGAGGAAGAGGGATGATTTTATGTGCTGGTGCCAGAGTTATTTGCTCCGATCTACCTGAAAAAAGAGGGGTGGGGGAAAAGAGAGAGAGAGAGGATTGGCAAGGAGAGGCAACGAGCAAAAGCGTTACAAGGATCGAGTCTCAATTCGAATCTCCTTTGCCACCGTGAGACTAAATAAATAAACAGCTGTCGACCCTTCGCAAATCCTCCCCTTGGATCCTTCTCCGGGCTTCTTCTCTCTTTTTCTTCGAGACGTACGAGACGAAGGGAAAACGCGACGTTATTTACAGAACGGTCTAGGCGAAGACGTGTTAAGCTCGAAGAAATTTGCACGCGAGGTCTCTTACCTCCATCTTTTATTCTCTCGAGGATATGTGAAAAATAAAAAAATACAAAAATTTTATCTCGAGTTTCACGTGTAGATATAAAATATTTCAAACGACCCGGATCTCGATTCCTTCCCTGTATTAAGTTTTCCCATAAGCGAGTCGAGTTACGGAAATTCAGTCAAACGTTTCGTCTTTTATGTTTATTTTTACATAAATTGTAATTTCAAATTTCCCGCCAATTTACTTGTAAACTCTCGCTTTCTCGTCGTTTAACGAACACCTTTTCCTTCCCGGTGAAAAAATTCACTCGATAAAGGATCGTTTTATACGAATTTTCGAAAGATTCACGAAGTAAAAAATAATAATTGCCTCGTTTTGTCGCAGTCGTGAATATTTTCATCCCTTTTAAGGGATGAAAAACGTTAATTCGAAAGTCTCTGATTAATTCGATAATTTGTTTTTCCGTAAGTAAATCGTCAACTTCCGGTTCTTCCATTTTGGAAACGAGATATAATTTTATTCGTGACAGAAATGTAACAAAAAGATTGCTGAGATTGCTCTCGGCTCTTTGTAAATCAATTTTACGAGTCTCTCGTACGAGAAACGTGTCTATACAACGATGCAGCTGGGCTCGAAATTGCTCGGAGAACGAGTTAAATGTACGTCGCATTTTCCCTTCGTACGATGTCCGTTTAGCCAATACATCGAGTCGCTACCCTCGTGTCTCTCACCAACGACGAATAACCAGAGACTGTTTATTCATCTTGGTTCGTAACGCGAACGCACGAGTGGAATAAATAGGATGAGTTTTCCTTATGCAAAATCGATAGAAAACACCGGAAGTGGAAAATGGTAGATGGGGGTTGGTTATATGAAACACGTTCGATTTGTACTTTTCCCAGCCTCGAGAAACATGGAAATACGACGTTCGTTCATACACGTTCGATAATTTTTTTCCAGAAATTGTCAAAGGGGATGAAAAAAGAGCGAGACGAAATAAGGGTTGAAAACGATCAAAATTTCCGTTTGACTTTGAATCGTTCGAAGGCATTAGAGAGAGTTGCCTCGAAACAGAATTAATCATTCGTCTCGTACTAATCGATCGAAACGAATCACTTAATTAGTCGGCACTAATTAATAATCCGATCCTGATCAATTATCCGATGTTAATTATTCCGATCGACAGAACTAATTACTGTGAATCAATCGTTCTTCCAAAACTTTTTATCAACCCATGAAATTTAATTTTTAAACTCGCGGTCGTCAAATTTCGTAAACTACCCTTAAGTACAAGGGATGAGATTGTTTCGTCGCAGCTAATCGGGTTTCCCTTCGTCGTATCTCGGTGCGAGCGACTCGAGTTTCCAATTGAGCGTAGTTTTCGTTTCTCCTTGATTCTATTTTCCGGATTCCGAGAAGAACCGTTTAATCGCGTTATCTCTATCAGCGTTATATCGATAACGGTTATCGCGACGGGCGAGCGATCAGCGAAATATAATATCTGCTCTCTCGGATAACGAACTTTGAGGAAAAGGGATATTGCTACGTATAGATATAATTTCGTTCTAATAAGAGTGTATAGAACAGATACTCCCATATATATATACATATAAGCCCTATGAGTGTGACTAGGGGATGATGATAGGGGATGGTGACGGTGGAGGGGGTGAGTGGTTGAATCGGTAAAGGACGACGACCGAGAGAGCCGTTGATGCGGAGAGGTTGGTTTTCATCCCCTCTCGGCACTCGGAAGTTCGAGTTTCGCTACTACCCCTATACTTCCAACCCCCCCGAGCGTTCATTACATTATATATTAATCGAGCTGCAATGGAGGCTCTCGCCCCGGATGAAAGGAGCGAAGCTAGAGTAGAAGTGGGGATTGGTTCGATGAGCAGAAAACGCCAAAAGGGACATGAATGGAAAGATAGATAGTCTCGCACTAGGGGTTGCTCGATGGAGGGGGTTGAATTTTGCCCCTCGATGGTTTATGGCGGGTTTATATTCAACCTAGCGCTTTATCGATTATGCACCGTCGCTCTCGATCACCGAGCGGACACACGAGACCTCGCGAGCGCGTCATTCCCCGTTGCGAGGTATCTCCAACCTCCCCTAAAGCCCGTACAAAACCCCTATTTTAGTCCCCGAAACATATAACTATTCGATTCGACGCCGCGAGCGCGTAATTCATATTCCCCGTTTTCAAAATCGCTCTCACGTCGACGCAAAAGCTCATCGCAGCAAACCTCTCGCAACCTACCCCATCGACGAGAACGTTCGAGGGAAAGGTCAGCGTCCATTTGGCCCACCGCGTACAGTTGCGAACATCGAATATCTCTCGATGAGGAACGTTTTCATCGAGAAATATCGCCCCACTAGAGCGACCAATGTTTTTTGTTTGTGTTTGTTTTGTTATTTCGAAACAAAACAAACTAACCGCGTCCTGAAACGAGGTTTTCAACGTGAACCATTGGCGCCATCTAGTGGATTTTTCTGCTAGCGAGCAAAGTCCTCGAGCAGTTTCAGTAATTGAGAAATCGTCCGCGACGAAGCGCCTCGATCGCGTTTCGCATTCCGCGATAAATCGACTCGCGGTTTTGACTCGGTTTCTGGTTACCCGTTACCCTTTCTCACACCGGGACTCCCCCCATACAACGTATCTGGATTATTTATTAGGCCATCGGTGAGAAACGACGGTGGGACGGAGGACGCGAGGAGAAACTTCTCTGATTAGTGGTATTGTTCCGTAAACGGTGCGAGAGTTCGGCGCATTGTGGCGACCCATGGATGGCCGTTCATTGTCGCCCGATGGTAGGGAGAGCGAAGGAGGCTACGGGGATGGTAGGGAGCCACTCCGGTCTATTCCAATCTGGTTTGCCCAGACGAGAAACGTTTCGAAACCCGCGCTGGCCAACCCCCTGGGTGACTCTGGCTGTGCTCGCAATCGTCGCCCTAATTGCACCAACGGACACCCTGGACCCCCGTATGTGTGGATGCGCGAGGCAGGAGAACGGTTTGCTTCTCTCCTCAACTATGGCTATCAAAGCGGCAAATTGCGTTTGTGCGCCGGACCTACGTATACCTTTGTCTCTCTCTCTCTCTCTCTCTCTCTCTCTCTGACTCTCTCTCATAGTACGCGTAGTTTTCCATGGATCGGGGCATACCGCGAATTTACCATAACTGTCGATGCGTGCCGAGCCCCGATTCCGATAACAGCAAAATCCCACCTTACGCGCGAGCACGTGACCACGTCGAAAAAATCAACAGACCAACGGGACCAAAGGGAAAACCAGACAATAACATTTTTACACAAGAGCCAGGTCGTACTTTTTTGTTATCTGGTCGCATCGTCCGGAAATGAACGGAAAACGATGCGAATGCGTGGTGACAAAAAAACGTAGGTTGTTCACGCGTGGCTGGATCGAGCGAAGAATTAGCTAGATTTATCGGTCGACGAGGTTTGCAAAAAAAGGTATGAACGAAAGATAACAAAAAACACAACAAAAAACAATCAGAGAAGCGCCTCTCAACACGAGCATCGACTGTCCGTTATCTATTCTATTAAAAGTAATCGTTCGATTGTTCGCTCGTTCGCTATCGATTCCCGCGATAAGGGAGACGGGCTACGCGTTGTAAAAGTTTTCTCATGAAATTCTGGTCTCGAAGTTCCTTTCTCCTTCCTCCCTTATGCTTCTCGCTTTACTTTTGTTTTTTTTTTTCTTTTTTTTTATTCTTCTTTATTTTTATTTTTATACCGGGGTTGAAAGATCCGATCGTTGATAGATCGCGCAAAGCCGGTCTCACCGCGGCTGATTCACGAGCAAAAAGACAAAACTTTCCACGGGTCCCAACCATCGTTCATTCCGCAGAGCCACGAAGCTTTTGCCAGCAGAATCGCGCCTTCTTCGCGTGATGTATTACCCACTGTGTGTTTCAATGGAACCGCCTTTTATTTTATTTTTTATTTGATTCTCTTCTTTTTTTTCGGTTCGTTGGCGAATTTCTATAATAGTCTTTGCTTCTCCTAGAGCGTGCACATTTGCCGAGAACTATCGACAGGAGGGTGTAACTGCGAGGCGGAAAGTATTAGCGGGGTGAAATCCATCATTGGGGAGGAAATGGCTAAGAAACGTTGAGCCATTTTTTTGTTTGTTCGATCCTGCATGGATCTTCAGGACTTGTAAGTAAATAGAGAAAATACAACTGAGGAAGATTGAACTAAAATCGATTCCCCAATTATTTTCTACTTTTCGATAATCGATATCCAACGAATTTACAAGAGTCTTCTTTTTTATGCATAAAAGTGGGAGATTCGTTTTCTCCAACGAGACGTGATTTTGCGCAGAGCTTGTATTCTAGAGAACGATGCGAAACGAGTCGAATGTTTCCGTTCGTCGATGCGAAGTAGCGAAATAATCGGAAACGTGTACGAGAATGTCTCGTCTCGCATATCTGCGTCTCTCTCCTTCTCTGTGTGTGTGTCGACAGGATCCTTCCACGGTCCCTGTGCACCAGGCAAGTGGAGACGTCTTCAGCGAGCTCGGATTCTCGATACCGGAATTTCACGAGAGAACGAAGAATGAAACGAAATTCACGATATCGTCAGAAATGATGTCGAGTGACGTGGTCTCTTTTCTTTTTGAAATCGAGGCAGTCTTGAAGCCACGAATGGCCGGGATTCGTGAAATCCGATATTTTTCATGACTTGTCTGAATTTTCCAACGTTTTTATGCAGTCGAGTCGACCATACTTCGCGAGAGGTCGGTGGAAAAATAATGAAGATAAATATAGGAAGACGTTCGCTTGGACTACGGACCTGTTTCTTATCAGTGTAACCAGTTCGCTGTTATCCAGCCAACTGGAACAATTATTGCTACTTGGCAAACTCAAACATTACCCTTCATCGCTCCCTCGTTGTGTGAATACCACCCTTGTTCAATCCCTAACTCATGGATTCTCTCGTCTTTGCGCCCAGTGTAAACACAAACACATCTCCGAAAACCAGAAGCAGGTGCAGTGCGAAATAGCGCATACACGGTACTAATACCCAGACGAATGGGGGAGAGAGAACGGTGGTAAATCATGGACCGACCCAACTGGTTCTAATGGACCAAGGAAATAGCCAACGGTGTTTGGAGGACGATTCAGGAAGGACCTGCGGTAGACATTCGTAACATAGGTGTCCTATTCCTGTATGGTCGACTCGAGAGGGCGAGAATGGTCGATAAACCATTCGACTCACCCGAACTGTCGTGAATTGGAAAAGACTGTCATCAGAAGTTTCATGGTTACCTATGGATCCTCGTGATTGACTTTAAATTTCACAACCGGTTGATTGCTATTTCATCTCGTGACCAACGGTTCTCCTTCGTTCCTAGGAGAAAAGTCCTGGTCAAGGGCCTTTATAAAATAGCCTTGACAACGTTTACCCTAGGAAACTAAAGTTGGATCGATAATGATGGAAACCCACTTATTTACCTTCGGGCAGGTTTCCCTCCATCTACATCCCAGATGTTACAGGACCGAAACTTTGATGCGATTCTCCATTCCGATCAAAGTCGATACCAATTGAATTAGTATCCTTCCCGTTGAACACCGGGTACCGCCAATGTACGATGAGATGTCTCGAAGTCTAGTTGGCTGCCAATATTGGACCTTGCTCCATCCGTGATGTGTACAATACCATAGTGGTGACAAAGTTTGGGAACTTCGGGTCACTCCTTCTACGTACTAATTGGAATCTCGTGCCTGGCTCAATGATTGCATTCAGATGTTTGACTCCAGT
Organism: Netelia virgata; assembly: GCA_951802705.1. Taxonomy (NCBI): domain Eukaryota; kingdom Metazoa; phylum Arthropoda; class Insecta; order Hymenoptera; family Ichneumonidae; genus Netelia; species Netelia virgata. Next base: position 14,122,839 of record OX637867.1, on the reverse strand, counting down.
GTATAGAACACCGGATATACATTGTATATCATTGGAACAAGGCTCGAAGGTGTCCTCGACGATGAAGCTGTAGCGTGGTCTGTATCAATGTGGGGGACATGAAGCTCCTACGCTTGGACATGCCAAGTGGGGAACGGGTCGTCCAGGAAAAGTTGGCGACGGGGTAGATCGAAGGGGTGTGGGCGAAGGCTAAGGAGACGAAGGATGCCGCAAGAAGTGGTTCTGATATTTCTCGTCTGGTGGACTCTGGACCAAGTGGTCCGAATCCAAGATGGACGAAGGACCCTCTCCAGACTCGGAAGCTTTTCTTCAATGTGCGGTCACGGACAAGACGGACGAGTCCACGGTCAACGAGGCCAGAGATAGAAAAGTCGAGTAGTTTTCGCATCCCACATCTAATATCGCAGAGTGGTGGCCAGAAAACGTTGAAGCGGAGAGAATCGTACAACGAAGAAAAGATACTTGATCACTGCTTGCCTGTACTTCTCTCCGACTATCCTCTCTCTCTTGTCTCCATTATTCTTTTCTTCCACGTAGCTCGCGTACGATCTTTCGAGACACGTGTTTTGCGAATTGTCCACTGACTGTAATTCACTCGCTATTGTCATGCAAAAAAAAACCCTCAGAAACCAGACGACGAGTAGGTTCGGTATCTGTTCCAGTGGAGAGCCACGTGTATTTTCTCCAGTTGTACATTTATCGCAACGTTTATTAAAATAATTTATTATCCTTCTGGGGATGAAAACTTTCATTAATTTTAAGATACATTCGATTAGGGATTAGCGTCGAACCGGACGCTACCCGTTCCAACGTTTAACGTCTCGAAAATCAATCAAAATGCCGATAACATTCTCGATCCGAGTTCAACGAATTCATGGACATCAACGTCTCCTTGTATAACGAGTTGGCGACTAAGCGTGCTATTAATGCATCAAAGGAAAATCAAAGTAGAGCTTGGCTGGCGCGCGATGGGCAAAATTGAGGTTAGTGGAACGTTGATGATGCAGATACAAGGACCGATGAAGGATATAATCGATGAAGCTAGGGCAGAGCACTTTGTCGCCTGCTCGAGAATGCTCGAGTTGTAAAGCACGTGGCTCCATCTATGAACTTTACAACGTTCCATGGACTCTTCGCTGATTGCACAACGGTTAAATCTGCCATTTGATGACAAGGCACCTAATAGTTTCCACGACGTCATTACGTCATTCCACCGGTAGAGTTGGAACTGTAAGGAGAAAGTGGGAGAACCTTAGGGTCCGGGACATAATGGTGACGAAGTGTGGAATGCTCGGAGCACGTGTAAGGGACGTAGCCCTTTCTCTGCCTCCCTTACCACCCCTAGATGAAGCAAAACGTGTCGTCGTTCGGTCTCCTACCCGGTGTGTTCAGACTTTAGTCTCATCCGTTCCCTCGCTTTCTTCCAGGTCGATAAGTAGTGATTTCCATAATGGTGCCACGTACGAATACTCTCGAGCCCGGCCTCGAAGTGTGCTAGTTCGCTACCAACCACCTCCGCTACACCGGGGACACTCACCAAAACTCTTTTCTTCCTCGCTGGCACTTTTTTTCTTTGTTCTGTTTTTTTCTTTTTTTTCCCCTCGCAGACAGAGAGTGGGACACATCATGGCTAGAGACCATTCGGTGAAAGCCACGAGGAGGAAAACCTCCGGGAATATGAGAGCACGATTGCTAAGGAATAGGATTTTTATAGCGCTGCTTGAAAATTGTCCCAACTTGGAATAATCTTGAAGCGCTGAGTGACTAACCGAGATTCGACTGTTTTATTTATCGAGCCTCTGTTTCTCACAGCCTACCCTATTAATTCAATTCTATTTTCAAATCACACCTAGATTTACTTTTCACTTTGTGAAAATTGAAACCATTACAGCGCAGCGGCTTGATTATTTCAAAGCGCAACACATTGATTCCTTGACTGACGCTTGATGGGCAAAAGGGGAATGGGGTTTGATACGATTGGGGAATTGTCAGTTCGATAACGAGCATTTAATCACGTGAACGTTGGCGTAGACAGAGAGAGAGAGAGAGGAATGTTCCCAACGGGGAAGTAATTAGTCGTGACTTGATTGGCTTTCAGATGACGGCTCTGGGTGACGACGAGACCGAAGCGTTTTACTCGTGTGGAAAGTGGAGTCTTAAATGAGAAAATCCAGGACCCGGCGACACGATCGATACACGCAAATATCGGGACGAAGGAAAAAATCAACGCTCGTCGATTCACGATTAAGGCCACGCCGGTGTCGAATAATTGGTCGGCTCGCTCGGGTCAACAAGTCATCAGTTGACATTGGCTTCCAGGCGTTGAGGCACAACCCTTCGTAGTAACGTCGTTCCATCAAAATGGAACTTTTCGTCATCGTCGTCGGTCTCATCGTAATATCGTCGCCGATTCCGTCTCTCGCGCTTTCCATCAAGTCCAAACTCAATCCGAGAATCGTCCAGACTCGATATGGAAAAATTCAGGGCCTCACGCAAACCTTCGATCATCCTAAATATCTTCAGCCAATAGACGTTTATCTCGGTATACCGTACGCCACTCCGCCGATACTTAGCAACAGATTCTCGCCTACCAGAGCCCCGAGCCCTTGGGACGGAGTGAAGTAAGTTTCGTTCTTTGATAATACAAATTTTTATTAAAAACGGAAATTCTATTCAATTTTTTATTTTTTATTTTTTAAAGACATTTTATCTTGAATTAATTTTGATCGATGTTTCTTGATTGATTGATTTTAACTTAAAGGTCGACGATTTGTGAAAATTTCTTCATGTTTTTTTTTTTTTTTTTAATATAAATTTTTGGTTGTCCGGCAGATTGACGGATTCCGTCGGTCACGTCTGCCCTCAAAAGCTACCTGACATCACCCACGAGAAGGAGGCACTCAAACGAATGCCCAGGGGTCGTTACGAGTACCTGAAGAGACTCCTGCCACATCTGCGAAATCAGAGCGAGGACTGTCTCTACTTGAATATCTACGGTCCGGCAATGGGTGAGTCCTCTCATAACTGTGCCAGCTCGAGAGGGTAGTTTTCACTATCCTCGTACGTCCTTGGTGACGACCGACCCTCGGTCGCCACTCTTGCAGCAAACGATATACATTTTCTTGCACTCGAGGAAAGAAACAACCCCTTAAAAAAACAACATATTTTTCGACCATGAGACAATTTTTTTTTTTTTTTTTTTACATAGGAACAAAAATCTAGACACGTTTTAATATTAATTAGCAATCAATTATCAAAGTTGGATCTTGGATTTATCCTTCTTTTAATTAATTCAATATTTTCTTATTTATTATTATTCAAATGAGTTTTTAATATTTTGAACATTTTTTATTTTTTGATATCGCTCTCGAAGATCACCATCGTTCGAGAGCATCGTGAAGAGCGGGTTCTTGGACACGTACGAGACAAGTGTACGGTGAGCACGTTGTCTGAACCGATCCGCGTAAACCGAACACGTTTTCAATCGTCCAATGTCGACACGAGAGGGAGAAAGGGACGGGGACATTGAAGAACATTGTAGAAACAGCATATCCGTGATATCGAGGGAGGATTCTTTCATTCCTCTCTCTCTCTCTCTCTCTCTCTCTCCCTCTCTTTCTCTCTCTGTTCGTACTCCGCAAGGCCATTTATTGTCTACGTGCTTTCGCCTCGATGCAATACTTTTTATCGCGAGAAATTTCACATTTCGTGTATCACGAGATCATTGAAATTGTTTCAACAAAAAAATTCAATCTTTAATCATAAATCGTGATGTCCAAAACTCGAACTACAAAATTCAGCCCTTAAATTTATTAATCGTGCGTGCGAAAAAAATAATTATTTATCAATCTAGATCGATAAATTTAGGGATTGAAGATTATCGCCTTTATTTTGAAATTTCACAAATCAACCCCTAAATTTACAAATGAATTTTATAAAAAAAAATAAAAAATTTGAACGAATTTAATTAAAAGTACATTCGGGGGTTGAAGATATGTCGTGTTATTTTTTGAAAAATCGTAAATTTATCGCAAGCTCGAGGAAATATCTGGGATTAGGGTATCGGGAGGGATGGTTTTGAAAAAGAAGGAAAATTCATTCGATCCGTGAAAGCAACCACCGAGAGAGGGAGAGAGATACATTATGGGATGTGTCTGACTGTGAGGGATGAGAACGGCGAGACCGAGCTATATAGAATAGTACACCCTTCAACCCTTTCAAAAAAGGGGTGGGGGTGGCGGGATGTAGTGAAGGGGATGAAGTGCGCGTTACACGTCGCACTGTGCCGTGACGGACGAAACATCGTGTCGAATTTCGTACCATGCCCGTGCGATATTTCACACCCCCCCCCCCCTCCCGACACCCCCAACGCGTTTTCTCTCGTTCGTTCATTTTTTTTCTTTTCTTCTTTTTTGTATTTTCGTCGCTGCCACGCCCTTGCTCTCGTTCAAGCCCCCTTCGTCCCCTCTCAACCGCCCCTTCGCTGTCGTGAATTCTCGGGGTGTATTCCGTTTCGTGTTATTTCTTTTCATTCTCGCGAATTTTATTTATTCGCTTTTCTAACCCTTCGACCAACCTCCCACTCTCTAGCACGGCGAGAGTACAACGACGACGGGGGTGGTAGTGGGGTGAAAAAAAGAACGACGAATGGACACGTAGTAAACAACGTCGAGAGGGAAAGGGGTTGAGAACGAAGGAAGAACCCGAAACACAGACACAATAGTTTTCCTATGGAATATCTGAGAAAAAATGGAAATTTAGGGGTTGTAAAATCGAAACGTCGCATCTTCCTCCCTTCGCGATTTATTCTACCTCGGTGGTAAACGAAAAAATCAAATAAAACCGAAATCATTGATTTATCCACCATCGAGAAATTAATGTTCTCAAGGTCAAACCTAAGAACTCACCCCTTTGGTCGTTTCCGCATAAAATAAAAAAAAAATCAAGCTCGAAGAAACGAGCGAAAATTGATTACGAGCATTCCGAATTTATTCAGGAAAAATGTTAATTCATTTTATTTCATCCCCTAGATGGGTCTGGTCAAGGAGTCGATCAGTCTCGTTTGCGCAGAGAGGAAAAAAAATAAAAAAAATAAAATTGTTAGTTCGTCAATTAAGCTCGAACTTGCGCGTATGAATGTTTCTCGTTTCGTGCAAGCGAAGGTAACTCATTGAATAACACCCCCTAGGGTTTCTAGTTGGACGATGGGGTAGTTTTGCGGTGGCAGCACTTTCAACGTGGAAAAGCTTCGGCTCGGACACCCAACCCACCACTGGGTCGATCGATTTCTGCTTTGGCCTCCCCAAAACTACCCCCTACCCTCTTATACGTCGTGGCTAACTCGTTGAATACACCTAGGCGTTAGGGGCTGCTTTCTCTCTCTGTCTCGTCGATTCGCATTTGCAGTCCCTCCTTTCTTATTTTCACTCTCGTTCTCCTCAGATCCGCACCAGTCAACGAACCAGGAGCACATTCGCTTTGGACGATTTTAGAGGGTCGACGAGCTCGAGCTATTCTCGCACCCTCCCCCTCGAGGGGTAGTGCGAGTCGTCTCGTCGACTTTCCCTCTTCATCTCTCTCTCTCTCAGGGCTTTCTCCTTTCCCATCGTTGAATAATTTATCGAGCCTCGAGACGCGATTGACGTGCCTCGTTGATTAAACTCGATTCATCCCCTAGTCCCACCCCCTCGCACGAAAACTCACCCTTTCGTGTTAACCTCGCACACCTTTTGCGACGGACGATTCCACTCGTTTCTTCCTTTGTCCATTTCGACACCGACTATATTTCATCCCCTAGTCAAAGGGATTATACGAGTATGGTTTACACTCGTAAAGTATTGAGAAAAAAATGCTAAATGCGAATGAATACGAGAGCGAACGATTATCTCCGGTCTTTGTCGAATACGTAGACTTTTATAAATTCGTTTTTATCGTCGATTATCATTTATTTCTCAATTTACAGAACCATCTTTTCGGTGCTCGATATTAACTATATTATTTTTTCATTATACGTTGATCGAAACTTTCGCACCAATACCCACACTTTCGCACCTGTTCCCAGCGTCTCGCGCAGTCCTGTATCGCAGTGTGCATTCGTTCGCCCCGTCGACACGATTCTCATCCCTCTAGAAACTCGTTTTGTCTCGACAAACCCGTAAAATCCGAAAACTCACCCCTCGTTTTCGCCCCATCGCATCGAGGTCAACCGTTTTCATCTCTTTCGTACGTTCTCCATGCGCACGTTCGCCTTTCAACAATGAAACGTCCAGACGTAAAATGTGTAAGCCGGAAGCGAAAACCGGAACACTCGCCTGTACCACCCTGTCCAACCCCTCACGGTTGCACCCCTCGGCAACGATCCAGAGAACACAAAACCCTCGGAATATCGCGATCCTTGGCCCCGACGGGGGCGTTCGGGGATTTATGTGTGTACAGGGGTTGCTCCGTAGGTGAGCAAGTGGCGTCTATGCGAAGAAATATGCAGGAGGGGTTGAAAAAAAAACGTCCCTGTGGATACGAGCCAGTACACACGAGGGATTCGGCGCTTATATCGAGCCACTGAAAATATTTGCAACTCGTTTCGTCAATCTTCTTCCAACCCCTTGTCCACATTTTCATCCCCCCCCCCCCCTCCCCGGTGGTTATCCATCATTCGTTCCTCAGAAAATATTACAACCGCAATAGGGGTTGTTCGACTCGAAACAAGACTCACCCCCTCGGGGAAAAAAATCGTTGCGGAGAACGAGTCGACGCCCAATGGCCAATTTGATTCGTTCCAGTTTCATTTTTAACATCGAATTGCGCATGGACCTCGTTTTCTCTTGGCTTGATAAAAATGGCGACCGTATGAAAAAAATCACGTCCAACTTGGCCAAAATTGGAAGAAACTTCGATCAGATCTTTCGTACTTTATTTATGCTGATGAGGAATCGCTGGCTCGGTGAAACGGTCATAAACAGGTCAAAAACCCCTCGAACCGTTCCAAATCCAACCCTCTATTCCTCTTCCTCATCTTCAACCCCTTTTCCGTAAGACAGACGAGAATAAATTTGGACATATTTTTGTCGTCGACGCGTTTTCGACAACTATGAATTTTCCAACAGACTCATACCGCACCCCGGATACTTTTCAGAACCCGCGGGGGGTTATTCAGATTTGGCCACACCTGACGGGGTTGAAGACGAGGAACGTGGGGTTGTGAAGAGCCACCGTGAGGTGAATTGAGTGATCTTTTCATGGAGTCAATTTTCGGTCGGACGAAGAAAGGGGATGAATAGCGAACCCCCTCTAGCATTCTCGTGATCGAATCGCATCTGGCCAAAAGGGGTAGTTCGCATTTGCCAGATATCCTACACCTCTGCAGATTCTTTGGATGAATATATTTCACTACGTATTTTTCTCGGAACGAAAACTACCCCCTGCGATTCTTTCTCGTCGACGGACGAAATGCGCTTTGCCACCCCTCGTCTACAATCCCTCGTCTTCAATCCCTCGTCTTCAACACCCCCTCTTCACCCTCATCCTCGGGGGTAGTTCCAGCGGGCAAAATTCAATCCTGGAGTTTACGCAAACCACGAAAATACCGAGAGAGAATCCATTTCCATCGTCGCAGCCGTAGGCGATGACTCCAAGTAAGATCGGACTCTATGTCGATTCTCCTGGTGCGAGGACCGGATATAAGACGCGAGAGCCACCCTGGGATCCGTGAAACTCGCTCGCGTCGCAATCCAATTGGCCAAGGGGTTCGTGACTCGGTTCCTACCGCCCATGGCGAGCTCCTTGCTATTCAACGAGCACTCACGGAAAATAGAAAAGCACGAGAGATCGAACGGTGTTCGACTTTCAACCCCTTCGATCTCGAAACGGGGGTTGAAATACCCGGAGTCAAAGGCGAGAGTCAGATTTTCATTCGGACAGTCTCGATGTCGTGAAAACAATCGAGACAATTTGATGCAAACTTTTTTTTTAAACAAAACTACCCTTATTGATAGGGGTGGCTTTCGAAACTACCCCTAATCGGATGTCAAACATCGCGAACGAGCGCATCGCGTTACTCTCTTTCATCCCCTTGTTGTATTTTTGTTCATCCCTCTGTGTCTTTTTCAACCCCTGATTATAGCGAAAATGCGTCGAGCTCAACGAGACGTTAGCCATTCGATTTCAGGCTCGAATAATCTTTACGGTATTTTGGATTTTAGAATGAAAAGAGGGAACGTTGGAAAGCTCGCTAGATTCGACGATGAATTTGAATTTCGTCAAGATGGGAAAATGGGGCTGCTCACCGTTCGTGGATATTTTACTGGAAATGGTCAAAACCAATTCCTATTTATCTTTCTCGATCGTCCTATGGACCCGAAGCTTACTTGCTTCCCTCGAACCACGGTTCGACCTTCGTCCACCCCTCGATGGCTTTTCTACCCCCCCCCCCCCCGGTGGTTGTAAAATATTGATATGACCGAGTCTGAGAGTTTCGAGGGTTGGAACTACCCTGTTTATCTCTGTCTCGGCGTTTTCGTGAATTAGCACTCGATCTATGAGCGTTATGAATTTGTTTCGCTTTCGCGACTATTGTACTTCCGGAAAAACACACAGACTTCGAAGAAACCCACCCTCTCAGCGACGTATGTAGAGATACAGGAGCTTCGAGGAAAACTAGAAAGCATTGTGAATATTTTATGACTCTCAGATCTTGCTCACGTCCTTCTTTCCATCCCCCTCGTATTTTTTGCGATTGTGCATGTACGTAATTTTTTTTTTCGACCAAACCCACCCACGATCTGAATTTCCATCCCCTGGTTTTACGAAGCGGCCTTTTTCGTTCTCTCGCGATTCGGAGAAAGCTGAACTGGTGATTGTGTCGACGCGACGACCAATGTGCACAAAGAGAGCTGGGAATGTGAACGCAGAGAGCGAGTGGAGAAAAGAAGGGGGCGAAAGAGAAAGGGAGAGAGGGGTAGAAACATGCATTTTGCAGTTTTTTATTTGTATTTTCAGTGAAATGGAAATACAATCCTCGAGCCTTCGAGCGAAGTTACATTCCTCTCTTTCCAGTGACACGAGTGTAACAGAGAGACTGAATTCTACGTTAATCGTATGGATATGCCGTTAAGGGTTGTTTCTATATTTGAAAAGAAAAGAACTAATTTTCCAATAATTCATTTTTCCATTATTTCCACGATATTTATTTTCTTGAAAGCATTTACGTACGTAACAATGTTTTTTCACGAATCGTGGCTATTTTTTCTCAAACCTTGAACAAAATTACACAACAAAAACAACCCCTAAAAATATTTACGATTTATTTATAATTTTCTATCGTACTTCCCTCGTCCATTCCGTAGCCGAGGGGGGCGAGTCCTCAATCGTGACGATAAAAACTCAACAATTTCCAGAACGATGTCTCTTCATTACGAAATAACGTGGAGAATGCAAGAGGGAAAAATCCGGAAACGACAGAGGCGAAGACACGCGAGAAACGAGAGAGCGAGAGAGAGAAGGGAAATCGTTGGAGAAACAGTGCTTGAATTTTGCAACGATGGAAGTGAGTGCCAGAATGGAGGACGGAGATTATTCAAGCCCGTTCGTTCTTGATTTATATTCCCTCATATTCCCACGGAAAACGCGAAAGCGAAGAAAACTGGGTGGATGGAAAAGCATGAAAATGAGGAGAAAGGAGAAAGCGAAACGATTTCGTTCTACTCGTTTTGTGTCGTTGGCCAACTCCAACACTCGACCGAGATAAAGGAATGTCCGAGTATGGACGATGTCACGAGAGAAAAATGTCGCATTGCTAATGTCGGTACCTCTTTCAACCCTTATTTTCCACCCCTTAGTGAGAGAGGGAAGGGGTTGAAACAGACACAGACATATATTTTCACATGGACACACACGTTACGTGTCTCTCGCCTGGCATCGTCGTTTACCAACCATCTGCGAGAGAGCTCTTTTCCTTCGCCCTCTATACCATCATCCCCCTCGTACCTACCCCTACACCCGAGGCTAGTAGCACGGTAATTAATGGACGACAAAGGTAGCTTCATTTAATCATTTTATTAATTACGAAGGAACGCGGCCGGCAACGTTATAACGGCCCGACTCTTTTCCCGGATTGTAAATCATCCCCTCGAACGGGGGTATAACCTGAAAACCAACCCCTCTACTTTCTTTCTACGTTTTTTTTTTCCCCTTTATGTTGCGTTCCGAGTGAATGAGACATTGCCGAGAAGGTCAAAGAGGACAAAAAGCGAGATGGCGAACGGGGGTAGTGAAATATAAATCGCTCGCTAGCGAAAAACTACCCCCTTCCTCGCACCATGGAAATAAATCATTTTCGTTCTCTAACGTCAATCCACCTCTCTCTCCCTCTCTCCCTCGCCCTCCCTCCCTCCCTCGCAGACTTTTTCGTCCTATAAACGCGTCATGCTTCTACCCTAAACGATCGGTCTCCGGAGAGATTTAAAAAATATTTTGTTCTCGTTTTGGGTAAACAAATTTATGATACGAAATCGTAGGGGGTGGGGGGGTTTTTTCTTTTTTCTTTTCTTTCTTTAGGGGTCTAGAGATGCCTCGAGGGTTGTTCGAGGAGAACAAACGCGTTCGATATTTCTTCCTGGCCCTCGTTTTCACGCAAGGGGAATCTCGAATTGTTACGTATCGTGCGGCTACGTACGATTTGTATTATCGAACCCGGAACAGACGTTTCTGGCTTTTCCACCCTTCCTTTCTCTCTCTCTCTCTCGTCAGTCACTGTTTGCAAATCGAGGCGATCCGTATCGTCGCATTTTTCGAGGGGGTGAAACGGAGTCGAAGCGAAACGAAAAAGCTGCGAAAAATCTTTCTTCTCGCCTAAGGGAGGAATAAATGCTAGCAAGGGGTTGAAAAGAGAGAAAGAGAGAGCTCTAGTAAGGGATGAGTATCGAAGTAAAATGCATCGTCGCCCGGTTACGGAATTATTCACGGAAGCGACCGTGTGCCAGACGCGACTTGCTACTTTCAATTTTTCTTTCTTTTTTTTGGCTTCTTCATCCTCTATTTTTTATTTTCATCCCCCTGTTTTTTATATATTTATTTTTATTTTCTCTTATTTATTCATTCTTTTCTTTTCTTTAAAGTTTGCATTTTTCTTCGATCGAGTCGCGAGCTTTTCGACAGGATTGCATCTCGTCGTGCAGCACCAGCGGCAGCAACCCTCTCGCCTTAGAAATAAAACATTCGTAGCCGAAAGCAGATGTGGCCGGGAGTAGTCTCGAGAATTTTTCTTATAAAGAACGACAAATATTTTCTCGGCATTTTTCTTCAGCCGTTTGCGAGAGGTCCTTCTCGAGTACAACGTGAATCTGCGAAAGAGAAAGAGAGAGAACTCAACAATAGATTGTTCGAAGGGAAAATACTCGGCCGAGGGGGTTGGTGACGTCGAGGGGGTTGAAACGTGAAGTGGCGGAGAAGAAAATCTCTCGAGATGAACCGTTGGGACTACGGATAGACGATCTTCTCTCGCTGGTGCTAACCCACCCCAACCCCTTGCTTCGCGGGATAAAGGAGGCGTCTGTACTCGAAGTATTCTCGCGACCATCGTCGACTACGAGGGAGAACTCGGGGACTCCGTCGAACTCTCCGACTGGTCGAAGTTTCGGCCTCGCGATTCGATTATTAGTTCACTTCGTGAAAACTCCCTCTCTTCCTCGCTCACACACACACCCCCGTTCGTTTTCCAACCCCCTCGTCGCAATTCCGCTAGTTTCATTCCACGAGCAGACCTCGAGAAAATAATAAAAAAAAGTCGAACCCAACCACCGCGAATAACGTTGAGCAAACTAGTCACCGGGCGAGAATGGAAATCGTGAATTCCCACGTTTTCCCTTCTTTTCGCTCTTCTTCTTCGGCTTCTTTTTTTTGTTTTATTTATTTTTTTTTTTTTGCGATTCTCGAATCTCAATCTCTCTGATTTCGTCACATTCCTAAATTACTCCGAGAATTATTTCCCGTACGATGGAAAGAAATGTTGCAGGGATTATTTTCTGGAAATTGTCGAGATTGAATTTTAGGGGTGGTTTAGGAATTTTTGGGCGAAAAATGTTTTTTTTTCTCGATTAATCGAGGAAGCAGCTAGTCCCACCCTTCTCCCTAAAGAATATATTTCCGAAAAGTGCGAAACTTAATTTTCAAGCTCGCACGAAAAAAAAAAGCAAACGTTGACGTAGCTGCAAAAAAAGCTCGAAGCTCGTCTCGGTTACAATTTTTTCGCGCTGAATTTTCAACGTCGTAGTCATTTCCCACATTTTTTTTGTTTTTTTACTTTTTGTCTTTCCGAGGGTTTCGCGTGACGCGTTCGTCGCGCGGTTACACGTTCATGGGGAGGGAGGGGGTGGTTCGTTAAGCAACCGGATGAAGGGGTATGCGTCGGTAAAGTATTATCGTGCTCGAAACGAGGGTGACGCGCGAAGAGTGATAGAGGAAAAGCATCGTGGGTGCAACCTCGAGGGGTAGAAAAAGGGGGTTGCACAGGGGGTAGAAAAAAAGGATTCAAGGCTCGGCATACAGCGAATCCCAAATGACCCGGAGAGCCCCGAGGCGAGTCACACGGGGCTGAGAGAAAGAGAAGCTCGAAGCCGGCATACGAATGAGCACAGATTATCTTTCAGGGTGGTTAAAAAAAAAATGCAAAAAAAAAAAAAGTAGAATAGTGGACACGAGCGAGAGAAACGAAGCGTCCGATGCTGAAGAGAAGTTCTCTGCGCCAACCACCGGCTCGCCTTCGGTTAGCGAAGCCCAAAAGCCCTTTTTCCACTTCTGGTCTTTTCGATGAAACGAATTCGTTCCTCGCAGCTCGTACGAGCTTTACCGACTCTCGTTGAGGATAAATAATGCATAGAGCATTGAGAAAGGTCTCAAAGATCGCGATCACGAAAGGACAAGAAGGCGCGCAGTGGCAAAGAAATTGAAATAAACCGAGATTTAACGATTGGCTGACCATACGTAGTTTGTACTACTTAAAAACTGAAATTTCCATTTTTCACGCTAGCAACGAAGTTTATGGGTCTGGATTTTTTTTAGCCGTTGTCATTCGATCCATGATGAACGTGGATGAATATCAGGAGAGTGCGTTGAATAAGAACTGAAGATTATACAGCGAGAGACAGGGGAAGGTCTCGATTAAAAAAACCATTCGAAAGATGATTTAACGGCGACCTAAATTGAATCGCTAATCTAAGTTTGAGAAGTTTTGGCCCCGTCGTGTATTATAAGAGTAGGTAGATGGGGCAGAGTGGAATCGAGGCTGCCTAGTGAGGAGAGTGGATGAATTATGGCGTAAGGAAAATAAATGTCATCGACCCCGTGTGCGAGAGAAGACCGACCAGGCAGAAGGGAAACTCGACGAAGAAGCTTTCGATTCTGCGAAACTTTCCAACATGGATTTTCATCTACAATGCACGAAAGGAAGGAGGAGACGTCGATGAAGCGAGATATCAAGGCGGGAGGATGAGGAGGAGGAGGAGAAGACAATGGCTACTTCAACAAGGCACGACGAAGCTTCGACGAAATCGAACGAATATGTCGCGTCGATATATTTTACGTTTTCTCTTCATTTTGTTCTTATCAAAGTCAAAACGTTGCGTTATAAATTTGGGTCTCTCTCTCTCTCTCTCTCTCTCTCTCTCTCTCTCTCTCTCTCTCTCTCTCTCTCTCTCTCTTCGTTGAAATTTCACGAGATATTGTCGAATCAATTTTTGTATTGAGATCGACAAATTAATTTTTTTTTTTTTTTATTTCGAATTTGTCTGACCGATGAAAGTAATGAAGCATGAAAATTCATTCGTGAATTTTGTAACGAACCTGGTCTCGTTTCCAATTTTATTTAAAAAATGAAACATTTATTTTCATTTATTTATGATTTATTTATTTCTTTTTCATTTCCATTTCGGGGCCCTCGCCGCGATAAAACCTTTCGACAGGTCGTGACCCTTGGAGCCTTTCTCTTTTTCATCGTGGCTGTGTCGACCTCTCTCGCGACCCTTATTTCTCCACCCCCGTGTTATTTGCTTCTTTTTTTTCTTCTCGGCACAACACTCGACCATGAGAGAGAAAGAGAGAGAGCACGAGGTCAAAGGTGCGGAGAAAGAAAAGAAATTAAGTGGGAACCCAAGTGCCGAGGCGATGTTTCAACGAGAGAAAGAGAGAGAGAGAGAGAAGATGAGCGAGAAAATAAAAAAAAAAGGAGAAAAAGAAGAAAAAAAAAATTAATTATTTCTCCGGTAATGCGAGAGCCCGGGTAGATAGGGCGTCTCTAAACGCGGGCGAAAAGTAATTTTCAATGAAACGTCCGCCTTGCCCGTAGAACTTTGCCTCTGCCCGGCAACGACCCCTCGTCGTCCCTGAACCGGGGGTGGTTTTACCAGCTCGAGGCTGAAGATGGAACGGAAAATCGTACAGGGGGTTGGTCAGGGTGTGCAACGACACCACCAGCCAAGAGCTTCGGGGTTAGCGAGTTAAAACTTAAAAATTCATTAGCGCCGGCACTTCCGTGGGCCCCTCATGGGCAACCCCCTATCTCAACCCTCTCTACACATTTTCGAAACCCCCCTGTGCTTCGTTCTCTCTTTCTCGTGTAAGTCTCTCTTTCTCTCTCTCTCTCTCTCTCTCTCTCTCTCTCGCTCTCTCTCCCTCTCCCTCTCCCTGTCCCTGTCCCTGTGGCTCTACGAGGCGGAAATGAAAGAGCACAGCCAGCTCTGCTAACCCAAGCACGTATCGGCAACTTCGTGAATCTCTTCGTATCAATCGTTTTCGCATTAGCGACTAATTTATCGCACTCGATAAATTTTTTCTATCTCCCATCCCTTAGAACGAAGGGGGTGGCTTTTTGCACCCGTAAGATTTACGTACCCTCGAATCTTCTTTTTCTTCGAAAACGAGTCGTCGAAGATACTGTGTCAAAAAAATAGGGGTGAAAACCACCCTTAAAGAAAAATCGGGCTAGTTTCGAAAAAAAACTCCGTATTTGCTGGATTTTCATAATTTTACATTCAATTCGCCCAATGCTCTCTGTGCACGGTAAATTCCAGAAACGAAAGAGGGGGTAGTTTATCGATAAAGAGAGGAAAAATACAAAAAAAATGGCGTCACACCGAGGAAACCCCACGGAACGAAAAACTTTTCGTTCCGTTAAAACATACTGTGCCAGTAACTCGCGTTTAAAACGTCGTATTTTGCGTGGTATCGCTCTCTTTTCAACCCCCCCCCCCCCCCCCCCCCCACCAGCGAGGTAAAAACTTTTCTAACGTCTAGTCGAAAACTTCGTTGAGGTTCCCGTCTACCCTCTCTCCTGCCTCGATTTTCTATATGTATAGCTAAAGGTTATATCATACGTTGTGCCTGAACGTCGAAAACTACCCCCTGTGAAAAATCGTCGGGTTTTCCGCGAGACCGCCAATTAGCAATTAGCGAAGAAACGAAAAGTTTTGCCGCACCCCCCGTCCTTAACGCGTTATTGCCACGTGAGACCAGGTCTCGTTTACCGTTGGAAAAAACGTTAGACGCGACTCTCGAGAAAGATCCGAGATCCTTTTTCTACGTTTTTCAGTTCTTTTTTTACCACTCTTCGTTCTTAGCTCGCAATAAACTTCAATTTTCTACGAAAAATAAGGGTAAAAACGTTTCTTCCGGTGATGATTTTTTTTTTTTTTTTGAAAATTCTCAAACGATTTTTTCGATTCTGAAAATCGATTCTTCTAAATATCGTCGAGAAGAAAGAAATTCCATGGTGGAAAAAAACTCTTATCGAGGTATTCGAGACGAACACAAACTCGTCGTCGGTCGTACCGCGGCCATTGTGCGATATCGTTCCAAAATTGGCTAGACTATATATAGACGTTCGTCAACGTCGAATCGCATGTCAGAGGAAGACCGAGGGTGATGCTCGGCGTCGGATTTAATTACGATATTATCCGAGCGAAGATAACCCCGTGAACGTGAGGGGTGGGGTTTGTGCGAGGAACGAACCCTTCCACGTATGCATACGTGTGCCATAGGGTGGAAATTCTCGTGAATGGCGCGCGTCGCAACCCCCTTGCGCCGCCTGGCAGACCGTTATCGGCGCTAAGTGCCATGATTCGCCTAATGGCCGTTCTCGGTGCCTAGATTAGAGGGTCAACGCGGTCAACTCGAGTCGCACCACGACGATTTCACACGAGCGACGTACGAGAACGTGCTCTTCTCGTCATTTCCTCCCCCGCCACCCATTCCTCCCCACCCCTCGCAAGGATTATCGTCGTGTACGATTATTTAACCCGAACGCCCAACAGCCACTTTAACAATGGCACAGGACGTCTGTCAATCCGGCCCTTCAACCCTTGACCCTCTAATCCATCATTTTCAACCCCTGGAGAGATAAGTAGGACGTCGAGAAAGTGGATATGAAATTTTTCGTTAAGCTTTTAAGGACGAGGATTTTTACGTTGTGTTAGAAATTTCGTCCGACTGGAGGCATCCTTGATCTTGAAAAAAGCTTTTTTTTATTTTAGCCTCAAAGTTGATATATATTTTTTTTTATGCTCGAATATTTCTTAAATAATGACTTTTTCAAGACTATTTTGTCAAGACCAATACCACGTCAAAGGCAACAAAACTTCGAGGGAACTGATAATGTAAAATGGCTTTTTCAATCTCTCTTATGTAAAAGCTTTGAATATGCAGGTGAATAGTTGCATTCGAAAACAAAGTTACGCGAAAAACTATAATTTTAATTTTCAACCTTCACCTTCAACATGAGTTTTGCAATACGAAATACTATTTCTTTCGAGCTCATTGCATCTAAATATATAGGTATAACGATTTTCGGGCCGAAGCAGAAAACAAAAATTGACCTTGAAATAGCACTTTTCAAGGTCAAGTAAACTTTCAGGAATTTTAGCACTATTTTTTTGTATTTAGCGCATAAGATTATCTAAACGAAAACCTCAAATATTTTGTATCCCATGAATGGTCGATATATCGACCAGCGCCGTCCTTAAAAGATGCAATAGGGGTAGTTTTATGTATCGTATGATAAAATCGTCGAAACGTTGCTGAGTCCAAAATTTTGACGCGGTTCGACATTTCGAGAGTCGCAGAGACGCAGGAGGAGGGTGGAATGAAAAATAAAAAATTAGAAGGAAGCAGCGAGGGAAACAATCTAAAACTATGTGTTAGTTAATGATCAAAAAATTATAAAAAAAATAATGAAACCCTTCTTTAAAATACAATCTCAAAAAAAAAACAAAAAAAAAGTTCTTTTTCGAGCGTTACAAGTGACTCTAACTCCTTAACCGGTCCACGTGTGAAATGGACCGGGGTTAAGGGTTGAGAATGGTTGAAGCTCGCGATGAGAAAGATAGAAGGGTCACGGGGTAGTCGTGGCTGAATGGTTACCCCCGACGACCGTTTCGCACGTTTCGCACTAGCGAAGTGACTGAAACTCACCCCCTTGGCACGACTACGACGGTGGGGGGTGAGTTTTAGCGCGAAGGGTGCGCGAAGTCGGGAAGCAACGGAGCGTCGCAGGAAGTTTCGGGACGTTGGAAGCGAGAAAGAGCTATAGTCGGACGTGCAAGATGAAGTGGATACCGGATTTCATCCTAAAGGGGTTGCGCACGAATTCATCCCCTAGGGCTCACCGATTACTCGTTACCCGTTGCAGCGATAATTTTATCAACTTCATCCGGTCTCGGCCAGCTCACCCGAAACCTCCCGACTTAATTCCATCGATGCCCCAAACTTCGTAAAACAATATCTCTGTCCTATTTTCGAAATTCTCAAGGTGACCTTGAACTGACCTCGAACGCGAAAGAATTAATATTTAACGAATTTTTCAATTCGTGCTGACGCGAATAAACTTGCCCAAAGGGTAAAGTCTGCAGGATCCCTCGAAGGAATCTCCAGTCCCTCGGGGATGAAATCCAGTCGACCCTTCAAGGGTGACCAAGGTCGGCAAATTTTCCAAGAAAAATTCAAACCCTTTCCTCGGTTAAGGGCTCGTCCCTTCTCTCGCCTCGTTAACGCAGGGACGAAAATCAAAGTAAAACGAGGGATGACCCCTAGAGGTGGTCGACCTCGAAACCACCCCTAATATTACCTCGGCCGATCGACTAGTTCAACCCTCCTTTTAGATCCTCGATAATAAAACTCGATTTATCTAATCAGCGAATTTAAAGCCTCGCGACGTAAAGCAAATTGCAGATTTATAAAACGTCTCTTTAACGACATTCCTCGAGTCTTATTGCTCCATAGAGTAGGGGTGAATACTGAGACCCAGGGGTTTATGCCTAGGGAAGATGGAAAACGTGAGTGGCTCGGACGTTGTATCCCTGGTTCCGAATTTATCGTCGTGGACCGAGTCGAGTAGTCAAGGGTTGTAAAGCAAAAGCTTGTCGGGACGATTCTCACGTAGACACCGTTGCTTCTACGGGGTGAAAGGATGGTAGACAAGGGTGAAATTCGATCGTCCGGTCTTCTTAGAATTGACTATATATAGATCGTATATATTTGCAGATGTATGAAGGAGTTACCGGAAGGGTTGCTAGAGGAGGTACAGGATGGAGTTCGGTGTGTCTCGATTCCACGAGGGGCATTCAGTGCCTGTCCCCTTCGAGTCACCTTGACAACGAGTGAGAAGCACGTTCGCGAGTCTAGGGGTAGGTCGCAACCCCTATTTTCAACGAGAAGGATGTATCGGCTTGCGCAACTCGAGATACGCCCTTGTGACACTCGGCAATGCGATACGTACACCGTTGGTACGTAGGGGTTGCGGCGAGACCCTCGGGGGTTGCTCCGAGGATCCCCACATCGGCTAAGGGTGAACCACCACCGGATACCGGAGGGAAGCCGAGATCCACGATGGAGGGTTGATTGGCAATGGAGAGGGTTGGCGCGTGCACGGTCACTTCGTTACTATGTACGATATTACTGTTTGAGAATGATTTAATTCAGTTTTAGGGGTGCGTTCTTACAACTGGGTAGTAAACAAAAATTTACCGAGGGTTTCTAGCTTTTAATTTAATTTTCTTATTTTTTCTTAGTAAGAAAGAGGCTGGACCAACCCCTAGGTGACTACGTCAATTTTTTAATTTTGCAATTAAATATTATTTTATAACGGTTGATTTAAAAAATATAAAACAATTATCGCAAACATTTAAGGGTCGTGGCATTCGTACAAAAAATCGAGGAGGAAATTCTAGGGGTTGATGTTTTGAAGACTTGGTAGATTCGACCTGGAATGCCCCATATATATACGTACAGGTGTATCGTACCATCGAGCGCCTGTGCAGTGAACTGTACGGGACTGTGGAGAAGGAAAATGTGAAATATGCGAAGGTACGAGGATTCCGCAGACTCCAAGAAAATGGGAATATCGCATGCATCGAAACCATTGAAAAATTCTCGAATGGTCGACTGCCAAATATCTATAGTAGCACTGGAGGTACATAGAAATTTTTATATACAGACACACGTATTTTCCAGGAACGAAGCAACAAAGCAGCATAGCGAGGTTAATGCACTGCGTCGAGTAAAGCTTCCTTATTTCGTCGCTAACGTTCGTACCGTTATATAAATGTATGACGTTTCTTATCAATTTTACGAGGAACGTGTATAGCCCAGGTTGTTTTAGAAAAAAAAAAAAAAAAAATCGAAAAATAGCTCAACTTAATTTTGGGACAATTTTATTAATATTAAATAAATATTTTGATTAAATTATTTATTTTTTAATTGAAATTATCGAGACGGGATCTTGATTCGTAAAATATCGAACGTCTTCATAAATCAAACTTGTCTCGTTTAGCCACATGACTCGTGCCAAGGCAAAATAAACGTGCTACCCTTAAGCTCGGAACTAGGGCTGGAAATCGCGTGCAGGAAACAATCGCTGGTTAATCCATTCAGCTTCGTCGACAGATTGTTCGAGGTAAATAGACGTACTAGAGAACCAAGGAAATGCACTTTGGTATGCGATTGCGTGACCTGCTCGGGGTAGTTACGTGACATTGATAAAAAAGTAAAGAATCAACGATAAAATAAAGAACAAAGTACGAGGAGGTTGGAATGAAATAAACGTGAATTATCGATAAACAAAAAAAGGACGAAATAATTCAAGAAAAATCTTTTCCTTGGTCTCGAAATCACACATTAGGCCCGCAATAAACAAAAACAAAAACAGCAATTTCAAATTCTAATGAGAAAAATAATCGAATCTCCCATGACTCTCTCCTTTTCCTGAATCACATCTGCATATTTGTTTTTCAACACGCGAATCGTCGTTCCATTATCACGAGCGTTACGAAATCTCCCCTTTGAAAGCTTCCTGAATAACAAAAAACAACTCGACCTCCTGCTACCTTTTTAGAGAACATTTTTTTTAACCCCCGTTTCGCAACGTCATCGTTCTTTTTTCTCACCCTGCCAATATAAATGTTAAAACGTTTGTTGTTAATTATTCTTTTGTCACAGTTTCTCCGTTATTTATACATTGTTTAATAGAGAAACCGCGTCGTTCCATTAGTCGTACGTCACGACGAGATGTACTTAGCGGTGCTCCAGTAGTTACGGTCAGGCTATGATCAGACATCGGTGAGAGAAAGCTCGCTCTCTACCTCGAGCCTGGAAATCCGGCGATAAACTCGAGCTCTGGCTCTCTTCAGCATGGCAAACGAGATCTACCGAGAGTCCGGTTTTGCGAGCTATCCTCGTCTACTTTTCTCTACGTGTTACGTACTTCTTCGTATCTCCCTCTCGTGCTCGACCCAAATGATCAATTAGAGAGCAGGGAGCATTTCCACACGAGGAGCATGATCGACGATCCGTCCAAAGTAACCAAGTGTCGTATATTAACATATATATTTCTCGTACGTACGTCGCTACGTATATCCGTATAGATACGGGGGTAGTACACCCCTTAATGGATATATCTATATAAAACACCCACTTTCATGGACCGACGGATCCGTATGGAGACGGGGGTTGGGAATTTTACGTTCGCGAAAGTTACCAGCCAAAAGTGCCCTGGATATCTCGAGCTACTTTTACACTTGCCTTTACCAACCCCGTTCGTCAATCCTCGTTTTCTCAACTTTACTTACGCGTATTTAAATTTTATACATCGCGGTCCGACTCTCTCTCTCTCTCTCTCTCTCTCTTAGAACTCCTAGTTTTCACTCGGCACCTTTTAAACGTTTTTTTTTCTTTGGCTTCCTTTTTTTCATCCCTTACTTAAGGTCTTGTTGGTTGTGTAATTTATATTGTTCATTAAATAGAAATTATCTTAAGGTCTTCGAGAGGGATGATTGCGAATTCCGAAAGAAGGTCGACGAGATTCGACTGATTTAATTCGAGAGACGATTATCGGACCAACCCTTAATGGTAGAGGGTTGAAAAAAGATGAGAGAATGAAGATAAAAAACATACACATAGAAAACTGGTTATGAAGTATTAGTGGGCGTTTGTGTGGGAGAAATATTTTATCGCCACGACGAGCATGACTGCACCAGCGACGTGGCATTCTCACCTACCCATTGCCCACAGGGGTTGCTACCCCCTGTTATCCCACCGGGACCACCTATCTCCTTCGTTCTCGCCATTTCTGTCGTTCCCACCGATACAACGACTCTGTCTCTCACCCCTCGGCAGACCTTTTATTCCTCCGATCGCTTTCTCTTATTTTCCAACCCCCTATCTCTCTTTCCCCTCTGGCAACTGTTTCGTGCTGCACTTAAGGGCGTCTCACTTTTCGCACACTTCCCTCTCTCTCTCTCTCTCTCTCTCTCTCTCTCGCTCTCTCTCTTTCGCTTGAGAAAACTTTTACGGTACTCCCGAATACTCTAAATAAATATATATATATGTAGGACGTTACGAACTACCACGGATCATTCGTTTTCGCGTATCGGTTGTTCCGAGGGCGTACTCTTTCATCCCCCTTTACCGAGCTTTTATTCTCCTCGAGAAAAAGTAAAGAAAAAGGAAATGATTAGTGACTGGGATTTTCTTTCTTTCAGGAACGTTTTGGGACAGTCGTCAGGAGGTTTGCAGTTTCACCTCTGGGAATTTTTTGACTACCTTCAAAAAAAAAAACCATGAAAAAATGGGGTTGAAGAAAGAGAGAGAAAGAGTGACGAGGGGGTGAGAGAACGGACAATAGTTGTGCAGTTGTAAGGAGGTGTGGTCGACGACCATATTTTAAGTCAAACACAGGAACGACGCGCAAGTAGTATAGTTGGACGAGAATAGGGGTCGACGAAGCGGATGTCGAGGACACCGAAGCATCCCCTATACCCTTTCCGGTTGAACACCCCCTCCTTCCCTCACTCGCTCTCTCTCTCTCTTCATCATTCTTGCTCGGAGGAGTTGAGGGTGGTTTTATATACACTCCTTGTATACAATCCGTACACAACCCCTTCCGTCTCACTTTCATCCCTTATTTCTTTTCTCAAAAAAAATCCTCTAATCGCCGAAAATCACGAAGTATCGAGTTCTTTGGTCTATGACTAATTAAGATATCAATTTTCTGGTTAATTAATATTAATTATTTAATCGTTAATTTGTTGTTGCTTTTTTGTCTCATCGGAAACAAAATTAATCTCGTCGAAATTGAGGTTGGGGAAGAAATATTGTAATTCGGTGTTCAAATAAATTGGACGATTTCTGGCTCGTCGTAACATCTGCTGAATATAATTTTATCGTAAAACGAGCGAAAGAGAGTGGAAGCACATTGGGCGAGGGTGGCTAGAGGGTGGAAATAGACGTAGTTTTTTTTTTCTTTTTTTTTTTTTTGAGCTTGTACGTAACCAGCACCGGAGCATATTGCACGGTGCTCCAGGGGGTGCACCGACAGTTATTTCTGCGAAGTCGTACTGAATACTAAATATGTTAAGCTTCGGGTTTCCTTATAGAAATGTTTAACCGTGGAAAACGAGAAATATGGCCGATGTGGAGAGAACGCGAGGAGAGCGAAGAAACGAGCGAGAGAATCACGTAACGACCCTCTAGGTTTCTCACCCCCTTTCATACCCTCGCTCGCCCCTCTATTTCATGTTTCAACCCTTGCTCGCATTCTTTTTGTTTCTAACGACGACACGGTCATCTCGAATTTTTACTGAACAAAAGCAAAAAATGCATTGAATTTATTAATTTTTCATTCGTGAAAATTCAACGAAAAAGGATTTTTGTTAATATCAGGATGTTGAATAAGTTCTCGTTGTTTTCCATAAATCAAATCATACAGAATGTAATAAGAAAAATCCCCTTTTCTTAACAATAGAATTTTACATTATTTAAAAAACAAAATCTGCAGTCGAAAAATTCTCGTCGAGACTTCAAATAAATAGTTTTTTTCTTCTTTTATTTCTGATTTATTTTTTTATTCGTTCTTTTCGTAAATTGAATTATTCGTAGCATTTGCATAGTCGGTCACGAAAATACTATTGGGTTTTCCTTCGAATTCTTCGCATCGACGCTTGGTAAAGGGATCTCGTAAGATTTCAAACCCCCTAGTCACCCTTTCCCCTCTCGGTGCTTCTTGTAAAAGGAATCGGATAGCAGGATCTAAGACTCTTTCTCTCTCTCTCTCTCTCTCTCTCTCTCTCTCTCTCTCTCTCTCTCTCTCTCTCTCTCTCTCTCTCTCTCTCTCTCTCTCTCTCTCTCTCTCTCTCTCTCTTTCTCTTTCCCTTGCCGTTATTTTCGTTCCTTGTCGCCCGTCGCGTGTGTCTTCTCCCTTATACTGTTTTCAGTCTTGCCTCGTGGTATGTTTTATGTATAAAACGTACGCTCGGCTCGCACGCCATCTCCTCCCTCCTTCCTGTCATAATACATACGTATAGGTATCCGTCTCGTGTAAAGCGAAAAGTTTTTTTATTTTTTATTTATGTTACTCTTTCAAGGGAAAGCCGCTAAACAGATTTCATTGAAATTTACTGGGGGAAACGAGTCGCGACAGCTCGAGTGTAAAAGATGAACTAACGTAAAATCACTCGAGGGAGGAAAAAACGTGTCCATTTTTCATCTTCTTCAATCTTGAAAAAATCTACGATAGGAAATTTTCTACCCGAAAGTGTCGTTTTACGTATTTTTTTTTTTTTTTTCCGATTTGCGAAGAATATTTTTTAATATTAAATTTTTTATGTTATCTAATTATTATATGATTGCCAAACGTTTTTTTCAATTTTTAAAGTTTCATACGTCCTCGCATTTCTGTGCTTACTTTTTTCGACCCTGATCAGTGGCCATCGTGGAGCTGCTCGTCGCAGCAACGTGAAGTTACTTACAAAGATGGCGGGAGTTAATTAATTCGCGAAAGTTCGCGAATTAATGAACTAACAATTCATAAAAGTTTGGAAATTTCGTGTGCAACACGATGTACGTTTAACGAAGAGACATTTTGGTAACTGGAATACGTAGTATTGCATTACTTTATAACTTTCGTTCAAAACATAAACAAACTCTTAAAGCGTCTTGTCATATGGCTCGAGTTAAGAGTCAGTGTTACAAGCGACGAGCGATTCGAAAACGCGATTCGTATTTTCTTCGACACCGAGCAACCGATCGCGTTAAAATTTTCAGGGTATCTAGAGAATTATGGCAAAAAGTGACTGACAGTCTTTTTTTCCAAAATTTTTGGCATTCCATCCCTCAAAAAATTTAACGCGATCAGTTGCTCGGTGTCGAAAAAAGTACGGATCGCGTTTTCGAAACGCTCGACGCATGTAACATTGTATTAAATATTTTGGAAAAATAAAACTCTCAGGCACTTTTTGCCATAATTCTCTAGACACCCTCAAAGTTTCAACACGATCGGTAGTTTAGTGTCGGAGAAAATACGGATCGCTCGTAGCTTGTAACACGAACTCTTGAAGACCCTGACAACTAAAAGCAATTACTGGCCCCTATGTTGATGAAAAAAGTCTGGGAATAACGCGTGAGTCGTGAGGATGTGACGATTTTTATCATTTGAAACTTTGGTCTTCTTTTCTGTCCTCGAACTCTGTGAATACCACTAATTAACATTGTCAGCCTTTTGTCTCTTTCGAAGACTCGTACGACGTCTTCTTGCAATGTAAATAATGTCACAAACATCAGATTCGTGGTATAAACTTTTCTGCAGTCTTCCGCATAGCAGGAATCGAATCGGTTTTATTTATAAAGACCTCCCCTGCACCTGAGATTTGCGCAGAGGTAAAGTTATTTCCAAGAATGCAGACGCAGTCTTAAGAAATTATGGATTTTCAATGTATCATTTGTCTTTGCTTTATTTGTTTAAATTGATTAAAACCACAATCTTTTTGAAGAGCCCGAGGATTTATCTTGTAAACCCTAACTTATAATATCTCTGACAATTCTAATTCACTTTTATTTCTCGTTCAATCATTGAATAAACCTAACGAGATTCATTTATCTGTTTCAGGTGAGTACAAAATTGCAAGACAAGACTAATTACGATATTCCAGTGGATGAAGATTGGTGAGTACTGGAACAATTCTCACAAATTCATTTCTGGCTACAAATTGCCCCTATCCAGGCCTTCGACCCTAGGGGGTTGAAAAAAACCACAAACCTCGAAAACTTCTTTTTTCATTCTTCGACCAGAAAATAGCAAACAAAAATCCAAAATTATTATTTTATACGAATGTCGTATGAAAAAGCTAACAAAACTATCTTCTGAAACTTTCAAAATGCCATGAGGATTTCCACAGCAGTCTGAAAAAAACTGGAAGTTTATCGAATTATCGAAAAACACGTGTACTACTAAAAATTTTCGTAAATTCGCAAATTCGTTCTCCACGAACCCCCGATAGTCTTCTCTAGTAACGATCTAGCGCTGGATTCTCTTGAAAACCGCTATAAGTACCTATACGCATGAAAAAAAAAAAAAAAAAAAAAAACAGTCTGTGTTTTCCACACCCCTAGAGGCGCTCGTTGCCGCGCCAGCGCACGGCTTGAAAAACGTGTTGTTCCGCCTCTCGTTGCATACACGTACCCCCCAAACGTTATACTCGGCGTGCTCGACACGCCTGGGGCACAAAGTCGTGATAGCGCGAATACGTCGGTGTCTATATTTATTTTTCATCCCCGTTTGCAAAAAAAAAAAGCTGAAACAAAAAGCGAAAAAGATTCTCCCTCTCTATCGTTTATTCTCTGTATCTCTCAGGGGGATGGTGTGGGTACCCTCGCATCCTCCGTTATCATCACCAACCCCCTACGACGTAGAACAACCCCTTGCGTTTTCACGAGTCGTCGCTCCTTTTTTTCACTCATTGTCCGACGTTTCGTCACTTAATACAGACGACAATATTTTTTATCGACGGTTGAAACAAAAAATCTGTTTTTTTATTTTCAACCCTTAATAAAAAAAGATACGATTGAAAAGTTACGTCGTTTCGTTTGATCAAAGGAAACGAACGAATACGACGTGTGTCAATGTCTTCGTACGTGTCGAAGAATAATTGTTCCGATTCGAGTTAAATCGTAATTCATTGCTTTTGATTCGTGCTTCGAGTATCTCGTTTCATTTGTGAAACTTTTGTACCCTCGTTTAACGGATCGATCACTAAAAACCCGCATCAGTGAGGAGTTTCGCTCGGAAGAATGCTCTTCAATCGCTCTTGCCACACTCGCCTCGCAGAATTTTCCAGCGCGATTGTGGAACGAGGGTGGTGGCGAGGGTGGAAAATAAGTGAAGCAGGGTAGCTCTTCGGTCGAATCGGAATGAGGATTCGTCTCTTTTGTATCGACGACAAACGAATGAACCGAGACTCAAAGGGTATTTATGATTTCTTTTTATTTCTTCTTTCCTTTGTACATCGAGAATAAAATCGTGAGCCAACCCCCTCGAGCAATTCCGAGAACGAGAGGATTTCGAAGGATATCGACGACACCTCGTCGAGGTTCTTCCTCTCATCTCGCGACATTGAAAAAACGACATTGATTTGAACAAAATCAACCCTTAACGTTATTGAGTCAAGGGTTGAAAATAATTAGGGGTGAGTTATGTTTAACCGAGTCCCGAGTCGTCGAGAATTCCTCGAGGTCATTTTGTCCTCTCGATTTTTTTCGAGGCAAATCTACCCCCGTGTGTTTACCACCCCTGCACGGTCATTAGGGAAAATATTAAATTTATTTATCAGAAGCTTCGAGAACGACGTTATTGGATAAATCCTTCGTTACTTTGGTCATTCGTTGTCCTCTTCAAGCTTTGCATCTTCGAACGGATAGTTTCATCCCTTCTTCCGTCGATGTGGTTCGAACGACGTACTACTATCTACCCTTTGCACATGCTCGGTAACCACGCATAGCAAAGTGACCGCTTTAACCACTAACCCTATTTTCGAAACGCGAAAACAAGGTTATCCGAGGAAAATGTCTCGCCATTTACCGATACCTCGGCCTATCCCATGAAAATTCGCGTCGAGGAACGACGAGGGAATCTGTGAACTACTACCCCCTTTGCTGCAAACCTCACGAACCTCCTACTCTACCCCTTCATGGTTTTATCCCTTCGTCGCTGCGGACACTTTACCTTCCGCCATTATCCGATTTTACAGCTTTCATGAACGGCCCATTAAGGATTTTCTTTTCTCGAACCACCCCTTGTCCTATCTATAGAAACGGCCATCTTCCTTTTACCATCCCCTTCCTAGCGTTTATGGCTCCCGTTTACGCTACGAGAGTGTGCGAAAAACTCGGACGCATTGCGCATAAACGAATTTTATCACATTTCTGTCAGCAGAGCTCGAATTTCGAAATACAATTTATTTCTCAATAATTTTGAGATAATTTTTTCATCTTCGTACAATTTGAGATAATTTTTTATTTCGAAAAATCAATGAATATATGATAATTACTGTTAATTTTCCATATTTGTTTTGGAATTTGAGAACCAATCGAATACAAATCGTGAGATAATTTCAAATTTTTATATCATTCGAGATTAATTTCAACAATGAGATAGTTTTGACCCAAACTTATAGTTTTATTCTCATTACGTAAAAAATCAATTTTCATGCCACTTCTTGCTTTGGTATTCCATCCACCTGCGCGACAATGCACTCGCCAGGTATGTCAGTCACGCAAGTGTGACTAAAGTGTATTATAACAATGTTACACCACGCTTGAACGGTCTCCGGTCTCGTTCGTACATGCACTGTATGTTTACAGGACCGAAGCATTCGTGCGATGTATAGAATTCTGCATTACCGACCGAGCATCGGGGGTAGGGGTGGGTCTTGTGTCTTCCATCTCGTTTCATCGGTGAATGCCAGTACCTAGGGCTCTGGTCGTCCGACTCGAGACTTTCGACAGTAATTCAATTTCGAAACTATCCCATCACCGTCGAGACCAATGAAAACCCAGCACGTCTATCACACCCTCTGGCAAACTTAGGGGTTGCAACTCGTACGTACCAAATATTCTCCAAGCTTTCAGAGACAAATTTGGTCGACTGGAAGAAAATAAATTATAATCGCTCGTCGAACGGTTCGACCGATAATTAACGTTTTAACGACGGGGATTTTTACGTTGAAATCGTCTGGAATTTTTACGTCTGGAACGTAAAGGCCTATGTTAGAAATTTCGTCTAACGACTCGAGGGTGTTTTCCTACGTAATTTGATGCGCTGAATACGAAAAAAAAGTAAAGAGAAGTCCTGGAGGTATCCTTGACCTTGAAAATTTCTTGTTTTTATTTTGGTCTCAAGTCTGATATATTTATGTATTTTGATGCGCTGAGTTTGAACAAAATTAGTCTGTTTGCTCGAATATTTCTCAAATAATTACTTTTTCAAGTCTATTTTGTCAAAATAAAGATCAAAGAAAAAAAAATGCGACGAAACTAATAATGTAAAATGGCTTTTTCAATCTTTCTTATGAGTTTTACAATACAAAATACTATTTCTTTCGAGCTCGCTGCATCTGAATATACAGGTATACCGATTTCCAGGCCGAAGCAGCAAAAAAAACATTTGACCTTGAAATAGCACTTTTCAAGGTCAAGTAAACTTCCAGGAATTTTCACACTATTTTTTTTATTTTATTTGACGCATAATATTACCTAAAGAAAAACTCAAATATTTTGTATCACATGGATGGTCGATATATCGACCAGACCCGTTCTTAAAAGGTAAATTACTTCGTGCGACGAAAAAAAAAGAAAAACAACCTTTAGGGGTAGCTCGAGCCATTTCCAAAGAAAAACAAAAAACAGTGGAGTTTCACCGATCGTTTTCTTGTCCTAGTCAGGTTCTTTGAATCGATGGCAACGTTTTCGAGATCAAGCTTGCATAATTAGGACAAAGACTCGATTAATTCCTAAGAATTAATCGAGTTTTCCTAAAAATTTGCTACCCATATATATTTTTTCTTCCTCAGAAAAAGATGTTCAAAGACGTTGGCGCGAACTACAGTTAGTCTGTTAAAACGTAGGCAATTACTCGATTGCAGTCTCGATCTCGTCTGGTCCCTCGAAAAATTCGCTATATTTCATCCCCCTTTCATCCCCCTGCGTATTAACGAGAAAAGTACAACGAAAATTGATTCGATTCGACGCGCTTGGACAAGAATTCAAAGCTCGATCGACGAAAACCCTCGAGACGATAAATTTCAACCCCCTACCCCTAAACTCTAACGCTTTATTTCACCCCCACGATTGTTTCAACGTTGAGAGAGAATTGAAAACGAAGAGCTTTATGATCGAATTCCTCCGTATTGTTAAGTCTCGTTCGGTTTAGGCCAACCGCAACGTTTCATATTTAATTCACCCCCTCGGTGGTTGCAACCCTCGTCGTTGGTAATCCACGGTACACGTTCGCTTGTCTTCCTCGCGTATCGTTAGTTTACCCCAAATGCATAAATAACATTCAAGTCGAGAAGCGATACGAAAGTGTCGACGACTTCGACCCTCATCCTCCCTTGGTTAAGGGATGAAAGAAGTGGATCCCGCCTCGAGAAAACTACGCCACTGTCAAGACTCGCCGACGAGCAACTCTCGTTCCACAGGAGAAACCCTGGCTACGATGAAAAAGATGAAGGAAGAGAGAGAGAGAAAAAAAAAGAAAAGTACATTACGATGCTGGGCTCGAGCTTAAAAGGCTCGCCGCACTAATTAGGTAGCACGACCACGCGCTACTCTACTTCAGCTTTCCCTGTTAGCTGTTCGCCCGGTTTTCTTGTTTGAAATATAACGTTATATAAAAGGATGAAAATCCGTCAGCCATGGCGGACTCATCTCCCGACTGGCATCGCTTGTCTCCACTTGCCCCAATCTCTCCAACCTACCCCTGTCCCACCAACCCCTTCTATCTCTTTCTCTCTCTCTCTCTCTCTCTCTCTCTCTCTCTCTCTCTCTCTCTCTCTCTCCTCTATTCGTTAAGATATTCAGCCCCAGGCTGACACGTACAAAATCCTCGTAGCTGCGTGTCTACCCGTCTAACAAACACATTTATACACGCTCGACGACGCACAATAAATTCTATTTTTTAATACACACAGCGATACGAATCCTTTCCCAATTAGTCAAATTCTCAAGGTAAAACGAAAAATGATTTGCCGGTTGATAAATTGTTTCATAGTCTCGTGGTAAAACAAAAAGTAAAAAATAAAAGGAGGTTTTTTTACACCGTAAGGATTTTTATAAAATATAAATAAAAACAAGTGTCTCAAGGGGATGATTTGAATGAAAAATTGTAATTGGTAATTGATGAAAGGGGTATGAAAAGTTAATATTTATGATTTTGGATGTTGACCATTGTAGAGCAAGTAGTCGAGATCGAGTTCGGTCGGACGTAGGAATTTTTCTTTTTTTTGTTCGGTGCCTTTTTCACTCGGCTCGACACCAACCCCCCAACTAGCTTCACCTGGCTCACGCTTTTCGCGTCGGCCTTACCCTCCATCATCGCAGGGTCCACTCTCGCGAGTGCATTAATCACGTCCAGTCCAGGCTTCGAACAAAGGGTAGAGAGGAAACTGGCCGAGGGGGTGCGAACGTAGGAGAGAGCCTAGGGGTTGGTTTTGCACAAGAGAGGGATGGATGAAACGATGGCGAGAGAGAGAGTGAGAGAGTCAACACGCAATCGGACACACGCACGTTATCCTCTCGGTATGCGTCTGAGCGTTGGGGGTTGAAGATTGAGTAGGTTGGCGAAAGGTATAAGGACAAAGGAAAACCAACCCCCTTGCCTCGCGGACTCGGTAGAGGCGGACTTCTCGTGTGGGGTAGTTCTCTCGCTGTTCATGCTCGCTTTCCCATCCCCCACTGTGCCTCGCCTTTCATACATCCCCTGCTTACCCCCCCCCCCCCCCCCATGTTGTGAATTGCTACGTTCACTCTCTCGTTTCCTACCCCTTTGCCTGCTCCCCCGAATCGCAAACGAATGGAATTGTGTCAACCGCAAAGCACCTTCGTATTAGTATGCGTTCGCCCACAACCCCTTACTTCGTATCAACCCCCCTTCTACCATGACCTGGCACAATCGAAGGGAGGTTGTTATAGTCAGAAGCAACATGGGAAGACCGAAAACATCGTCGATGGAGTAGTAAGTGCACACACAAAGCTCTCGGTGCTTTGATCCTTCGAGATCCGTTGGAGCAAAATGGAAGATGAGGCAAATGCCTCGTGGTCACGTGCACCAACCCCGCAGCGCTTCGGATCTACATCCCTTATTTCACCCTCGAGTGTGTTCTGAGACCACGAGAGAGAAAGAGAGAGATTCATGATTTTGCCACACGCATTGTTCCCTCGATTTTCCCGAGTTTCCAGGAAATTACCTTTTCCAGATTTCTTCGTACATTTTTATTTGTTTATTTTTTTTTTAACTTTACTGACTTCTTTGTTTCTCTCTAAGATATTGAAAATCCTCGGTTAAAGAATCTTTGCACATCGTAGATTTTCTTCGACGTGCCTCGAGGGGTAGAAACAGTCGATGTTGCTCAGGGGGTAGGAAAATGGAAAAGCCAATGGGAAATCGATAACCGAGGAAAGATGTTGAATTCTCATTCGATATTTACGACGATCGTTTCGATTATGAAGATTGCTGACCAAATAAGAGTCGTGAGATATCAAGCTTTGCCTCCGTCGTGTTCAATCTTCGCGAGATGCGTGGCTCTCGTGGATAAAGAACGATGGAGCAGCGCAGTAAAGTTACGCGCCGTTAAAACGCACGATGGCTCATAAAAATGTAATCTACGAAAGATCTCGAGAAAGAAAGAACCAGAGCTGATATTTGAAGAGATATTCTGCTGAGCAGATTTATTTCATTCGAATTAACGATCAATGATATTATCTCAGTTAATGTCTGAAATTTCCGGAAACGACAATATTTAGAGAAAACTACATTTTGCAACAAAAAATCAATTAATCGCCTCGGAAAATCTGTCCGTTGGCTGTAATTAATTAACGGGGATGACGAAATACTCGAGGTATTTCATCCCTAACGACATCAAACGGTAATTGTCCACAAGAAACAAATTAGGAAAATTCGTATTTCGTGTCCGCCCAAACACTGAGTTATACTACTTGCAAGTAGTACAAATTTGAAAAAACGGATATTCTCGTTAGCCCAAATATTGACTTTCACTACTTGTAAGTAGTGTAACTCAATATTTGTGCTGGTAAGTAGTGTAACCCAATATTTGGATTTACAAGCAGTATAACTCAATATTCGGTCAGGCTTTTCCACCTAAACCCTTCATATCTTTTTTCACCCACGTAATCGACGACATATTTCCAAACCCCTAACGCCTCGGCATCTACCAACATCTATAAATACCATTTTTCTTCCCCTACCTCGGCTCACAACCCTCCCATTTTCCCTTCTTACAGTGAGAGTCGAGGTAGGGATGAAATTCTCACGAATATTACGAAACGCTCAAGCATCTCTGATACCCAACAGTCGTGCTCGATGCCAAGCATCGGAGTATCTCTTACCGTGGCCGCAGGGCGAGTGAGTTAGGGATGCACGATTTAAGGACCTCCTTGCTACCACTCGCGTCCTTGCGCGTTCTCTACGTGTTCGTCGTTTGCATGTGCGAGTTTCGTTGAGTACAGTAAAAGCCCGAGTGGTGGAAAAGGGTGGTAGTGTGAGTCGGTAGCCCAGGAGGAAGGGGCTGAAACCGAGTCGTCGAGAGAGTGAAGGGAAAACACGAAGGAACGAAAACCACCACCGAGAGAGGGTCCTTCACTTCCACGAAGTGACTTCCTGTGTCAGATAACGAGGTTTTACCCCAGAGGTCTGATGACCCTATATATCTCTCGTCTCGTGGCCTCTCCACTCTCGTCCTACCTTTCACTCCTCTCTTTTTCGTTTTCTCCAACCCCCCTTTGCCGCAACCATCACAATGCCAGGACATAACACACCCTGGCTGTTACGATATTACACCCTCGAACTGACTACATATACAAGGGACATTTAGGTATCGTGGTGTAAAAGTTGTTGCTTAGGCGTCCCGCGCAGCTGTCGAGGGCGCCACTAGAGTGTCGCGGGGGTTAACGAGAAATTTCCTCCAACTTTAAGAGACCTCGAGATTATGGCGAAATATTTCTCGTGTAAATTCTTCAAATTTCAACCCACTTTCGACGAATTTCATCCCTCGATTATACGATCGAATTATATAATTCGTTTTAAATTTATTCTGTAAACAATTTTTTTTTTTCGATTTGCACCCCTAATTTTTCGTTCCACACAATTCTTGTCCCTGTCACGTTTGTTTGTTCGGAAAATTTCCTCGCGTTCGCGTCTAGAGTCGAGCTTTTAATGTTCCCACACAATTAAATGTAGACACACACATGGTTTCTCGTATCGGACGAAATGCGTTCGAAACGAGCATAGCTGTTTGTACACCGTTTGTACGTAACGGAACGAGATATGGCATTACGACTGTTGCATACTCACTCCCTCTTTCACGACTCTCTCTCTCTCTCTCTCTCTCTCTCTCTCTCCGGCACAGTCGTGGTCCTGAATCGAGGCAACCGGAATGACGCACAAGCTCTGTGTTTCAACTGTTTCTCCACCTTCATCCCCCCCCCCCATCTCATAGAGACGAAACGCCAAGGCAACTGTAGAATGGACAAAGAGTTTCGCGGATACGAAAAGCGGCGAACTACCCCCGTCGCCATTTCACGAGGTTTATTCTCTCCTCCTGGTAGACTACCTAGGCATCGAGTCTATCCATTCGTCGTCGAGGGAGGTTTTCACCCCTATCTTCTCTCGTTTCGAAACGAATTGTCACACAGGATCGTGAAATACTTTGTATTTCTTCTTATTGCCCCGGGGGGGTTGAAAAATTGTTCTCTGACATTTTAAGTTGGATCGTCGAGATTTTTTTTTTTTTCATCCCTCTACCACTTGCAGGTCGAGATGAAATGAGAAAATTATATCTTTATGGGTTTTTACTACAATCGCTAAGGGTGTTGTTTCTACAACGGATGATAAAAGTAGAGCAGGGGTTGGTCGAGTCGTTGATACGAGAATAATCTCATCGGGGCTAAGAATCGCGGGCAAAGATTAAGAAAAAAACGAACGAGAAGGAAATATTAAGGGACCAAGAGGTCGTTGGAAGGGTACAATGCCGAAGGGGGATGATTCTTTCTTTTTTTTACCTCTCCTGCGAATGAAACTGTTTTCATTAAAATTTCCATGAATATTTTTCCGAAGCTATTCGTGGGGATGATTTTTTTTTGTCGATGAAACGCGGCGATCCTCGACCAATGTGGTCCTCGTCGTTCGATTTAAATAAGGGATGGAATCGAGGGATTTTTGTTTTTAAATCGAAATCTCGAAAATCGTATTATTTCAAGATTGTAGGAAAAAATTATGAGAAATTAATTTACGTTTTTTCGTCAACGTGGACAATTTTTTATATTTTCTATTTTTTTCTAGTTGTTTTTTTTCGATCGATTTATAATTATTGAAGCAAATTCGAGCTTTCGCTCTAATGCATTTCCACGTTTGTGCGGAAGGGGGTGAGAATTTATTCCCTGTTTCCTCCCTCGCTCGTACGAGCCTGCCATTAGCAGATCGACGAGCGACGAAATTAAACGTCAACGCGATTAAATTGGTTTTCGTACGTGTCGAATTTCTACCCCAAACATGCGACAAATATAAAGTACAATTGTTTACAAATTTTATTTAATTTCCTTCAAAAATTTAATACTTGAAACAATCGACATTGTTCGATTTTTCGAAAAAAAATAATAGTTTACGAGATGGTTTAATATCCTTCTACGCGTTAAGGGTGACAGTAAGACCAGATTCTACGTCGTCCGAGAATTTTTCTCCTTCAGGGACGAGTCCAGAGATTTTTCGTAACTCTGTAATCCTCGCGACAGTTTCTCAGGATTATAAAAGACGAGAGCCGGACGTGCCTGTTCCCGTGGCATTGTCGTCACCACATGCCGAGCCATTGTCGTGACTCCTACCTTTTGTCCAGTTTCTCTCACAGCAAGATCGGTCTCGCCACTAAGAAATACACTCGGGTTGTTTTTCACACCCTTGCGACGTTGCGAAACATCCCTTTATATCAAAATGGCCACAGGAAGACCGAGATTTCCACAAAAGTATCCAGTCGTAACGATATCGAAGCTTCGACGACAGAAACCGATCGTGTTTTGTATCCGAGAAAAATCGCTAAAAAATTCCGCCAGGGGGCTGAAGAATATAAGAAAATTCATCTTTGTCGGAGAAAATTCACTCGAGATATCTTTCGAACGTAACCAACGAAAATTCGATATTTAACGATAAAGTTTCTCAAAATTTTTCGGCTCTCAAAATTCTCAAGCTTTTATAGAATTTTGGATCGTTTACATCCAGGACGTAAACGGGTTTGCTAATAAGGAGCTTTACTCGAAACCCGAGCTTTACGCATCGAACGATTCACGAGCTTACCACGAGGATCGGTAGTTCGTGCGGAATCACGAAAGCTTAAGCCAAATCTCATTCGGTACGTAAAATCGGGAGCGTAACGTACGCGAGCTAATCCTGAAGATTCCAATTAGAGTCCACTTCGCGAGACTCCGAACTATTCGATTGTTTAAGCTCGTCCCACGTCTCTTCGATTCCCCAGCATTTCGAAAATATTCTCAGGAAAAATTTTCAATCATAATATAAAAAAAAAAAACAAAGAAAATGTCATTAAATGACCTTGAACAATTTTTTTTATCTTGATGAGCTTTTTATGAGTTTTCTTAGAGCTTGATGCATTTTTCATACATAATTCACCGCGACAAGGACGAAACAAGGACAAAGATGAGAAACGTCCAATTAGAGTTCCCTTTGCGAGACTACGAAAATGTCCTTGAATGACCTTGAACCACTTTTGTTTATAAAGATAAAAGCTCACAAAGATGAGCTTTTTATGAGTTTCCTTTTATCTGAAAATTCATCAAGCTCTAAGATTTTTCCGGATTGGTTCAGCCATTCCGGAAGATAATTCATCGCGACAAGGACGAAACAAGGACGAAGATGAGAAACAGGAAGGAAGATAATGAGAGCTAGATGGCTACGACGTATCGCGACTTAAGCCCCAACCTGGGATTCGAGAGCGTAAGACGCTTATCGCGCTGGAGAAACGGTTATTCTCTCGCAGGACGTTCTTTTTTTTTCTTTTTTTTTTTTTTCTTTTTTTTTTATTATTTTCTGTGCCTCCGGGTCGTTTCCAGGCTCCCGGGCCCATTCGCATTCGCTATCTCGAGCTGCGGCGACTCAACCATCGATCAAGCTTCTCTCCTGGGCTGCCTGGGAAATTGTACGCCGGCCCAGCTTTCGTTTATAAATAAAAGCTCGAGCGAGTGTACCACCTCGGACGTGTACGGATGTTCGAGAATACATCGGGGGTTGTTACAGCAGCGCCGGATCAGGGGGAAATGGAACTGTGCTATATAAACTTCGGGCTTTTCCTATACGTTTGAAACACCTCCATTAGTACCGAACCACCCTTCTTCACCCTCTCTCAACCCCTCGCCGTTGGAATAAACATAACGCAGGATGAAAGCACGACCTAGAATTTTCTACGATTCGATACAATTTGAATTCGAGTTATTTCATTAATCCGAAATTCCTGTAGATGATTTGTTTCAACCCTTGGAAACAAATCACTACCCCCTAGGGTAATTCTTGATGTAAATAGTAAAGCGAGTTGAATTTTATAAAAATTCGTCGAGGGAGGAAAAATAATGAAAAAAATGATAGAAAATAATTTTCATTGGGAAAATAGGAATCCGGAATTATCTAAAACGTGCTAGAGACGTTCGAGCGCAGAAACGCAACAAATTTCACTACCCTCGTTTGACTCCGTGCACGTTTGAATTTTATCTACCTTTCTCGCGATTCTCGAGATTTTTTTTTTTTTTTTTCCATCTCCCTGCGAAATTCAATGGCACCCGGTTTCGCTTCTAATTTATCGTACCCGTAGTACTATGATATTTCAGAAAGTGGTAGCGAAGCGACACCGTTGTACAGGGAGGGAAAATATGTCACGACACGTATAATAAATCGTTGGCGAAAAGAGAGAGCTAGGTAGGAAAAATTTGGGTCACCTTTTTCTCTGAAAACTCACTCTCTCGTTCACCCTCTTTCTCTCTCTCTCTCTCTCTCTCTCTCTCTCTCTCTCTCTCTCTCTCTCTCTCTCTCTCTCTCTCTCTCTCTCTCTCTCTCTCGTTCTCACTCGCAGTGGTTTTCACAGCAACGGCATAGCAGCCTTTGGTTTTCTCTCACTCGTGTGTAGTACAATGCATCCCCCGGTGAAGAGG
The DNA here is from genome assembly GCA_951802705.1 of Netelia virgata. NCBI lineage: Eukaryota > Metazoa > Arthropoda > Insecta > Hymenoptera > Ichneumonidae > Netelia > Netelia virgata. The sequence continues at coordinate 14,085,093 of OX637867.1, read as the reverse complement.
GTTGGAGGCCTCGATGTCGTCTGCAACGCCTGCCCGCAAAGCTCCTCCCCTCAACCTTCTTCTCTCACCCCTTTTCTCTTTTTCTCACGTATTCATACACATTGACATCTCCTTAAAAAAAAAAATAAGCATTGAAGAAAAACAATTAAAAAAGAAGAAGGTAAAACATCAAAGATAGATGAAAAATACAAGAGGTTGACGGGAAAATTGAATAGGGGAACGAAGGAACATTTTCGAAAAGGAAATGTGAGCGACGTTGATTTTATGTTTTTTTTTTTTTTTAATTGACTGAAATTCTTGAGAAACGAAATTTCCATCGAATTCTTGGAGAATTAGGTCGTTCGAGGTATAAATTCGCACGACCTAGATATTTCACGTCGTGGAAAAACGCGTCGCGACGTCGAGTTATCGAGAAACAAAGAAAAAGAGAGGAAAATGTATTTCGACGCTCATTATGAGATTGTAGGAGGAACGACGGTCGACGTCGAATCTCGAGAAGGTGGACGACACCTTCGTCACGATTCAGCATTGTGCATCGTGACGAAGAATCAAAAAGCAAATTGGTGATTATGTCGAAGGGCTTGAACAATTTTTCACGTCGATGATCGATAACGAATTATTCTCATCGACATTTCGTCTCGATAATTATTTAAAACCGCGCTCTCGTCATCTCGAGGATACTTAGTAGTACCATTGTCTCATGAAAATTTGATTCGACAGGAAATTTTAATTTTTTCTAATTTTTTTGACGACCTTGAAATTTTACCTTCAGTAAAAAAATTTCAAAGTCATAAAAATTGACAATTCTTTATAATTTTTCATTAATAAACGTACAGGTCACGTATCGTTAACGTCATTAAAATGAATTCGACGTTACTGCATTCGTTCCTAGTCCGGAAAATATAACAAGCCTAGGGGTAGGTCGTAGGGTGGATTTGAGTTATACGAGGGATGCAAAAATGGAAAGTGGGTATAGAGGTTGGCAAAGGGAACATACGTGCTCGCGATGTTCCGGCCCGAACCCAACAGGGACAGTGACACACAACAGAAAGCCCCGAACAAGCTTCCCAGTAGTAATGGTCAGCGTTTGGTCAGACCGGACAGTGGTTGACTGCGGTGTGCCACATTCCTCGGGTTTTCATGCGTAGGACAATGATTCCCTCTCCAATCTCTCTCTCTCCCTCTCTTCTACACGTTTCATTCCGTCGTCCTGCACACGGAAGGCTTATGGTCCACTTCGGTTGGCAAACTGTGCGATAAAGAAAATGGGGGAAAATCGTGAATTTCTCGCTCATCGTACGAACAGCTTCAACGTTCATCCTCCTCCCAAAAACCAATTTACATTCCGCTTACGCTTCCTCCACGTCCTCCAAAGCACTCTTTGCACTTTCGATATTGCGTTTCCTACTTCGTCGTAGGAAGATAAAAAAAAAAAGAAAAAAGTAGGAAAATCTCAGAAAATTCGAATTTTTAAAACGACAAAGGGGGGACCAACTTTTTTTTCTGGCTGAGATAAAATCAGCTGGTCAACGAAGGACGAATAAATCAATTCGTTTACAAGTATCGAATCAATATTGGATTTTCAACCGAAATTATTTTCCTGGGACATTTTCGAATATTGTTCGATTTATTTTATTGTAACGTTGAATGTGTAATGCGTCTCTGCCGCGTCCATAACGACGAAACAGTGCATCGAGGGTAGTAATGTTGATATTCACTAGCGTTCGAGCGAACGATGAAAAATAAAATGGAGAGAGAGAGAGAGTGAGAAAAAATATCTCGAACAGGTTGAACGACACATTGGGAGCTGAAAGGGGTTGAACGGGGGGTGTAAGCAGCAAAAGTGAGAAAAGCGCGAATTACGACGAGTAGTCGTTCCAATTGGCACGATAAAATCGCAGAAAGACGTAACCGTTATCGACACGAAGCCAGAACTTCGCGAGAACGAGAGTCGAGGGGGATGAAGAGTGAGAGAGGGTGAGATCCCTTTACGAGCGAGCCCTATATAACGATAAACCTACCCCCTCCCGCGTTACACGCCCGAGGTCTCGAAAAATACCATTACACATCACCATATTATTACAGAGATCGAAATAAAACTTGGAGAAAAACGTGTCGATTTTCATTCGCTTTCCAATTTTTTATTATTTTTTTTTCATCGCATATTATCTCTCGTCGTATCCGCGAGAACGAATTGAAGGAGACGTCGACGTATCGACACAACACAGCGAGACCCGCTCGAGAGCTGAAAATGTTTCAAACCTTATTTTCCTTTTTTAAACCCTTATTTCGTTTTCTTTCATTCTTTTATCATTTTAGGGGTTGTTTTTGGGTTCCTTCGTACAGTCTTCCAGTCTCAAGGGTATTTCTTCCTCGTTCCTCATTCCCTCGATTCGCTACGTTTTCATCCCCCTGGTCACATTGCCGTACCACCACCCTATGGAAAAAGGGGGTGGTAAAGTGAGGGATCATCCGGGACATTTTTCATACTAAGCTCTTTACTTCCCTCTTTCGTGGCAGACGTACGAAGTGCACCGACCTTATTCGTTCTTTCTATATTTTCTCTTTTATCCCCATCCCCCAAAATTCACCCCTTTTTCCACCCTTCACCCCTTTGTACAGCTATTTTCTGGGAAACCATGGTTATATTCCGCAACAGCCACATTTACCGTCACCTCTCGGTCGTTCTCCAACCCTCGTACTGGTATTATTAAGCTTTCAACGTCGTTTTCTGGTGTTAACCCTGTAGAATGTTAAGGGGGTTGAAGAGAGGAGGGCGAGAGTTAGGAAAACGACTTTTCGCACTCGTCCAAATTGCTGCGAAAAGGAAAATTACGAACTCGTGAAAACGAGCGGACGCGCCGCTCACGCTCGTTGATTGTACAAGAGAATTCCATTGTTACTATTATTTTATATAAATGCGACACGAGGTTGAAGAGGACACCGGACCGAGAAACTCGTTTTCGACGATTATTTTCAATTTCTTCTTTTTTTTCTCTACTTCTCGTTCTCGAACGCAATTTTTTCTGGTAATCAAGAAAATTTTACGGCGTTGTTGCGATTGCAATTTTAATCGACGAAGCTTCATAGCAAAAAAAAGTTATCATTTTTTAAAAATGTTTTTTCGTTTGTTTTAAAACGGAGAAAGAACGAGATTGCGAGAAATCTCCGAGTGAAAATAAATCGTCGGATGAAATATTTTTTCCATTCCTCACTTTAGTTTTTGTTTTTTTTTTTTGCGTTTTTACGAGTTAAGGGAGGAAAACCATTCAGGAGTAAGAAAATTCCCGAAGGGACGTATGTCTGTGAACTAGCGCGAAACTATGCAAACCCCGACGTTGGAATTTTCTCCCATAAAATTGAAAAATTGCGAAGAGGGGGTAGTTTTCCCGCGTTATTATTGACGCGTACGACCCTTCGACCCCACTCCCCTCGGGAGGAAACTGAATGTTCTAAAATAAAAAAATAAACGGCTGAAAATGTAGCCGAGTTCTGAAATACGCGAAAAAATAAATTGGGAAAAAAAGCGCCACTATAACGATAAAAATCGATGCGACGAGCCAATCATAGGCGAATCGAAAAGCGCGTGTGTTATTTCGACGAGCTGCTGGGTTAACGTTGCGGCGTGTGAGATAGAGGAAAAAAAAAAGAGTCGAGGCGAACGCGAGAGAAGTAATTTTCATTTTATTATCAGCACGGGCACGGTGGGATCGTTCGGTTATCTCGGTCCCACCGTTAGTTCATCGAGTAACGGGTCTAGAGGGCGCGGGATAGATTTTTTTTTTTTTTTTTTTTTTTTCTCTTTTGGTACGAACGACGACGGTAGAGAATATGAAAGGGGGTGTTAGTCGATACCGAGGCAAAGTTTATTGGGCGAGGTGTGTGCGTGCGCCATTATTAGTCTGAAAGTGTGTAAGGGTAAGAGAGAGAGAGAGGGTTGTGAGTTAGGGGATGATAATACGCGAAGTTGGATTAGCCCCGTGTGCGTCGAGAAGCAGCGAGAAGCAACGCGATCGAAACCAATTTTTCGTACCCTTTTGTTTTTTTTTTGTTTTTATTTCAACCCCCTGTCGATATAAATTTGCCCCGAGCGATTTCGTGGAGAAATGAAAGAAGAAAAGAAAGAAAAACCTTTCGACGATAAACAACCCCCAACGCGTAGAGAAACAATTTTAACCCTGGTTGAATGTGGTGGAGGAAGCAACCCCTTGCATCCCTTTTTCTCTGTTATAGAAAGTGTGCGAAGGGGTGACGTGTAAAGGGTGAAGGTAACGCGTACGAAAAATATGTGTTGCAGATACGATATCGGTCGCAGGAAACAAAATTTCCATGAATCATTGTAGCTTGTGCTTTGTACAAAATTTAGGGGATGAAAACAAGAGGGGTTGAAAATTGTCAACCTGCTTCCTCTTTATCCTCCTTGTTGCACGAGTCCTTGCCACAATACAGGAGAATATTGAAACCGTTGGTGTCCTACAACCCCCGAACATCCCTTTACTTATTTCACCCCTTTTTTGTCCTCAAGACGAGAATACAAGGGAGGATGTACGTCGAGAATCAAATATTTTCTGGTAAAATGGAGTTTAATATTCAAAGCCCTTTGTCGAGATTGTCCCAAGAGGGTGGTTGACCTTGACACAGAACATAGGAAATAAAATTTAGGGGTTGCAGAGTTAAGGGTGAAAAAGTTTCGAGAAATTGAAAAAAAAGAGAGTCTAAAGGACAATGCGGCCACGTACGTTCTCCGTCCAACAGAACGCGAGGTTCAAAAGCCTTCCGGACGATGTACCGAGGACTCGCAGATAAGCCTCTTTACTTTAAGTCCACCGGCTCGTCCGGCGAAACCTTTTACTTCCTCACGATGCAATTTCTTTCGTCCTTGGTAGACGAGACGCGACTCGAAGTTTCATTTCCCCTCCTGAAGAAGCATCTTTGCTCCAAAGGGTTGGTAGCCAAGGTCGTACAAGGTCATCCAGCTTCCCGAATCGAGATTTGCATCAAGCACAACGTCTTCGTCCTTTCACGATCGTAAGAAAAGTTCCTTTGCCCTCGACAATCGGCTTTCGTCCTTTTTTTTTTTATTTATTTTTTTTTTACTTTTATTTACATTCTTGCCTCGTCGACGAAAAATTTCTCATTCGTCGCGTCTCGTTCCTGACGCAAGGACGAGAGAGTAACGTTCTTTCACACCGTGTGGGATGGAATTTCTTCTTTCAACCTTTCGATTAACGAGAGCCAGCATCGATTCGTTTTTTTTTTTTTTTTTTTTTTTTTTTCGCATCGACGAACTAACGGAATGCGAGGAACGCGAACGAGCATCCCTTATAAACGAAAGAGGGGGATTCGGAGGAAGAAAAAAGAAAAATTTATCCCGAAGGATACAATCGACCGTGAGAAGGACGAGACGAGAAGGAAGGACTTTGTACGAGAATGGAAAAATCGTGGAAGTTTCGCGAAAAAATAAAAAAAAGAAAACGCATTTTCGAGTACTTATTCCAGTCGCGTATCGCTCGAAGGCTTTCCAGGGTATGGACGAGAAGTCGAGAGTCGAACGATAAATTTCTGGAACGTTGTTGATGTTACGTTTTACGGACTGACCAAAAGGACTTTTCTCGACGACAGGAAGACGGATCGTCCATTGAAAAACGTTTCGTTCTCAACATCGCTCCCGGTCGAATCTCCTCAGCTGACGACGCGCCAGAGGGGATGATGCGGCACTGCTTTTTTTTTCTTCTTTTTTCTCTTTTTTTTACATAGGAGAATGGAGCAACAGGAGGCGATTCGCTCGAGCTAAGAAGAGAGGAAAGGAGAAGAAAAAAGAAGCGCACTGGCAACAGCGTCGACGATCGTTGCGGAACAATCGATTTTCCAGTTCGCCAGAACTCTGAATTTTTAATTAAAAGTTGTGAGAACGAGTTAAGCCGAGGATACGCGAGGATAGTACGTTATTGTTCCTGAGAACGAGCTGAAATTCCACCCATCGCGACTAGGGGATGATTTCTTTAAACTCTGAAGAATTTTCTTTTATAAGGGATGAAAACGACAAAAAAAAACAGAATCTTTGTTCCCTCTTTATTTTCGAACGTCGATGAAGTTAATTGTGTTTCCAGGGTGAAGATTTCATCCCTCGCCAACCCCTAAATCACAATTGGACAGGGATGATTTTAAGCCTCAATTTTCGTCTTTCGTGGAAAAAAACGAAGTATATATCAAAGTCACGAAGCGAGTCCTGATATTTTTTCACGTCGCTGGAAATTAGCCCACGTACGAGCCGACTTTTGTTACGGTTCGATTAAGATTTTTCCTGGTTCGTTACAAACCACCCCCCGGTAGAGTCACGTAGGGAATAAAAATTAAGACCAATCAGCGCGCCGGTTGGCGATGTACGACGTTCGTGGAAATTTCGTGGGCAAACACGTGATTGACTGTCCCTCGGCAATGCCACGAGGTCCAACCTCCACGAAGAAGCACAAACGGGGGGGTTGAAAAGCACAACCCCCACCTAGCGGACAACCCTGAGACTGAGACGATCATTCTAGACGCGTACGAACGGTAAATCTTTATTACGAATCTTCCGCCACGAATCCTTGAACACCGACGTTGCCAACGAAGAAACCGTCGACCAACACACAACCCCCATCGACCATCATCCCTCCCTCAGCTCAGCGGGTCACGCTCAACTTTAACACGAGAAGCGAGCGAAGCGCGAAAAGCCTCGACAGGATTTAGTTCTCTTTCGTTTCTACGTATATCAAGCGAGTAGAAAAAACCGGGTTTGGTCAGACGTCGGAGCTGGAAGCCAGTAGAAAATACCGAGTTTGGTCAGACGTCGGAGCTCGACGCGACGCTACGACGACGTGATGGATCGGAACGCCACGAGGTAAACAAGACTCGCGACAAGGACTGTTTCCCACCGTTTCGAGGCTCTGGGAACAAAGAAGAATCTCGTTCGGTGGAAAAAACTTTGCCCCATTACGACTTTGGCAAGACGATAAAATAAATACGACGACGAAGAAAAAAAAGAATGCAACTCGTTATTTTGCGTCGGACGTGCGTAAAAGATTGAAATGGCTTTCGAATGAAGAGGAGGAAGATGTGTTTGGTCGGACGGTGTTGAAAAAATATGCGAGGCAAGAGGGATCGTCGATTTTTCGAGCATCGGAAAAGTCGATGTTTTGCAATTTCCACCCATATTGGTCCCTCGTCTCTCTCTCTCTCTCTCTCTCTCTCTCTCTCTCTCTCTCTCTCTCTCTCTCTCTCTCTCTCTTTACACCCCTAGGTACATAAACTAAAGATGTTTATGGGAAGGACGAAATATCGGGTTCTCCTTCGAGCTAGGCCAGTACTTTCTTCCTCTGCCGAAGGTGCCAGGACTCTAGTGACAATCTTTCGCCCGAGGTGTGTAGACTGCCTACTTTTCTTTATGGAATGAAATTACGGGGTTTTTGGGGGTTGGGGGCTGGAATAATATACGTTCGTGTATACCCGAGATACACGGTTCTAGGAAAATATATTCTACCGAGCTTCTCTCGTCCTGAGTAACGGCAACGGTTTTACGATCGCTGGCTTTCTGCTAGAAATTCGTCTTTTACTATTTTTTTATACGCAGCACTGTCTTTTTTTATATATTTCTCGTTTTATTATTATTATGATTATCGTTCACTCGCTTATTGAACAATTTTTCTAAATATCTTTTCCATCCGTTTTTTCAGGTTGACTGAATAATTTCGCTTTCTTTCACATTCACAACGAGGAGTACTCTGCTAAGGGGAGGAAACAATTTATGTTTGCGTCATGGAGTTGAAGCAAGGATTCTGTGACAACAAGTTCCTCGAGGATATCTTGGAGATATAACCAGGAAAACGTATATAATCAGTCTCGTTCCTCGCTTTAACAATTTCACGAAGGAAAAATCTTGGAAAAAGGGAAAAATCTTCGTATACGTGGGGGATTGAAGAATAAAATGAATAAGCAAACCCTCGAGAGTCAGAGAGAGAGAGAGAGAGATCCGAGGGCGTGCAACGTCTCTACCCCGTCCGATCTCCTTTGTCTCAACGTTTCTGCGATGATCGTAATAAACAATCTGCGTAAGGGTGGATTTTTATTTCTCGTTAGAGAAGACAAAGAAAGAGAAAAAAAAAGTTGGTAAGTCGTCAGCACCAAGATTATCCTTTATTCCCAGATGTCGTTTATATCCGCTGAGGTTGGACGAAAGAACTCTCGAGGATCGTTGGAAGGACTCGAGAGAATGGTTAGCAGGGCTGAGGGTGAAGTTGCCAAGGGTGCCTGCCAAGCCCCGGTCGTTGGTGCTTTTCACGTATATGAAAAACGCACACACACACACACACACATATGGAGGTAGAGACGCATACCTTGACGAAGAAAGTGACGAGTTTGTGGTGCGCATCGAGTTTCCCACAACACAACGTTCTGACCGTCGAGCTTTTCATTTGCCATAATCCTCGCGGTGCTTTTTACTTTGACGACTCTCTTCCGTTTCGTGATGAAACTGCGAAACGAGAGAGGAAGAGAAAGCTCCCTTTCGTTGGTTAAAAGAGGGACGGTGGTATGTACGAGGTCAAGGGGTTTTCATCCCCTTCGTGCATAAGGGGTGCAACTAGTACAGGGACGTTCTGCACGTTTACGACAGAGAATGCGTTTTATGACCTTCGCTTGGGATATCACGCGTCGATGAATCCGAGCCGTGTGAGCAAAATCCACCCCCTACCCTTAGCCCGCAACCCCTATTCTCGTCCTAGATTCGTCGATGCAGGGGTGTAACGGAAACAACGTCGCGTTATTCAAGAGACACTTGGGCGAATTCGTGCCGAGCGACATGATTCGTTCCGTTGTCCCACGATCGTATCAACCACGAGCACACTGGAAAACCACCCTCGATGGTGGCTCGACCGCGGAGAGCGCGAATTCAGTTTTTACCCCATTGCCGTTGACGAGAGTGAGAGAGGATCGTCCACTAGGAATTTCATGAGGCAGAAGTGGCGCGTGTACCGAAAATGAGGGATGGAACTCGAAATTGTTCGGTGGAACGGGGATTTCGTGTTTCATGGGGTGCGGCCATTAATCAACTTGGCGAACTTTACAACCTCCCAACAGATTTTGGTCTCCGACTGGCCCAGGAGGGTCCTTAAATGCATTCGAATGACACTTTGGCATCGCGCAAGCGAAATCGCAAGTTTCGACACGGTTTCAACCCCCTGGTGATGACGAGGGAGATAAAATAATAATCGAGGGGACTGAAAATAGTTTTTAGGTGAAATTTATTTGCATGTAAAAATGTTTATGGAACCAATTTCACCCTTGAGTCATCAATTGCAACGTAAAGAGCATAGTGGGGTCATATTTTACCCACGTTTACAGGACTACGTCTATTAGAACGTCAAAGAGTCTTTTTTTCGTAATTCGAAAGACGAATTTCAGCGTAATTGTAATAACTGTCGAAGAACGTGAGCAAGGTATAGTTCTCTCGTTCATGGTAGAAGCTCGAGTAGTACGAAACAAGTCCGAAGAGACACCCAGGATCTTGTGGTCGAGGGGTTGAAATTTCCACTCCACCTGAAATTGGTCATCGTGAAGAACACTCTCGAGGTACTCGTAGAAGTCGAGAAGTGGCGCTTGGACCTGAGGTCCTGTGTTCCATCCCCTCGATGCAACCCCTTTCCAGTTTCGACGTAAGAATAGAGACGAGTCGAGCAGCTGCTTCATCCCCTAAACGTACAATCCCTCTCGCTATTCGAGAGCATCTTTCCATATTCCAGTGGATTGTAAATTTCTCAAGGGTTGACAAACAAAATCCTCGCACGAGGATTTCGCGCCCTGTCGTGGGTCCTTGGACGGCTCATCCCTCGAAAACATTATTTCGTATGAAAACAGCTTGAGAAACGCATATGTACTTTGTGTTACCGAGAATATCCAAAGTATTCGAAGACTACACAGTACATAAGGTGCGATCACAGTTCCAAGCTATTTCACCCTCGAACCCCTTTCTCACCCCCCAACCCCTTCTCTCGTTCGTCTTTCAATCCGCGACAATGCACGACATATTTTTATCCACGATTTTGTTTTTCTCATCCCTTGTACTTCGCTCCAACCCCTCATCTCTTATCTCGCAACCCTCCACCCCCCTTTCGTCTTTCTTTCTCTCTCTCTCTCTCACACAACGTTTTATTTCTCGTTCCATGGGAGATCGTCACTATAGAAAAGCAACCTCCCGCCACGTCGAGTTTTTCCGATCGCTAGAGGGTTGTACGTGCCCGCGAGTAGAATGTCAGGATTTAAGAGAGTGTACCGTGTGAAACGTAAGATATATGGATGAGTGCGAGGGAAGTAAGGAGATTTTGAGGGTCGAAAAAATGTCTATAGGAGAGGGGGATGAAGGCGAGGGAGACGATACGATGTGTGTCGGTCGATGCGTTTTTCCACCCCCGGATACCAGATTTTCACCCCCTTCGATCTGTCCCGAGTCGATAAGACAGTGCTGCTGCCGAAGTGTTCCATCCTGATTTATCGGGCAATATTGAATTTCAAGTAGACAGCTGTATGCAGATACAGAGTGAGATACAGCTCGAACCCACCCTCTATCCTTCGAATGCAAACTCACCCTCCTCGATCGTCGAGACTATCTCCTTTTTTTCTCTCTCTCTCGAAAAAGAAGATACGCAACGTCGATTTGCCAATAAACTATGCTTTCATTTTATCGACTCAATAATGTATTTTCCAAACCGTTCGTCGCAATCGACAAAAACCACCCTCTGCTACTGTTTGTTTTACCCCGTCGATCATCTTTCGATTCGATCGAGACACGATTCTCCCGGAAAATTTGTGTATTAAATTCCAATTTTTCTCTCATTTGCCCCAACTTGAAAAAACCACCCCTGAAATTATACAGGGGTTGAAACTATTTCCGGTTATCCTCGAAATTGTCCACGTGGCGTCGACTCGCGTAGTTCCCACGCTCACCACGAGGCGCCGCTCGCTGTCCCGCCAGACAGAAATCGAAAGAGAGACAAAGACCGAGAGAGAGAGAGAGAGAGAGGGTGTCGAGTGAAGAGGAAACCAGGAAACGCGTCATTTGGCCACAGTGGAACGCGACCCGAACGTCCGGACGAGAGACAGACCGTCACGAGAGAAGAGCCACAGAAACGAGTCGACGAGAATCGATTAACGGGAGTAAAGCGAGACAGGGGAGTGAGCATAGGGGTTGTGGGTTTCTCGCGAGTGAGGTTATGGTCGCCTTGTACCCAAGTGGCGCCCTCTGTGGTGGCGTCCTGGCAAACTATAAATAGGAACGAACCACCCCAACATCGTCGTTGGTCGAAGCCTCGCCTCTTTGCCATTTTCCACCCCTAACCCTAGAGTCGTTACGTTCCCGAAACAACGTTCATCAATCAACCCTCCATCGGCTTCGAAACATCCCTGATTCCGGTCCATTAGCGTTTTCTCCGTTGCCGATAACCGAACGCTACCAAACTCGTCTCGATATACAGAGAATTTTCGTTATACGTACCCCCACGTGGTTTCACATTTGGCTCACTCTCCCCGCACCCCCTCGTTTATTTACGCGACGCGGTTACGGCTTCGAGGGTTTCGCGTTTCCAATCGCGGTTCCGTTACTCCGAGCTCTCGTTCCGTTAGTCGCTAGCACCAATTTTAATTAGAAGCCTCGAGCGAGTTTCTCGACTGAAGAGTAGGGGATGAGCGAGCGAGAGAGAGGGTCGTGGGACACGTCGGACGCCATTTGCTTCGTGGTGTGGTGGGCGACACTAGCGCCAGTGATATCATTGCGGTCGAACCGACGCCCTCTTTCCGGTTCGTGGGCAACGACCCACCGCGAAATTCAACCCTTCATTCAATACCTTCGGGGCTGATAGCGCCACCTACCCCCGTCGATTTGACGAACTCTCGAAATCCGATCGTAAAAATATGAAATTTGATTTTACGTACGATCGACCATTTTATTCGGTTAATAAGCACAACCCTCTTGCACTTCGTGAATAACGTTTTGGTGAACATTGGGGTTGGAATTAATTTTGTTCGGGGTCGTTTAACCCTCGAGAAATTTTCAAAGTGATTTTGTACATTTTTTATCCTCTGGTGTAATTAAGGGTTTTTGTTTCTTCTTTTTTTTAAAAGTGGGTAAAAGACGTCCGAGGCGTTTGACCCGTATCATCAAGTTATCCTCGAGATGCAATCCTTTTGTGTAATTTCACGTATTTCAATGCCACTCCGTCTCCTCAGACACACGTCCTTGCACGCAAAGAGTAGAAAATTTACGGTGCTATGGTCGTGTAAGCCGATTAAAGAGAAAGGAGATAAAACGAAGGAAAGTGAAGGTAGTTTGTTTCCCCTGGGGCAAAAACGTCATGGCCAAGGAAAATCCTCGTTGCGAAGCTGCGGCCTGCTGCGCTCTTCCTACCTTTTTTTCTTTTTTTTTCTCCTTTACTTTGCTCTCTTTTATCTCCGTAACGAAGAAAACAGATTGCTTATACAATTTACCAACGTTCTTTAACTCTCTAACTATGTACGATCCGCAGCTGTGGTTCAACCTGAGACAACGACTCACTTTCTCACGTCAGAATTCGTCGAAGACACTCGACGATAAATCGAACCACTGGATAAAATTCTCTCGGATTAAATCTGGTGACAAAATAAAAAATTGCGTTTTATTTTCGAACGACGAAAATGACGTTGATAATTTCCGATCGTTTTTTTTTTTCGAACGATGGCAAAGTATTTGTAACACAACACGTTTCGTCGTGCATTATACCATGAGTCTGTGCCTTACACCTCCGGGAATACAAATTATATTATTCGCCCGGTCTCGCAAACCCACCGACGTGTAGTCTGGGATCTTGGTCTAGATTAAACATATCCAAGACGAAATTACACCGGCATATCAGAGCTACGGTTAAGGAGATATAACTATATACGATATAACTTAACATGGTAAGCACGTATTATGCATGGTACGTACGTACCCCAGTATCTGGCACAGCGATGTTCTTAGCCGTATAAAATTCCTAAAGCGATATAAAATAAGGATCTCCCACGTGCGATATCGCTTTTATGCAACCTCCTCGGTCTTTTTCTCACCTGAAATCCGTATAAAATCAAAATAATCCACGCGAATACGCGGCGAAACGTTGATTCGCGATATTTTTCGAGGTTGACTCTACCTGAGAACGAAAAAACGGCCACCAGGTGGCGCCAGTGGCCAAAAACTGCAAAGCGGCCATCTTGTCCAGTTTCTAACCTCGAAATTCATCTCGTATCTTCCTGTTGCGAGCTATTTAATCGTGTTCGTGAAGATTACGGATCTTGGGTAAAATGAGAATCATCCCCTCTCACTCTCTCGAGTGTTCGCGCGTTTCGTGATGCAATCGAGGCGACGATATAACCGATACAATGAGATTGGCTGCGCTTTTATACGTGCGAAGGAGAACGATAGAATGGAAACAGGAGAATACATGAAAGAGACATTCCTCGATCGATCCTCGGGAGGGAGGTCGACCGTGCATCCCCTTGTGAATCAACTAGTGGCAATACGAAATCGTAACAGAGGTATCGGCACGATCGTAATCTCGTGAGCTGGATCTCGATGTTCCCTCGATGCGTACCAATCTTGATCGCTGCAGCATCCTCGATCGACGATCTTCCTTCGATCATCCCTTAGTTGGAACTCTGAGATATTCTCGATTTCGTCATCATGGTTCAAGGTCAAAAAGGTCAAACTTTTGCTTACTTTCTCGATACTCGCGGGAAAATAAAATCGTCGGTACAAAAGAAGACCGAGGGGTTGGAAATCGGAGAAAAGGGATTTATATAAACGTTTTCGAGCTGGTTTGTAACGAACGCAACCGATTCGACTTTACCGCGATCGTAGCAAGCACGAAAACCGCGATGATACGTCGCGTCCTATTTATAATTAAATCAAGTTTTTGTCCAGCTGAAGATCGATCGAAGATCGACGAAAGTTAGAACGATATACGCAGGGCGTATGTCCCGCGATTTAAAAATTTACGGTTATTACTTTGAGAATCTTTCGAAAATAAATCATTAATTTTCGTATTTTTCATTATTTTTACGGGGTTTTGGCTCGACCAGTACGAATATTTCGGGAGGTCGGTAAGCACTCTCGCGCGGAAGCGGAAGCTCCCGAGGCCGAGGAGGGGTGGGAGTAAAGGTAGACGAATATAATATTCGACGGGGGGCGAGTTATTTGTTCGGTGCTCAATCGAACAAAAGCATTGATGGGGTTTCCCCCATTGCATTACAAGCGGAAAGAGCGGCACAGAGAGAAAGCCGAAACCGGCGGAAAAGCTCGCAATATGGAAATTGAAATTTCAATGGTATTTGGAGAATGGAAGGAACAAGGCGGCTTTGACGTATCGCATTTAAACTTTGGACGTGCATCGATGTGTCCGCATATTTTGTTTTTTGTTTCTTTTTTTTTACGTCAAAAGTTGAGCAAAATTTTTCACTTCGAATCCTTTTCACGTTATTTTCCCGACGGAAAATATGAGATCGATTTTTAACAATTTCGTTAAAAATCGATCAAAATCAATTATTTTTTTCGTTTAATCGAGAACAATGAAACGTGAAATCAAAGCGAGACAACGCAAAAAAACCTAAAAACGAGTCGTTTGCAATTAATGCGAAAGAAAATATTCACGCCTACGCAAAAAAAAAAAAAAAATGACTCGAGCTCTTCAATTCGTAGCGAAGTAATTTCCGGTACGGACTAATTCGTTGTTTCCCCGCCAACGTGAGATTGAGAGATTCTTCGCGTGATAAACAAAAAAACGTAACAGGCGAACTGAAAATACGAAAGAGAAACAGACCATTTTCTTATTTCAGTTTTGCCTCGTTTCCAACCATCCCCCTTTCCTCCATCTTGTTTTTCCACCGGAAACGAATACTTCCGGGTATTTTCATTGTGTCTAGAGTCATCGAGGGAAGTGCAATCACCGCGTAGAATCGCAAGGTCCGTCTTAACTTTCGCAGCTTTTCCCCCTCTCGCTTCTTCTTCTTCTTCTTCTTCTTCTTCTTGTTTCATCCCTCTGTTTCGTCTTTATTCTTATTCCATTCTTCCATCTGCTCATCCCCCCACCACTTTCCGTCCAAGAGCTTATTCTCTTTATCTGCTCGGAATTCTCTACGTGCTACGTCTATTCCAATTCGTGAGAAAACCTCGAGACCACGAAACCACCCCGAGTCGAGTAATAAACGTTCGTTTTCTCTCCTCGTCGACGTAACCGTCGCCTGGAGTCTTGTTCGACGGTTTCGGGGAGGATGCGATTCACACCATGCTCGAGAAATATCCGAAATGAGTATGAGGAAAATAGACGCTTGTGATAAAATCTGCGAGAGGCTTTTCTATTCGTGTTTCGCGGCAACACGAGCTTCTTATCGTTCGACGAAGTTACGGTGCGTTTTATGGTGGCGAGGAAACTCTCCATGGCGCTGTGTGATGATCGGCTGAAATTACTAGAACGTCGGTTTTTTTTCCCCCAAGATGTAAAGATTTTTTTTGAAAACTGAGACTACGACGAAAACATCAATTTCAATTGTTATAAAATAATTCGTGGATCGTTTGAAGAACATTGAGGAACGTTGGGGAAATAGGAAACTCGATTCGTTTCACGAGGATCGTTGTAAAAAAATGAAAGCGAAGAAAATCGTTTGAGAGATTCTCAAAGTAATTCTCCAACTGTGATCGTTCTAGAAATCCGTCGATTTTGGAACCGCGACAATCACTTCGGAAGTTCTCGAAAGGATTGTTAGAAATACGTTCTAAAAATTGTCAAAGCAATTTTAAAAGCGCGACAAACGCTCGTTCAAAAAATCTCAAAGCAATTTTAAAACTGCGACAAACGCTCCAAAAATTCTCAAAGCAATTTTAAAACTGCGACCCATTATTTAAATCCAGTCGAAGTTCGTCATTCGCTATCGTCCTATCGAATAACCAACGACGCTCGAAATCGCTCCTGCCCCACTGGAATATAGAAAACGAGGATGAGTTTTCGTCCTGATTCGACAAATGATCAACCCCCGTTAAAAGAAGAAAAAAATAAATAAAACAAACAGACGAGAATGAAGACTTTTGTACCGTAGTTCGAGGTATGGCGAATTGCCCAGGGGCCGGCGGTCGGTCCTGTATTGGAAAGCTGAAGTTAAGTAAGACGCGCTCGCATCGCCGTGAACGAGAGAGAGAGACAGAGAGAAAACGGTTCGAGCAATAAATCCACAAGATAGCGAACGAACCTCGTGAGAGAGACAAGGATAGAGAGAAAACAGTTTTTGCTATCTCTTTCTCTCCTTCGCCCGGCGGTGGCCGCTCTGCTCGTCTCGTGGATATATAACCGTGTGTTTGCACGAAGAGGTCGGAAAAAAAAGAAAAAAAAATCTGGACCGAGGGTAGTCGCGGAGAGAAGCGCACTGGACTCTCCGTATTGTGTTTTACTTTATAATGCCAAACCGTCCGCCTCGATTTCAGCTCGAGGAGGATCCTCGAGGTTGCATCCTCGCTATATATCCTTCGAAAAACCACACGGAAACTCGGTTTCGCGCCGCAAAATTTTCGTTATCTTTATCGACCCTTCTACCACTCGGTACGAATTTAAATTTTTGTCCAGCTCTTGACTTTCATCGATCGGAAATTTACGTGAAAAAAAAAATAAAAATTGTGAAAAGTTTCCTGGGGGGATGATTTTTTGTGTTTAAAAATTTTTTTTTTAGGCTTTTTTATTGTTTTTAGGGGAGGAAAATTTTCCAGGCTGGAGAACAGTTGGAGGAAGGAATTCTCGCTCGGTGCAGATTTAAATCCTTTTCCAGCTCTCGATTTTTTCCAACCACCGAATATCTCGATCAGAAATTTAGGTGAAAAAAAATTGTGAAAAGTTTCCTGAGGGTTGGTTTTTGTGGAAAAAAAATTGGAATTTTTATTTTTTGTAAGGGAGGAAAAATTTTCCAGGCTGGAGAACAGTTGGAGGGAGGAATTCTCGAGGGGAAAAAATTTGAGAGTGAGAGCGTCGAATTTCGAAGGTGGAAAATGACTCGAACGATTTTCCATTTCCTGGCGGAAAATCTAGCGACGTTTTTTTCTTCTCCAGCGTTTTTTTGCAAGATTACGACATCGTCCCTTCGCGGATTCTTTCGCTTCCCTTTCATTTCGTTTCCCTCGGCCAAATCCTACGTTGTCAATTCCCCTCGATCCATCCAGCATCCCCTCGTGCCACAACATTGCGTTGATTTTCCTCCTTCGGGTAGAAAGATAAAAGTGGGCAAAGTCGTGCGAAAAGCTTTCCAGGATATTCTTCAAATCTTATCGAAAACGTTTTTTTTTTCTTTCTTTTTTTCGCACGCGTTCATTACACGAGAAGTTAGGGAGGAAATAAGGAGCGTGACTAAATCGTTCGATTTTTTTCTTCTTTTTTTGTCCTCTTATTTCTCCAGGGAACGAGAGGAAATTTATCTCGCTGATTTCTATCTTTTTTCGGAGACGACAATTTCCAGGCACGAAAGGCAGAGAAAAAATTCTAGGAAAAAATGCAATCAGAAATTTTAGTAAAAATTATTTTGCCTTATTACTTAAATTTATTTATAACTTTTTTTCGTTCTCAAAAAATTATAAATCAATTATTTTGCCTTATTTTTAAATTTATTTATAATTATATATTTTTTTTTTACAGTCTGGAAAAATTACTCTTTCGCTCGATCGTCAAAGATTGAAATTTAGCAGTCGTCCGGCACTCAGGACGTACAATCGTGACCAACGGAATCCTCCAGCGAGCGGCGACTACTAATTGCAACGCGCGTTAATTTCTCATCGTGCGACGTGCAAAATTCTTAGCCAAGAATCGTATCGCAAAAGCAAAGTCTACAGACCGTCGAAAAAACTTTCCGCTCGACCATTGTACGCGATCGTTTCGTTCTCTCGTCGCGCACAAAACTCGTAAAACGTCGAAAGAGACCTCGTAACTTTAACGATTTTCCGTCGTGGTTTCAAAAACGCGTCGCAAACTTTTTCAACGATAAAAATCTTAAGATTATTTTTTTTTTTCGATTATAACGTGCAACAAAATTTCCAGCGACTGCGAGAACTCCATTTTTTTCCAATATTTTTGTATTCGAGTTCTCAAGAAACCATGGCCATGGTCTTTTCCCAAGGGTGTAAAATATTGCACCCCTTGATAGGTTATAATATTTATTTAAGCTTTTTAATAAATTAAATTGAATATTTTTTGTATTATAAAATTTCGCCCCTATTTTTAACCATTTACTAACCATCGGATCTCGCTTCGACGAAAAAAAAGTCAGAGTTAACCCCTCGACTTTCCACTCGATTTTACCCCTCACTATTCTCAGATAAAAGCTCATCTTAAAATTGTAATTTTTTTTTTTTTTTTTACGTATTTTTGTGAACATTGTCGAAATGTAGGAGAAGGGGTGGTTTCGTTGCGTTAAAATGGGAAACAGCTGCGAAAATGGCCAGCAACTGTGGTTTTAAGCTTCGCGTTCGTCCCACGTTGTTCAAGCTCTCTCTCGCGTCGTTCGAGCTTTCGACACCAGCCGTGGGGCTAATACCGTCATGAGAGTGAGCCTATTAACGCAGCCGTGTCGTCGCGGGATTAGTTTGGGGTTGGTGCGTCGACGTAACGTCTCAGAGCCACCGAAATCCCTCGATGCGAACTCTCTCACTTCCTCTATTTTCCATCCACATTGAGCGTTTGCCTCGATGCGTCGGGAATAACAACGGTTTGAATTTCAACAACTACCCGTTCTGTTCATCCCTTTGCTTAGTTACTGAGAACAATCGCGACGATTATCCATCGTCTGTAAAACTAGGATAGAAAACAAAATAGATTTATGTTTTTCGTTAGTTGAAATGAAGAAAATTATAAGATTACTCGACGAGTCGACGAAAAATTAGAGCTTTTAGGGATGAATGAATATGAAATTTTTTTGAATAATATTCTACGTTTTAATAATTATTTTATTGAATTTTTGTTGAAAAAAAACTGGAAAATTAAAGTGCGATAGTCCATTATTGGTTTAAGGGTTGTAAACTAGTTCGTCGAACAACCGGTAGAAGGCGAACAAAATCGTAAGGGAAAGAGATGTGGTTTTTGCAGGGTCGAAGTTAACCCGAACATTGAGAAAAGCTGGGCCATGGCTGCAATTTAAACGTTGGCAGGGAGTTTCGCGAAGAAAAGCCTTCCACCCTGGCTCGAGTTTGTGTTTTCAATTTGGTCCGACCGTTTTTTATTCTCACGAGTCACGGGTCTTGCGCGATGGAGAAAAATAAATAATAAAAAAAAGCAAGCTAGGGAGCGCACCTTGGGGCGTAGGGAAAAAAATATTGAAAGTGCATTAAGAATGCGAAAAATGTTCGGTAAATATTTTCCAATGGGATTACGTAAATTCTTCAATTATTTGCCAACCGCGGGCGTTCGAGTTTGGGAATAAAAATTACCATCGTATCGATAATGAGCTTTAAGGATGAATATCGATCGTGATAAATTCGTAAATTGGAATTTGAATCGTGGTGCGTCACGTTCATGCGCGAAACGAGAGAAATCATTTGGAAAAAATTTAATTCTATGCGACGCCATTTGTGAGGACAGGATTAATAATCCAACGTATTTATTGAAGGTCATATTTTCGTGAGCATCGTTAAGCTTCCGCGATTTGTAATTTTGATGAAAACGTAGAGGAGAGGGAGAAAAAATAATAATATATTCCGCTGGACGTTCGTATTTATTCGAAACGTCGCTCTTTTATGTTCAAATTGTTGTTTTATTTGTTTTCTTCATCCTGAATTTATTATCGGTCCATGAGATTATTGCGCTATGTATTAATCTTCGATGTTTAATAATGGTGCGGAAAAAGGATCATGGAAGTATTTTGCATTATGGGAAAGCTTTCAATCAATATTTCATTCAAGCGTCGAAAAACTCGGCTATGAAGTTACATTGAAATCGGAACGACGGTATTTTTCATTATAAATGTTGCTTCCTTTTTTGTGCGTTCGAGCCAGGTTCGTTTTTTTTTTCTAATTTTGTTATATATAGTATTTCACCGGTTGTTGGTGATTAAATGCGAAATGTCAAAACGTGCGCGAATAATTCCACATAATAGTTTTCATTTTATGCGAGCGAATGGAGCAACCATGTGCAAAAAGAAAAAAATTCGAGCATGTAACGAATACCTGCTTTACAATGAGCAACATTTTGAAATTATCATCGGCCGGAAGAGATGAAATTTTATCTTTATTAACGAATGCGATGGATGGGGAAGATCATTACTATCGTTTTATTTTTAAATCCTTCCTGCGGAAGCATATTTAATAAACGTCCGGAGAAATTGCGTTATCCACCCCGTACTCAATTACGAATGAGTCATATAAAATATAAAATAAAGCCAATACTATTCTGTTGAATATTTGTTTATTTATTTTTTAAAAATATTGTATATTTCACATTTTTCATATTTTTGTTTTATATTCATTAATACATATTTCTATATTATTCTTCCATTTTTACCCCGTTCCCCGATATTAAGGTAACAGAAACCATAAAATGACAATGACCGCATTTTTCCGTTTGTAAAAACTCCCATGTTGCTAAATTACGTAAAAAGATATTCAAATTAAGCGCCTTTTCATTATGGCGCCCATCGGATGCGCGCGCATTTTCGCGCCTGCGCCAAGAAAAGTCGAACGTGGCTAAGCTGGCATTAAGGGGTCACGTACAGTTAGGACTTCGAAAAAAAGGGTTTTTTTGCGAATTTTTTTTGGGGACACATTTAAATAATTAATCGTAAATCTTTTTCCATACAAAAGACATATATTTTAAGTAAATAATACAATTTTTTCATTGCAAAATATGCAGAAATTTTTCCATAACCGCACGTAACGTAGGGGTCCCAAAAAAAGGTCCTCCGCGGTGATCAGTGCAGCTCGTCACCGGATCGTCCGAAATCAAAATAAAAGTAGGGATCATTAGTTAATGACATAATGCTCCGGTTGATCGAAGGATTTGAAATTTTATGATTTTTCACAAAATGGTGGATGTTGGAAGTCAAAGTTGTGTTTTCGACCCAAATTTTGCTCACATTTTCAGCTATAAAAAAAAAAATAATCGCATAGAAAAATCCTTCGTTCATCCGGAGGACAATTATGTCTAGAAAAAGTGAGCAAAATTTCAAGTCGATCGGTAAAGCCGTTTCCGAGGTACAGTGATCACCGTGTTCGAAAACATAGTTTCAAGAAAAACGCATTCAAAGTTTTCAGTACGATTTACATGCAGAAGAAAAATTTCCGTTCAAAGTTACATATCTCCATACCCAACAGTCGGATTCGTCTAATATTTTCACAGAATACTTTTCAAATGTGCTACTTTTAGAAAATGTAAAAAAAAAATCGATTTTTTGAAAATTCTAACTGTACGTGACCCCTTAAACTGTATTGAAAGTCTTTAATAAAGAAAATATTTACTAAACTAAACTACGAAAACTAAGTAATCTCATTTGTCGCGAATGGAAACATAAACATTATGGGCCAAGCACGTATACACGTACGACCTTGGAGGTGGGGGGAGACCGGCAGGCTACGAGGCTCTCGGCGCTCAGTCAACAGCTGTTCGCCGGTGCGTGAGGAATGAATTTCATACGTTCGCGAAATATTTGTTTCTCATCGTATATTTCGAGTATGTTCGTTCTCATAAAATGTCTAGAACGTTCTCGAACTGCTTCTTGTACCATAGTGTCGTAAATTATCGTGTGCATGAGTCATCAAAGTTCTCAGTAACCTGTCAACAATGCATGCATGCATGCAAGTGAGAGCGAGGACTACGGCTAATGGCGTTGGAGAGGGGGCACACGAGTCACGTGACACACGAGCCTCTCGCGAGTCTCCAGCGCTCAGTCAAAGTTCGCCCGTTCATGAGTAATGTGTCAAAAAGTGTCGTCGTGAATTCTACCACGTTCTAATTCTCGTGTTAAATAAAACTCAGTGATGAACAATAAATAACCAATAAATCGTTTCTCATATTTTCTGTGATATAAATATACACGAAACTCGAAAAAAATCGTGAAGTACGACGTACAGTACATGATGCGCAGAAGCGTCAATTCGCGTTGTTTGCGCATGGTTACCGTGACAACCGAGATCATGGCGACTAAACGGCGGGAATTTTCACAAGTAAAAGAGAAACTCGTTAATAACTGTTTAAGTAAAGCTGATTTAAAATATATTAACGATTTTATATAATTAATCGTAATTATTTAAAATTAATTCGTACGTCGCAGTGTCGTAATTCTTTCTCCTTTTCGTTTCTTCGCCTCCTCCTCGAACCTTCTAACTATTCCATCGACATCGCCAATATACTAGTAAGTATGAAATATTTACCAAATTTATGAGAAATATACAAAGGCAATCCTACACGTGCAATATTAAATCTCACTGTCTATAACGTACAAATATATGTCTATGTTATTTGGATTACTAAATATATACACCTACTTGAATACAAATTTCTATAAATGTTTCTCGACCCTTATGACAAAATTAATTCACCCCCTGTATGACTCGATAACGACACACAGAACTATAACTTCAAAGCGAATGGTCGTATATCGCATACAAGTGGGTCAGAGGTGATTGTTCTGTGGCAAGAGTGATGTAACGTATATCTATGTTATTATGGTATATGCCATCAACTATGGGGGGGGGGGGGGATTCGATAGTTTGGACGACCTCCGACACGTTCCTATCGATCGATTGTGACGCCTATTTCGTCATGTCGAGGAAATTGGTCATGGTTTACGACCAGGAACGTTGAATGATATTTGATCGACGTTTGTCACTAGAGTCAACGGATCACGGATCAATTATCGTTATTTCTCACCCTCCAGGCAATAACGAAAAAGAAAAAAAAACATTTTGTTTTATTTTGAATATAAATACAAGCTACGGTTTAATTAAGGTTTAGGAATTTTTCATTCAATTTTAGCAATAATTATTGACGACAAATTATTTTTTTTTAAAAATTCGATTTTTCCAAATGTTTGAAAAATGGAAAATATTCTTGGATTATTTAGTGACCATGAAATTCGAATTATTCGCATCGATGGAACTCGACAAATCGCTCGAAATTAAATTAAATCGATGTTGAAATTATACGGTCGTTAATTAACGATGAAAATCAAAATATAATTGGGCCCGACGCTTGCCCCTTGAAACTTTGACGTAAATGTTTGCTGAAATGCATGAGCCAACGCTGTAACGAGATCGTTTCGTATTACCAATTACGTTCTCATCCTCGTTTGACGCCACATATAGAAATAAGTGGTGGTTATAGTTAC
Source organism: Netelia virgata (assembly GCA_951802705.1). Taxonomy (NCBI): domain Eukaryota; kingdom Metazoa; phylum Arthropoda; class Insecta; order Hymenoptera; family Ichneumonidae; genus Netelia; species Netelia virgata. Next base: position 14,061,711 of record OX637867.1, on the reverse strand, counting down.
GCGTTTGCACTATAATAACTTACGTCGCAGGGGGTTGCTAGCGACGACGTCGTTGATCTCATCTCGAGTTACCGACGTTCGCGCGTCCGTTACTTTCTCACGTAACGTTGGCGAGTCGTTCAGAGCGGGGTCATACGAGACAGTCTGACAAATTAAGGACGACTTTTGTCAAAAGTACTTCGAGAGGCTCTCGATCGAGTTAAAGGTTTAATTCAATTTAATTTAAATCTAATTAATTAATTAATTAATTTACGATCGAATTAAATTTCACAAAATCATTTTAATGTCGCGAATGGCCTTGAGATTTTTTTTTTTTTCACTATTTCTTTCGCAGGCGATTTACGTAAATTGACTTAATTTATGTAAATTAACTAACTTTTTTCTAAATTAAATTAATTTATATAAATGAATAAAAATACTGAATTGCGTTAAATCGATCTAAGCGAAAACGAAGACAAAGTAGAACAAACAAATTTAATAATTAAGACGGAGACATTTTTGTTCTTTTTTTCTTCACATAATAGAAAACTAGTTTCTTTATCATTGTTCCGTTCGTCGTTATAATTCTCCTGAAAGTTACGTCAGGGATGGTGGGAGGTCGAGGGATATCGTATTCATGAGGGGAAATCCGTTTTCCAGTACGCTTCGAAGAATGTTTGCCACAGGTATAAAACATAAAATGTTGGAGCTTTAAATTTTTAAAGTAACAAATATATATCTATATATTTGCACATTTACGTGTATACTACGTATTAATCATGTACGGTTTTGCAGATTTTAATGAAAAATATAGTTCTTCGAAGGGTGCTTGATTTTTCGCTCTGGCGATTAAAACGTCGCGAGCTCGAAATAGGGGATGAAGGGGGTGAGAAAGCTATAAACGATTATGGAAATACCCAAGAGGTTCTACTACCCTCGTGAGACGATCGCGCACCGTTAGAGTGTGGTCAAAATCTTTTTTTTTCACCCTTTCAATTTACAACCCCCATCGTGCACCCTTATCCGTGTATCAATGTGCAACAGTCTTCGACATTAATTTAAAAGCACTTCGCCAACAGCCCCTTGGCGTTACAGTCCCGTTGAAAAAGAAAACTATTAAGGGGTTGAAAATAGGGGTTGGAGGGGGTGAGTCGTGGCTAGGAACGAAAGCTAGGCCCCTGGCTAACTTGGGCGATGTTCTCGGCTGCCTTAACGACCGACCCCCTCGCAAGATCGAAAACTACCCCTTTATACGTTCACTTCATTAAGAACCCACCCCCCGCTCACGGCCACAGTCTACTCTCGTGCCTCGTTTAAACGAATATTAAGAAAAATCATTACGCGACGTTTCATCGCCGTTTTTTCCTCCTTTACAACCCTCGCCGAGTATATTCGTAATAAAGGCAACCCGTGTATCGTCGTAAAAATACGCCGTAAATTCTTACATCCTTCTTTGCACCCCCTCCAAGTTGGGGGTTGTAGCTCGGGGTTCCCAAGGGTGAAATTCTATTGAAGATAATTCGTTCTCGAAAGTTACCAGGAATAGAGACGAATATAGAACGAACAGAAATTTTGCAACCCCTATAGACTCGCGACTTTGTCAATGGGGGGATGAATTTTTTTTTTTTTTTTTTTTTTTTTTTTTAATAAAGAAAAATGAGTAATTGTACACCGATGTGTCTCGTTAGTCGCTAAAGGGTCGACGACCATTTTTCAACGATTTTATACAAGCCGGAAGTGGCGTTATTCACGTGTACTTTGCGACTGTTACGAGGGGGTTGGTGAGAAAAACAGCTCACGCTACAAGAAGGGTCGCATGCAACTCGAGCGAGATTGTCTCGATCGTTATCCTCGCGATTGTTGGTTCGGGTTCGCGAAAAGGGAGAAGAAAAAACGAACGTAGTTAGCACCCTTAAGGGTGTATGTGTGTGACTAGCTTTCAATTTCAGTGACGATGTTCCACTCGACGAAACATCCGCGACTTCGAGGGGCTCGTTCCCTCGTTCGGATAATTGGACTCGATTTATAAAATTGCAGATTCTTGCTGAAATAAAATAAAACAAAAAAATCTTCTCCAAAGTCACAAAAAGAAAAAAACAATTTTGTGCTCTTCATTAATTTATTTACTTTCGAAAAGACCTGAAAAATATACGCAGTGGGTTTCGGTTTGGTAAAGCAATATCTTTCTTTTGTTCTCCAAATATATACAGAAATAAATTTATTTTCGAGCGTAAGGGTTGTTTTTGATTCGGTTCAAAAACGTCCCCTACATCAATGAGTCGAGACAGGAACGCGATATGACGCGTAGTGAAAGAACGAGAGAGAGTACATAATTGAGAATAACAAGGGTAGGAGAAATGAATGAAAAATCAGGTGAGGGGGATGAAAAGGGGTAGGGGGTTAAAAAAGAAATAGAAACGTGAGAGAAATTGAGTAAGACAGTGGTAAGAAGTGAGTGAAAATTTAGGACGAGGGGGATGAAAGGGGGTAGGGGGTTGAAGTAAGGGTGGTAAGAACGGAGATACTTCGGTCGCGGTGAAAGAGCCATTCTTCGGTACATAACCACAGGCTACGGAGTTAGGATAGCTGTCTAAGGGTGGTGGAGGGTGCGCAACCCTCCACGAACTCTATCTTCGTGGTAACTGCATATCTCCTCGACTAAATAAATGAAGACCGTGGATTACGTGCCACGCCTCGCAAAATTTCCAACGTCGCGTAACATCCCCTCTGCGCGTATCTAAGACGATACCACCCCTTAGCGTCGAGGTGTACAATTCCAATGCAATCCTGTGGGAAAATTCGTAATCCCTGGAGAACACCTCGCGCGAATTTCCTACGACCAAGCTGAGAATAATCGATCGGCTCTGTTCCGTGATAATCTCGTCTCGACTGTAAACCGATCGAATCGTAAATATCCGATTTCATAAACAAAAATATCGTTTCGATTTATTATTGATCGATTAATCGATAATCGATCGAATGATATCGTCGATCATTAATCGAACAAAATAATACTTTCAATTCCGTCACCTTGAATAATTCATCGATTATCGAATATGAAAAACTACCCCTAACCGAAACGAAACAGCAGCAAGAGTTACGAGAAAAATGTTCGCGACGGGATAAAACCGAGAGAAAAGTGAATAAAGAAGAACAAAAAAGACGGAAAAAAAAACAAAAAACGAGAAAACAGGGATGAAAATGTATACGACGTGTAGTGGAAGAGAAATATTGCCAGATCGTGAAAAGTCGACGACCAATTTGATATTCTGGACGAGCAAAAATATTATCCTTCGCTTTCGTACGCGATATATATATATAGTCATTGTAGCTAAGTACACATAGTTGGTGCACACGATAGAAAAGTTGCCGGAGCAGAAGTTGATCATCATCGATGCGGCACGGGCGTTTCTCTGTACGGGGGTGGAAACCCCGGGGTCGTCGAAGATACCATCGTGAAGAGAGAGAGAGAGAGAGAGAGACAGCCAGCGACTAACACAAGCTCTTGAACATACTTGCCAACTTTTCTGGAACGGACCAAACCCCCCGTAACATTCGAACTGGCATCATCCCTTATATATATTTTTATGTATAAGGGATGCTCGCTGCCTCGTATATATATGTCAATATCTACTGTTGAAAGTCAAAAGCTTGTCCTCGTATAAGTTACCATCGTGTACGAGCTTGCCCTTTCAACCCTTAGTAGTCGACTTTGAAAAATTATCTTGAATTTTTTTTTAGACTATATTGAAAAAATTCATCCTTCTTGGATGAATAAAAATTATTTTCTAAACTCAAATTTAGACATTTATTTTGCATTGTTTTTTTTGTGCAGATTTTAATTCAATTGTTATTTTGACAATTACTTTTATAAAACATATGAATTACGATGGAGACGAGGGAACTCTTCATCCCCTTTTGCAGGGGTTAATGTCGCATGGTGGAAGGAGAATTTGTGAAAATCGAGGGCTTGAAAGGATCGACGTTTCAATGATGCGTGGAAAACTACCCCTGTGCCACTTTTCCACCCTGAAACTATACGATGCACTTTAACGAGAAACTATCAGAGGTAACCTCAAGGCACTTCGCCCCGGAGTACGTCGCTCCAAGAACTGTCGGATTCTTCGAGAAGAATTTCTTCCAATACCCGCAAAACTTGTCTATCGCCAACTTGCAACCCCCTCGCACCCTCTAACCACCCCTCACTATAGACCTTCAACTATTTTGCAACACTTTCTCGTCGTCGTCGAAATGAAGTTTCAAATTGTGGCAATTAAGAAAAACTACCCCCAACCCTTGATTAAAGGGAAAGAAGTTCACCACCCCTATGTTAATTCGTACAAAATCCGGGCGTTATTAAAGTTTCGTGGAAAATTGGAGAATTTTGATTAGTATGGATCTAGAACGAGAAATTGCAATTTTCCTGATACCTCTCGTTTATTTTAAACAAAATTTCTTTTTCGTTAAGTGCTTTTTCAATTTTTTTTTTTTTTTTTCGCCGAATAAAAAATTGCCAATTTTTATGAACGGTCAGGATTTCATCTCGGGAGAATAATTCGTACGGAAACACGTTCGAACGAGTCGATGAAAAATAGCGATACGATGAAAATGTCGGAAGGGGTTGTATTATCATCGAGGGATGATAAGCTTAATCGATCCTGGGGGATGGAAGAGCAAAGGTGAAGAAGTATTCGTACGACTGGTGCTGTGATTAACGATACAGGATATAAAAGCAATGAGCTCGGATATGAAAGAAAACTGGAAGAAGCCTGAGCAACCCCTCGAGAGAAACTACCCTTCAACCCCTTTAATCTTTCTTTTCGATGTAAAAAAAAATATCTATAGATCTACCCTCTTTCCACGACGTAGAGAGACCGAGAAGGGATGGTTTTGTTGAATTAACGATATCATCCCCCTCGCTGTGTATCGAGACGAATATCGATGTCTCGAAATCGAATATCGAATGAAGAAAAAAAAGAAAAAAGAAAATTTTCAAAGTAGCCCACGCTATCGAGGATTTAACCGTGCGCTCAGGACCTCGTCCTTGAGAACGGGGTGAGAAAATGTATTCACGAAAACTTTCATGGAAATCAGATCGTTTATACGTTCTCCACTCCGGGTAATGGTTTAACGAAAGAAAAAAGAAGAAGAAGAATTAAAAAGAAAAATAAAGGATCTACCGGATCCGATTATTATTCCCTTCGGGGGGGGGTTGAATATCGCGGTGAAAATGTATGCGACAAGCTTCCTCTTTACATATAACGCGATGAGCTTTAACGATGAAGCGTAAAAACTTCGTCGCGACATGTAACGATCGCCAATTCTTTTCTTTTCTTCATTTCCACCCCCTGAAACAGTCGAACGAATAAAGAAATTTTAGTAGAAAGAATGGGCAGGTCGTGAACTCAGCAGCCATGTTTTTTTTGCATTCCTAGCATTAATTAAACGTAATTAATACTTAAAAAAAAAAATTGTATTAAAAAACTAAGCAAAATTATATTTCGACAAAATTATTATCATTCGTTCGGAATTCTTTAAAAAAAATATTATCGGTCGTAAAAAACGTTGATAAAACGAGTATTTTAGGTTGATGGAAGTTCGCTCGTGCATTTTACTGTACGAAATAGCGAGAGAGAGAGAGAGAGAGAGAGAGAGAGAGTGGTCGAGGCTAGGAGTAGTTTTATTCATACGTATAGATAAAAGACGAGGGGTGGCCGGGGGTAGTTTTACATATATCTTGCATCTCGAGAGCCAAAGCGTGTCTTAGAGTGAAAACTCTTTTGGCCTGTCTAAAGGATGGTATGGGCGAATATATATGTAGACAGTAGAGAAAGATAGGAGGCGTCACGACTCGTATCCCTTTTTTTCCCTTTTTTTTTTCTTACCCCTCTCGGTATGCTTCACGCTCTACATACGAATCTACAGTGTTACGATCCTCGTATCCTAACATTATGTAGCCCCCGGTCGCAGCTTCAACTATCTCACGTTCACCGACTCGACTATGCACATCCACGTGACTCGTTCATGTTGGATAAAGGTCTAGTAACGTTCCACTAGTCTCTATTATCGTGAACCCTTACTTTATTCACGAATTTAAACGATTTCTAGTCGAGATAAATATTTCTAGTCGTTTCTAAAAAAACGCATTAAATCGTTAAAAATGACAGTAACCACCCCTGGTTGGAAAGAATCGTCGTCTAGGGAAAATTATATCTCTAGAACACTCGTAGACATTTATTTTTAATTATTCCGTTCTCGAGAATCATTTATGAAAGAATGTTAATTTTTTTTCTATTTTTCCTCAGACCTCGTTTTCGTCTAGGGATGTTTTTTTCGAATTTCCCTAGGATATTTCTAGTTACCGTGGATACATGCAATTTCTAGAAACTTAGAGACGTTTTTTTGTTAGGGACTTGTATATCGCGAAGGGATTATTTCATCCCCTAGGGAATTTTTGAAACATCCGTTCTCAGACAGCAATTTTTCCATATTCGAGAATGCTCCCACTATAATATTCCACGGTACGATAGAGATTCGGATACGGGGCGAGCATATATTCGCGATACGCGGTAACCTTTCTATAGGAACATTTACAATGTGTGCTCACTCGTGGAAAAGTGCCTTACCTAGATATTCCGTATCGTGCCAGAAGAGACACGAAAGTTATTTCCCTCGAAAATTTTTATCCACTCTAGCCTCTCTCTCTCTCTCTCTCTCTCTCTCTCTCTCTCTCTCTCTCTCTCTTTCGCGGACTACCTATATTCACCGACCCCTAGGCACACATGGTTAACGTTAGAGGATGTGAGAGAGAAAGAGAGACTGAGTCCTCGTTCTGCTTTCATCCCCTATTTTGTCCTTCTCGCACTCTTCGTGCCACGATTTAAACAAGACCTGGCTGACTGAATAAACACACACGTCGAAACGAGAATTTCAAATAACGTTTTCGTGGAGGGGTGGGTAGCGAGGTGGGGGTGGGTATATTTGACTGTCAAACTCGATGTGACAAATCGTACGTGGAAACTACGAGAGTGAATATAACGAGAAATTTCAATTCGTACCTCTGTCACAGACCGCCAATAGTCATTTTCGATCTCGCTCTCGTAAAATACGAGCTTCCAATATTTATACTGCGATATAACCACGAGTATAGGAAATTTTGCAGGTATTTTATTCGTTTGATCGTACGGGAACGTAATATCGGTGATTTTTAACGTTTTCGACTTCGTGTCGTACGTTCATACACGAATTGTCGAACTTTCACCCTGTTTCGAAACCCTCAAAATATTCCCGGGGGTTGTTAAATAAAATTGACCCCTTCCTGCTGTGACAATAATATACAATTTTTCAAACATTTACGATTTTATAATGACTTTCATAACGATATTTAGGGGATGGAAAATACAATTTTCAATCAAACAACGTAATTAACATCAATTTTTTATTTTATATCGTAAGCTTTTAATAAACAAAAAAATCTTAACGGCGACAAAATTATGCAATTATTTTTTTATTTCGCCAAAAAGAAGAATTTTTCGTTTTTATAATATCGTTGCGGTTACAAGACCGTCGTTTTCTCCATTCGGTCCGTGTGTAAACGTATGTGTGCGAGTCTATAAGAGGCGAATACACGTCGCGTTACCAGACGAAATTTAATCCGGCGCCAGCTGGAATATTTAGTAGACTCTTACTATAAATGGGCTGCCCACGCGAAACCGAAATGCTATTCCCTCTGCACAACAGGGAGCTAAAGGGGATGTATATAACTATACATTTGTTGTATCGTATATATGTGTACATATATATATAGTTAAGGGGTTGTACAGAGGGATGATGGGGGGTTGGTAGAGAAGCAGCGGCAAACACGGCGAAGCCAGATATCCTGCTGGCCATGAGGCTAACGTGGCTTGACAATCTCCAATCTCGAGTTTAAACGTCCTTCCCAGTGAGCTCGAAGCCCACGGTAGCTTTCCTCTCTCTCTCTCTCTCTCTCTCTCTCTCTCTCTCTCTCTCTCTCTCTCTCTCTCTCTCTCTCTCTCTCTCTCTCTCTCTCTCTCTCTTCGTGCTTTGCTTTGTGGCATGCCTGAGCTTTTCCCTGCGACCGCCATAAATAGGCTAGTCACCGGATAGAGAGAGAGAGAGCATGGTTACAAATCCACGTTGGACAAGAGGTCAAGTAGTGTGTAAAATAAGAGACGGAGGGATAGAAAACGAAAGGGCTGACTCGATCTACGGCTGTTTCACTGAAAAATTGTTTCGGATTTTTGAATCTTTTTTTGCTCGTATTGGACGAAATTTTAACGAATTCCATCGCCTCGGGTCTTCGTCGAGTCGACATATCGTTCCGTGAATATTTTTATTCTATTGAAATTCGTGAAATTTTTAGGGAATAGAGGGTAGTTTTTTTTACAGTGAAAATCGTGCGCAGATCGTGCGATATAAAAGTAACGTTGAAAAAAACTTTTCTCACACGTAACTGGGTACGTTGCTCACGGTTGCTTCCCGTATCGCGAAGATCTGCTCGCTTTAACTCGCTCTAATCTTTCTTTTCACCCTTTATTTCTGTCTCTCTCTCGCTCTTTTCGTTTCTCGATTTGCGCATATTCGGGCGAAAAAGTTTTTCCGCGGTTTTACCCCCAGCGACGTTGTGGCGTCGGTGCGAAAGTGCGAGAATAAATTTATCTCACCCCACCTTGACGCCACCACCCTCCCCTAGTTCGCCATCTCTTTTCATCTGGTTTTCCAGTTCAAACCCCCTCTTTTCATCCCCTAGTCGCCCAAGCGACTGTCGTTTCGCAGCTCGTTTTACCGGAGGGCAAAGTTCGCTGTTTCGAGTCTCTTTCCTTTCTTTCTTCTTTCTCTTTTCTAGACCGTTGTAGCGAGTGCCAAAAGCGTCTCCTTTCGTCGGCTTTACACGAAAGATATAGTTCTCTCACGGTCTCCTTTACCGGCTTCGTCTCTTTTGCGAAAATTGATCGAGTTGCGAGAGAGCATTTTCGTAGGATTTGATTTCAGAAACGAGAGAGAGAGAGAGAGAGAGAAGAGAAGCCTTGGTGTCGGCGATAAGTTTGTGTTAGGACTGCCATTTTATCGCGCGCTCCGAGTGTATTTTGAGGTCGCGTCTCGCCCTTTACGTCCGTTAGTCTCGTTCCCTTTTCTCGGCTCGTTGGAAACAAAGAAGAGTATCCAAAGGATGGAGAAGACATTTTTCGACCTCGAAGTAGTAAAGGCAGAGAAGGCAAACAGATAAAAGTAGCCGCAGCAGGATTCTCGTCCCTGCGGAAAACGTTCGCAGCACGTTATGATATTCTTTCGTTCGAGAAAACTGGAATATATGTGTATGCTTTCTTCGAAAGGAAAATAACACGACGGAATGAAATTCGTACACGATAGAAGACTAAATTTAACGCTATAAGGGTAACGAAGATCATCCTCACCGAAAATGAATTTTCCGATCAATTATCATCGATCCATGAAGAAAAAAAAAAAAGTGCATCGATCTCGATAAAACTCGGAGACAACGTGCCTGCCATGTTGTTTTAAGCTCGTTTAAAATTTCAGCTCGATACCTCGATTCGTTTTCGAGTTATGCAACTTTTAATCTCTCAGGTGAGACACGCTCTCGCGCATGCGCAAACCCATTTTTCTATTTAATTTCCCTATAATTCACCCACCGACACTAAAATACCGAAAACCTTCGATATTTTCATAAAAATTAATTAAAAAATCTCTCGAAACTTTTTTCACCGTTATTTAATTGTTTAATCCCTGTGCGAATATTTCCCGTAACGTAGGACACCGGCATTGCCATAATTTTTCACATAGAAGAGCGAGGGTTTTAAACGAAGAGAAAGAAAAGCTGGCGGAGAATTGTTTAAGATCGGCAAACGTGCTTCTCTGTTTTCTCGCAGTTACGACAAAGGATTCAGCCACCAGGTTAATTCGCGAACGCCAAAAACTGGCAGAGTTCCATCCACCAACGTACTGAACGGCCGAAAGCGCTCTTTAGGGTGGTCCTACTCCTCTCGTCCCTCTCTCATCCTCCCTCTCTCTCACCCTCTCGTTTTCATCCCCCTTTTAACTTCAACCCTGTCGCGCTTTCACGTTGTGCATACTGGCTGGCTGGCTCGCTGGCTGGCCGGGGGTGCGCGCACTCTTGGTACACTTTGTTAATCAAAGTCCTCGTGCGGCCGTACACCAACGGCGTGTGAAAAACCGCTCTGGTAGCCGGCACGACACGTAATGGAATTGCGTGCGGAAATGTGGGAACTTGGCCAAGAGACCTGACGTCAGCACTCGAGCGAAGTTTCCAGCGGTTCTACAACGCGGCAAACCTTGTACGGGGTCTTTGCGGTCGTTGGGAAATTGACGATTACACTCCGACAACAACTCGTCTCCTGTCCCGGACCGATCGATCGTCGACGATTCGTACGACCTGAGAAACAACGAAAATTAACCGTCGGTCGATAATTTTTTTTTTTTTTAATCCGTCGAAAAAAAATATATAAAAAAAAGTTTTTATATATTCACGCTCGTTAAAATCTCTTTGCGTCGTTAATTCGATGCGGACGCTTCGTTCGTTCTTCGGTCCTGGATTTATCGTCAAAGGGGTGATTTTCATTGTACGTCAACGAAATATAACAATATTATAGGGTGGGGGTTTGTTTTCTCCCGTATAAATTTTTGTTCGGTGAAAAAGTAAAAAAAAAGAAAGAATTTTATGATATTTTTATATCGTCCACCAGTGTTCTCTCGTTATTCCGTCTCTTTTCCCGACGCGAGCTTGCGTTTTTTAGTTTTCGTCGTCGCTCTGGCGTTTTTACCGCACGGTACCGACGCATACTTTGTCGTCGCGTATAAAAGTATGTTTTGGAAATATTCGCGTCACAAATAATCGGAGGATTATTTTTAACGAAGAACGTACTTCGCGTTCGAGAATTACCTTCCCTTTTAAAATATTAAAAACCGTTTGTCAATTTTTTTTCGCGAATAAAATATTTCACCATTTTCTATTGAAAATTTAATTTCGCTCTTCGTTTAAAAATTCACAAAGACAAAAAAAATAAAAATAAAAACGTAAATTATGGAAAAGTACGTCGAGAGTATCGAAAAATGGGAGAAACATTTGAGGAGTTTTTTTCATTTTCGGTTGAAAATGAAAAAAAGAAGAAGAAAGGGAAGCTAGAGATCTATGGCGCTCACGGCGGAATGCCTCGTATATAAATAAACAGGAGCATTTCGATTCTCGCACACTTCATTTCATAATTCAAAAGCTCGCTTCAAACCCCTCCTCTCCACCCCAACCACCCCTAGTGCGTTTTTTTCAGTAGCCGCGTGGTTACTGCTTTACATACTTTAAGCTGGAGGGATGGGGTCCGCGAGAGGGGGTTGGCGCAAGTCCTTCCTCATCGCGTGGTAAATCCTTACCCGGCGAGCGGATACAGGTTTAAATATGAATGGATCCTAAGTGGAAATAAAAGGTACCCGGCAGGAAACGAGGAAACGAGTCCATGGGGGGGTTGGTCGGAGGAACGGGGGTTGTGCGACGTAGGAAGGGTGGTTCGGCGATGAGAGGGGGAGTAAATGGGAATTGCATTGAAAAAAAGGCGAAAGGTAGACACAGTAGGAGGGATGAAAAGGGGCCAATGGGAGGGAGAGGGCTAGGGGGTAGTTTTCACAGGGTACGGATAAACCTACCTTGAAAAGTATGAAATAAAAATCTAGTTACTCACGGCGAATTGTATCAGTCGGCTCGCACAGAATCAAAGAAGAAAAAGTAGAAAAAGTGGAAAGGTAGTCGGCGGACGAAGAATGGCACCGAGTTATTCCCCATAGAGCGACCTCTACCGTCCACTTTTGTTAACTCCATAAATTTACATACGAAAAGAAAAGCCCCGTGTCCGATTTATGATTTTTCACTGCGATATGCCGGATGAATAAGAACAAAGTTTTGTATTTCTCAATTTTACTATAAATTACCCCGAGAATGGCTCTTTCCCCTTCGGGAACCGTGGTTCGGCCATTCTTCGTGATTTCGTCGTACAATGAGATTTGTCATGGTCGAGCGACGCGTTATATACGAGACAATTCCGGCTGAAAGAAGAAGAAGAAGAAGAAAATGATTCTCGGGTCGCGAATTAATGCAACGAGCGTGCACGAAGGAACTTTGGGCACGAGCGAGACTGGAGAAAGTTAGGGAAAAAAAAGAAGAATTTTCAAGTACCGGTCACCCTCTCGTTACCGTCTTTCATTCTTCGCAGCAGTATTCAGCCTGATTTACCTCATTCGTGGCAAAAAAATTCATTCCCACTTAATTTTTTCCACCTTTCCGTGCTCTGCCGCGTCACTACCTCGAGCAATACCGAGTAGTACAATCATCGACCACCGGGGGCGCTTCTGTTGCCTCGCCGTCCTAACACGCAAACGGCTCGCGATAGAAAGGGGAAAATGATGTAGGACGTTGAAGGAAACGAAACAAAATGTACTAACGAAATAAAAAATGGATAGTTGGATCGTGAACGAAGCCAAAATTGTAAAAAGGATTGTCCAACTGTCCCCCTTTTCCATAACCAGGATGATCGTTCGTTAACTCGTCACCATGAAAACTCTATTAGTACGAAAATTCCGTGTTCTCGGTGACGAAATTTTTGCTTCATTTCGAGGCGCCCGGAAAAGGACGGAGAGCATGGGTCGACATCGCGACGCCCTGGTCCTCGTTCCTTGAGTGCCACTGGAAATTCTCACGTTCTCGTGGAAGCTCGTGGTGCGAATCCTCCGTCAACTCACTGCTGGAGAGCCCCTGCTAAATCCGGCGCCAACTTTACTTCGCAGCAATGTGTTGGCGCTATGCGAAACGTTGTGTCTCCTCTTTGTCTCACTCTATTCTGGGCTCTCTATGTCCTTTGCTTTTCCTGAGAGACGCCGTACAATTCCCTCAGAGAACGCCACGCTCTATGAAGCTACCTACGCGTTTCCCTACCAGCAGGATTCAACGCTTACCTACATTTTCTCTTTCATCTCTCTCTCTCTCTCTCTAGCTCTATCTCTATCTATCTCAGTTTCTATGCGTTTCTCACAGAGAGAGGAAATATCTCGTGTGCAGCCGCCGAAATTTCGCAAGCGGAATTTCGTCGAGCGAGCGTCGACAACGGGACGATGCGGCAAATGCGTGTAACCGTGAACGGGGACGGGAAACTATGCCAGGAAGAGATTTCATCCTGGGACGAACTCGTTGAATTTCGTCGAGTGAGGAAATAGGACATTCAGGAATTTTTTGATTTTTTTTTCACGAATATTTTCGATATTATCGACGGTCGGTAATTCGAAAAAAAAATTAAAAATTACTTTTTAGATTATAATTCAGTGAGTTGAAAATGACGCGTTGGTCGAACAATATTCACGGATTAGTGACGAATCGGGGCCTAATGCCAGCAGAGCGTCCGATCACTATGATTTACGTCCTCTTCTGTAACCAGGGATGTTTTGTTCTCGACTCACCATAACGAGGATATCCGACGCAGCGTATCTTCCTTCTGTTAAATCTGCTCTCGAATGCCCGATGCAACTTTTGTTTACGTGTTATGCTCGTGTATGTTACGAATCCGACTAACTTTGCTTTCTACTCTCCCCCAGCCCCCCAGTTTGCGATTTCACAACCCTCTGGCACATCCATTTCCATCCCTCGGTTGGCTTTTGCTTGCTCGCTCGTCCGTATATTTCTAAAACAGTCGCGGGGTACTTCGCTTCGATGATTACTACGAAATTAGGCGGCTGAGGACTCGCGAGGATTCGTTTTAGAATTTCTCGTATAGCTAAGGGTTGCCTATGCTGAAACGACGAGACCGAAAACACGGGTTAACTTTGCTTGCAAGTTTCACTCTCTCGCACGATTCCTAGCTAGGTTCGTCTCTCTCTCTCTCTCCCTCCCCTTTCTCTCTCTCTCACCCCTAGCTCTTCGTTTCTCGCTCTGTATCTGCCAGAAGCACTGGGCTGGTAGATTATGTGAGCGAGATTTATGTACGGTACATGCAGGAAGGCCATGGGAGGTCCGTTCTACTGGATTGCATTTGGGCGTTACACTCTGTGTTTCGGTTCGTCTACTCGTCCCCCACCCCCACTCTCGGTACCATGTGCATTCTCGAACGCTAGAATCGATGGAAGAACACTTATCGAACATGAAAATGCTCTTCTCCATTTCTAATGTATTTGTGTTTGTTTTCATTGTTCCGTGCCATTTGTATTCGTCTATGTTCCGTCGTATCGTGAGAACAAGATGGCCACCATGTGCCAGAAACAAAATGGCCACCACGTGATGAGAACAAAATCGTCGCAAAATGGTCACCAGACTTCTGACAACAAAATGGCGACAGGTCCAACCTAGAAAAACCAATTTAATGGAGAAAACGTGACAGGAAAATAAAAAAAAGGGAAATAAAGGGAAAAGAGAGGGCAGAGGCGCCAGAGAGGAAAAAGTCATATATCCTCTTTTCGGAGAAGAGGTTAAGTGATCCGTCCGGGGCAATCATCCCTCTCTACGACTACTCCAGCGGTATTTACCAAAGGCCTCGTGTCCTTTGTGCCCCGTTCCGCTTTCGCGTTTATCCGAGCCGAACGTTCTCATCTTCCATGATGATTCACTCACACACGAGCCCTCGACCAGACAAATCGATGTTCCCTTCCCAATTTCCACGAGAAAGAAACCTCCCTCGTCTCTCTCTCTCCCTCTCTCTCTCTCGTGCCCCATCGCAAAAATGCCCTCTCACGTTCCGGATCGACAGTGTCATCATCGACTCGACGTTGAAAAAAGTTCTTACTTCCACCGAACGGAAATTAAAAAAGAATCAAGTACGATAAAAAAAATACACCCTTTTGGCCATCAGAGGTCGCCAGGGTTACTCGTCCAGGAAAATACAAGTTTCCCTCTTTTTCCCTCCTGTTTTTTTTCCTTCTTATTTTCGTTGCTACCTTCTACCCTCGGTATTCCCATGACGCCCCTCTTGACCCTTTTCCCAAAAGCTTTTAACTAACCCTGCGTTTTACCGAGCCCTTATCCTTCTGGAAAGACTCGCACGGCATCGTTTTCCCTCGCTGTTCGCGTTCTCTCCCATCGGTACAACGAACATAACTTTCTGGCTGCTTTTTGCCCTGTTTCCATGAAATTCCTGCGCGTAAACCCCTTCGACATAAACCTAAACCCATTTAACCCTCCCCATTTACTTTGGTCCAGAAAAATTGAGATTGGGGAATAAAACAACGCGAAATCAAATGTTGCGTACTTTTTTACTTCTCGGTCTAACCAATTCCACCAGACTCGTCGACAAGGAACGAAGAAAACTGAGATGTCTTAAGAAACGACGAACGTTAAGTATCGAGAACGAGTCTTCGTGGATTGTAAAAATGCAGAACGTTGAAAAGTCTCCTCTAGATTTATCGACGATCGGTCTTTTTCCAGTTGGACCAAGCCCCGGATGCCTTTTCTTCGAAGATGGTCCACGACAAACTCAACCCCTCGAGAGACTCTCGACTGTACCCTGGTCGTGAGACTTTCCAACGTTCTTTCGTCGACTACAATCTAGTAGTACGTCGCACGTTCCAGATTGCGTCCATACGCAGTAAAAGGTTGGAACGAGGATGGACGATCGTGGAAAGAGGGGCTTCACTGGGAAGACGAATCGAACTTTCCATTCGCTACTTTTACGAGAAAAGTTTTCTCGTAACGTTAAATTTTATTGCCGGACGATAACAAATCCTGGTTATATTATTTATCGGTTTCTACATTGTCGAAGAAATCTGTTTATAATACACAAGGGGCAAAGGTGGAAACAATCTTGTTGAAGGGGTTTTGAAGATTGGTGTTTCCTGGGAATGTTTTACGATTGGACGTACTTCGCACGAGATTATAACCTATGGAAACTAGATCGCAAGAGCTACAACATGAAACCGGTACCAGCCTTCTACCCCCATTTTCCAATTTTTAGCTGGTTTTCAACAATTTTGTTTTATGGTGTTTACATTTTTTTTATTCTGATTTTTGATTACTATAAAAAAAGTTAGTTTTTTTTTAGATATCGTTCCATTCTAGGAATGATGCTTTTAAAAATGAAGACACACAAGTTCCTTCCATCTTCCATCGAACCGAGCCACCCTCGACTCTCTTTTTACGATGGAAAAGAACTCAAGACAAAGGTGACCCAGCGACCGACTGGACCTCGTCCATCGATTCCAATCCCGTTACCCGGAAGCTCATTTGCCCAGATTTCCGGTTGCTTCTTGACGGAAGAACAGGGTAAAGAAGCCTGTTGACATTTTTCCATTCGCGATCCTCGAGGGATCCAATGGGATTCCCTGGACAATTGAGACATATGGATTCTCCGGAAATTGATCTCTCGTCGCCAGACGTAACAATTGTCGATGAAATTGAAACTCGAGAAGAAGAACGATCGAGGTATATAAAGGGGTGCTGCGATTAGTCGACACGTGGCAAGTAACAGTTCCAGGTCCAAGGGTTGCGATCAACGCCAGTCGCTTCGCGAACAAAGGACGTGGTCTTCGACAAAATGGTGGTTGTTGTCAACAGTTGCAACGTGTTCCTTCTATGTCAATATCTTGGTGAAACTCGTTGCACGATCAAGACGACGGGACAGGGAATGAGAAACGGAAATTGTGGAAGAAGTATTTCCAGCGAGCGCTGTCTGTCGAGAACCGTCTCATCTTCGGTCGTCTTCTTCGTCGCGACCAAGGAACTTTGATCTTCTCGGGTCTTTCGTCTCTGGTCTTCGTGATTAAAGGAACCGGGGGTGGTGTCAGCCAAGAGGGATGGTTTACTCTTGTAATTAAAGTGCACGATGACATTCTCTGTCGCAGTTACCGACCTGCTATCCCTCGAACGAGAACTAGAGAGAAGACCAAACGCAAAATTCGCGAAAAAAACATCCAAGAGGGGTTGGGGGCTGAATGGGAAAATAGGGGTGCGTGCCAACCCCCAGGTTGGTTCCTCGAAGCGTGGAAACACATCGAGAGACTTGCGGCATGTGCGTCGAAATGCAACCCCTTGCAAAATGGCGCCCCTAAGTTTTCCACCCTATAAAAACTTTTGACGGGCTTTTGTGTTTACACTTCCACGGCTTGTTCGCAATAAATGTATATCAAATAACATCTGCGCCGGTGGATAAACCCTTTTTCATGATACTTCCTCGCGCACCTTACAACCCGCTCCAAGGGTTGATTTTTCCTCGGATGAAAGAAAAAGAACTCGTTATTCGTTGCAACGATGCGGGATTTACCGTGAGGCTTTTTAACGACTGTTTATTTACACGCAACGGTATGAAACTTCTCAACTACGTTACATCCCCACAATCTCAACCCCCAGGAGCTACCCTCCTGCGACCTAAATACCGTGATACACGACTTGATTTACTCGGAAAGAAAATAGTGTTTACTTAATGATTTATTTCCTTCCAACTCGACTCAAAGGGGGTTTCTAACCCCCTACTACAATATCCAGAATCTCAAAGGGGTTGGTTACTTCAAACCCTTACCGCTCGGACGTTCGTTTACCAGAAGAGAAAAGCCGGACATGAAATTATTTCGCGACGTTGATGCGTTGACGTTTTATCATCCCTCGAGCAGGATAACCTTGGCTATCGTGAGAAAGCGTATAATACGTCGAGATGAGGGAAGATAGCGTTTCGAGGCCGGAGGCCACTCAGCGTATTAACAAATTCCTGGAAGGGTAGCCTCGTGGGGTTCGTAACGTCCAAGTCTCGGTGACGAGACGACGGTGGTGAATACTCTCGCTCGGTATGGAGAGCGAAGGGTCGCTACCCTTCTAGAGATGGGTGCAGGGGCTCTCAGAAATATAACTATCTTCGGCACTGTCCACGTCCTGTGGATGTCTGCCTTGCGTTGGCCTCGAGAAGAGAGAGAGAGCGAGAGAGAGAGAGAGAGACGATCCTACACTAAAGTTAATGGAAACCTTGCCGGATGGCTCTATGTATGCAAATGTACTTGCGTAGCTAACTCAAGGTTCACTCTCTCTCTCTCTCTCTCTCTCTCTCTCTCTCTCTCTCTCTCTCTCTCTCTCTCTCTCTCTCTCTCTCTCTCTCGTTTCATCCCCCTTGCATCCTCACCCTCCGGACTTTAGGTTGCTTATCTCGTTTCTGAAATTTACCTAGCAACAAGGAAAACTGGGGAACAGATTTCATCCCTCAAATAAAATCAAAGTCAAAAGGGATGATTTTATCGAAGATGAAGCAAAAAAGTTTGATTTTTTAAATATTTGATATTTTATTCCGATTCGTTAATTTTGTATAAATGTTCTTGAGTCTAAAAATGACGTACCTATCGTTGGGAGAATTGGGGAATGTGTACCTAATTCTCGAGGGACAAGAGGAAACTCTTCTCCCTCTACAAGCTGGTTGAATTGCTCACTATCTGGTTGCCTCACCCCCCCCCCCCCCCCTGCGTAGTTTTTTTTATTCAACCCCTCTTTTACCTGAAAGCGGTGTCCACATTCCGTGGAATATTATTCTGGATACGTATATATACAATCGGTGAGAACGTTTCGTGAAAATAAACAATAATGTTTGTGGGCACGAGCCCTGTACGACTCGCCGTGACAAATTGTGGGGTTGGAATTTTTCATTTGAGCATGACAACCACGCGAGTTTTGCGCAATATGCAGAAAACCCCACTGGGAACCCGCCATTTAGTCGTGAGAGAGACGCGCGACGTGCTCGGAGCCGTTGCAACAAACGCCAGTAGTATAACCCTAGTTTAGTCAGACATGCTAAAAATCACTATTCTTCAGGATTTTTCCGAGAGAAAATTACTCCGATCGTCTCCTTAACTAAGAATATATCTTCTCGACTATTCATTCGATAATCCTATGAATTTTAAAATGAATAAAAAAAATTCTATATTATTTTTTAAACAAAAAATTGGGAAAAAACCCTCGATTTTTCTTCAAATATTAATTATTCCATTTATTATAATATTATCGAATAATTTGTCCCGAAAGATAATTTATCCTGGTCTCTGAGATAAATTTGTGACGTTGACAGATGTGGAAAAAGTTTAATTTTCACGAATTTACGTGATAAGGCGAAACGTTCGAAATGCCTCGGCGATAACGAATGATAACATATTTGAATCCGCGGTCGGTGGGATATCGGTGGTCGTCATATCGGACGCGGGTCTCCGTTAAGCCGGAACGAGATCGCAATGTGAATTCGTGGATCGAGTGCTGGAAAATTTCTAACACTGGCCAAAAGTTCCTTATTCCAGGGGGGTCGGTACGTAGATCGTTCCACGAGACGCGAAAGAGAGGGGTTTGGTTTCACGCTACCGAACTCGGTGGCATCGGCCTTCCCTTCTCGCAACCAAATTTATATCCCATCGACCGGAGTTTATAGTCTACGCCCACATAGTGCTTTAACCTATAAATTTAGGGTCGATCGAACGTTACATATATATATAACATAAGTATAGTGGCTAAGGGTAGTTTCGTTCTCCGAAGAAACCCTTCTAAAGTTTCGCTACTGGCTTTAGTAACGCCCCACTTAAACGATGTGTCGAGCTAATATTTCAGCAAAATCGCAATTTTCGAAAAAAAAAATTTCGCAACCCCCTGATCACGATAAAAATTGTTGGCACTTAATCCCCCCCAATTTTTTGTTTTTCTCCATCGAGACGTTAAATACGATATATATATCTCTGGAAAAAAGACTAAAATCTGTTGAGAATTTTGCAATGTCAACGAAGGGCGAATGTCGCTCGGGGGTGATTTAAGATTGGTCGAGGGTACACAAGGATTCGTGGATAGAAAGAACAATGCCCGATTGCAAATAACAACTTATGAAGATATATCGATTAAGAAGCACAGAGGGAGAGCCTTGTATCGTGACGAAGGGGTAGTTTGGGGGTTGGTGATGGCAGGAGAGGCGTCCGTTCTTTACAAGAAGGAACGACGTCGAGTGCAAGACAGAGGCCCCATCAGGACAAACAAATAAACAATAATAAAAACGTACAACGTTTCCCAGCCACAACGAAAAAGAAAACTCGTTGCAAGGGTAGAGTAAGAAAGGGGTGGGGGTGGAAAGGTTGGGAGATCGAGGGTAGAACGTGAAGCGTGTTGGTTCAGGTCAGGAGCATCGGACAGACGCGAGAGAGAGAAGAATAAAAGAACCGAAGCGAGGCGAGGGAGTTGAGCGAAGAAAAGCTGGAAAAGTCTTGAACGAAAGGGGTGAAGAGGAGGGGTGAAAACTACCCCCGGTACGAGGGTTGAATGGTCGCGTGGGCGACTTCGCGAAAATCCTCGCTCGACCTCGAGGTAGAAAGAAACCCCCCCCCCCCCACAGCATCCAGGGAAAACGACTTGATTTAAAAGCACTAAACACTGATTCCGACTTAACTCTGAGATACAGAATGTAGATGGGGTAGGAGAGAGAGATGTTTTGTGGCCAACCGGTGGAAGTAAATGCGAGCGAAGTGGGGAAGGGGGCGACTCGCACGAGACAACTACGACGACTTATCCCAACTTGGGTTTTGGTGGTGAACGACAGTCTTGTTCCCTCAAACAGCCCCCTTCCATCCTCTTTCAACCCCCTGGGAAAATTTCAACCCCCTCGCCTCAGGAGAAAAGTTTTCGAGAAACTCGTTCTTACCGAAAAGGTTCTCGGTGAGCGTTGGTCACAACCAGATCCAGAAAGGAGATGGCTCGACTACGAACTGGTCGACCGAGAACAATCTTCGAAGGGATGAACGAAGAAACTAGGATACTGTTTGAAGTATTTTATGGCTTGGTACATTATGGTTGCGAGCTAAAGAGATCGCAATTCCATTTTTACGCTAACGGGCTGAAGGGTACAAAGTCGCCTAAGAGTATTTAATCCCTTGTGACAAATCATCCCTTGCGTGAACATTGGAAGATCGCAAATTTAAGGGATTTGAAACTTTGATTGATCTCATGTCAATCGAAGGAAGAACTATTTCGAGGAAAAGAAAAAAAAAAGAAGAAAAGAAACATTTTAACAAAATCACCCCTAAAAATGCTTAAATGAAAAGACGCCTTTTATCTCAAAGGGTTGAAATTGTAACCGTGATATATTCTCGTATTATAAATCATCCCCGAAATATACCCCTACGTGTAGATCTAAGCTAGATAAGGGTGAGCCGAGGAAAAGGGATGGACGAGGGGTTGGAAAAGTTATTAAGAAAAGTTCATGACGTGGCGAGAGGGCAGGAATTTTTTTTTTTTTCACGTTGAACTTATTCGGTGAGCCGCGCGGGACGCATTAAAAAAATTACCTTAACCGTAGTACGGGGGTAAAAAAAAAGTAAGGGATGGAAAAAAAAGAATGAGACGCGATGGTGAGGCCAGCGACTCTCTTAAGGGGTCACGTACAGTTAGAATTTTCAAAAAATCGATTTTTGTTTTTTTACATTTTCTAAAAGTAGCACATTTGAAAAGTATTCTGTGAAAATTTTAGACGAATCCGACTGTTGGGTATGGAGATATGTAACTTTGAACGGAAATTTTTCTTCTGCATGTAAATCGTACTGAAAACTTTGAATGCGTTTTTCTCGAAACTATGTTTTCGAACACGGTGATCACTGTACCTCGGAAACGGCTTTACCGATCGACTTGAAATTTTGCTCACTTTTTCTAGACATAATTGTCCTCCGGATGAACGAAGGATTTTTCTATGCGGTTATTTTTTTTTTTTTTATAGCTGAAAATGTGAGCAAAATTTGGGTCGAAAACACAACTTTGACTTCCAACATCCACCATTTTGTGAAAAATCATAAAATTTTCAAATCCTTCGATCAACCGGAGCATTAGGTCATTAACTAATGATCCCTACTTTTATTTTGATTTCGGACGATCCGGTGACGAGCTGCACTGATCACCGCGGAGGACCTTTTTTTTTGGGACCCCTACGTTACGTGCGGTTATGGAAAAATTTCTGCATATTTTGCAATGAAAAAATTGTATTATTTACTTAAAATATATGTCTTTTGTATGGAAAAAGATTTACGATTAATTATTTAAATGTGTCCCCAAAAAAAATTCGCAAAAAACCCCTTTTTTCGAAGTCCTAACTGTACGTGACCCGTTAAAACGCCGTCGGCTCGTAGTTCCGTCTTTTTTTTCCCCCGGCGACCCAGTCTCTCTTCCTCGAGGCCTTTCCTTTTCACCCCCTACTCCCTCCTGTATACATACTTTCTTACCCAGGGGCTTTTCCCTTCAGCATTTTCTTATATATATTTTTTTCGCCTCGACCAACCACCGACCCTCGTTCTCTCCTTTAACGACGAGATCATTTTTATACTCTTTGCGCTTTTCAACCCTCCCTTGCAACCCCCAAAAAAATTGTATGTATATATATATATGTACATAATATTGTAGGTTGGCTTGCACGGTTTTCTGGAAAGCTGCAAAATTAAGACGGTGGTACGATGTATGTGTGTATAAACCGCCCTTATACCACACGGCAGAACCCTCTCGTCCGTTGCGTGGCCGCGAGTGAAACTGACAAAAAAAAATTAATATCGCGGTCGCCAGCCAACCAGATAACGGATGAAATTTGAATTTCCACCCCTTCGCGTGGCTCCCTTTTCTGTGGAAGTAGGTGAGCGTCGAGGGGTGGCACTGTACCTATATAAGCTACGACGAGGGGGTGGGGGTGAGGACAGTCGCGATCCTGGTGGCTGAAAGTTGTACCAACGCAAAACGGTTTTATGGAAATTAAAAGTTGTACCGCAAGGGGGTGAACTATATCGGGAAGACACCCCTCTCTTCGCTTTTTCTCTCTCTCTCTCTCTGTCGTACTCACCCCTAGCTTCGTCGTATAATCCAACGTCTTGAAGGACCTTCATAAATATACTCGGGGAAAAAAGAGAGAGTAGACGTCGTCCTTGGATACGTTTTCCTCCCTATAGTTTTTATTTTCAACTTTTTTGCACCCGTAAGAGTCCCTCGTCTGTCACTGAATTGCCTACCTGGAACGATAAGGCAAAGCTATCTACATCTTACCCTTTTTTTTCAGATGAAAATATAAGAGTTGATTTTGATTGTCGACGAGCTTAAGGGTTGCGATTTATTTAAATGCGAAAAACATTGTTTAGAATTATTTTTTAACAACGTAATTGCGAAATCGACTTGGAATTAATTTAGTTTTTTGTTTGATTTGAGGTAAGTCCAAAAATGATCGACATCCAAAATAGGGGTGAAAAATAAAAATTGGAAACATCACCGATGGGCAACAATTTTTCCGAAGTATCATCGTCGTTGGAATATTTTAGAATTTTGAAAAATGTCTCACCCTTACATCGTGTAACAAAATAGGGGTGGAGAAGGAAATTTTGACTTTTTTGTTAGGGGGTAGTGGCGGTTGGTAACGAGTCGGCTCGGCACAACCCACTCTAATGTACTTCCGGTCCCGAAAGTTCTCGCCAGCGCCCAGGGGGTGAGAACAACCCCCATCGCCTTACTACTACCCCCTCGTTCGTAAAATGTTCAAGAGCGAGCCGCCCTCGTGTCCCACCCGCAAGATACGAGATAGAACGCCGCGGTCACCCTACTCTCTCACCGGTAATGCATGCCCCTCGAAATGAACCCTCGGAATTATAGTGTTGGTCGTATATGTAGATTTACCCCCTCTGTTACCTACGACCCCCTTCTATCACCTTCTCGGTCGACCCACGAGGCTCTTGTCGCGGTTCCCTCGAATATTTATGTCGGTATTAAAACCGCGAAGCATATAATCAAACCTCGCCATATATTTATCAAAAAATATATATATGGGGCGTTCCAGTAAAAATTTACAAAATATTGCAAAATTGCACAGTTTTTATTTTAAAAGTTCAAGAAGATAAATAAGATATCGAAAAAATGTCTATGAAAATAATGAAACTCGACCGTTTTTACTCGAAACATTTTCGTAAACTAAATCATAATTAAAACGAAAAAAATTGTAGCTTTATTTCGCGAGTAAAAAAAAAATAATCGACGATTCTTCGTCGAGCTTTTTAATAAGACTGTCTACGTACCCTTAAACTAATGCTGCGTGATTTCATGATATCGTTGCTGGGAAAGGTCTCTCGTTCTCGTTCTCGTTCACTTTCTCTCTGTTTCCCCTGCCTTACTATCTCACTTCAAAATGAATCGAGTTTCTCGAGAAACGGAGAACCTCGATAATAATGTTAGTGACTCAGTCTTGGTGAGGAAGATACGAGTGAGAGAGAGCGTGAGATGGCTGAGCGAGGGTTGGGAGAGAGGATGAAGTTGCCGAAGGGGATTAGGCTTGATTATCTTCAAGAAACGCTCGAGGCTCTCTTGCCGGGGAGTCTTCTCCCCTTGATCCCGGAGTGCCATAGAGAAATGTCATTATCGTGAACTAATATATTTATATAAAGACGAATTCCGCAGATTTCTTCCCTTATTACTCCACCCAATCGTTTCGTACCATTAAAAAAAAAGAATCGTTCGAAAAGTTCTCAGTTCTATAATTCACTCGTATAAACATAATTTACATCGATGAGATTTTTAATTTACTCCCTTAAAAACTAAATTCGTAGATTAAGTTTAACGTAAACACAAAAACTTTGTGTTATTAATACACCTAATTATAATCGCGAATGAATAAATATACGTTTAGTCGAGGTAAAGCCAATATGGATACGCGATGAACGATTTAACTATCATTATGTGTATTGTAAATGCAACCTCAAATATTTTATTGGAGGGATTAACGCGATGATTACGGACAAAGCTCTATTTATCCGCTCTTTCCCGTGGTAACCCAATGGCAATCAATTCCATCGTCGAGCGAGAGATCGAGCCGAAGAGAGCCAGAGAGGGAGAGAGAGAGAGAGAGAAGTCGATAGTGATCCAAAGCTGGTTGTGGTGTACGCCATGATCACACGAGATTCGTAAGTGCAGCGATACAGAAGAGGGCTGATCTCGATAGAAGAGAGGAGGGTATTGCGCGGACGGATACTGGAAATCGGGCATTTAGGATCGAAATCCTGGCTGCTCGAATGCCTGTAACTAATGGGCTTCGTTATGAGCTAAATTCAAAGGGATTTCAACAGGAAATTGGAGAAATAGGGTGGGTCCCACGCGAATATATTGTTTAGAGTTCGGTAATATCGTTCGGACTATAACGAATCCTGAGAACTGTTCGACTCGTCCTGGTTTGGTTGACGGTGTTCGAAAAAAAAACGAGTAGTTCAATCGGCCGCCGCGTCGTGGCGCATGGCTGGATACTTTCTCGCAAGCGAAACGTAAAGTCACTACACCGATCACTTTTTCATGCTTTTAAATGTGATTTCCACTGCGAAACGTTGTTGCCGAGGGTACAAAGAGTTCTATTTCGGTTTTTTCATCTCGATTCACGTTCTTTTTCTCTTTTTCTCGCTCACGGTCGGCTCCGGTCCGTCTCAATCGCTCAATCGTCGTCTCGACTGACCTCTCGGGGTGAAAGCTCGTGACTGTGGTATTCGCGTGTTCGCAGACCGCGAACTGGATAGAAATAGGCAACGGCCGAAAGCTTCGAACTATTCTCGTTGTCCCTGCCAACGAGCCGATCGTTTCACGCTTCGATGATGACCGATATGAAGCGTTCGAGCCGCATCCACGTCTCTCTCTCTCTCTCTCTCTCTCTCTCTCTCTCTCTCTCTCTCTCTCTCTCTCTCTCTCTCTCTCTCTCTGTCTCTCTCGTTCTCTGGCTCTTCCTATACAACCACGGGAAACCCTTTGTGTATGTCCACACGTTACTCGATATTGATTAACAGTTGCATGTGCGAAACCGTTATTATTTTGAGCTGGGCGGAGATGCGGAAGCGGATTCAATCGGCGCGGAAACCTCATCACGATTAGCTCTCGCGCGAGGATTCGATAAAACGAAAAAACAAAATAGAGCGTGAAAAAACGACCAAGGGACGAAAAACGAATGCTCGTCGGATAATCCGGGGGAGGGGATGGAATTTCAGAGGTCCCCGGATAAATATCGGTGGCGACTTTTCACCCCTTGGAAAAAAAATGTAGAAATTTTCTTTCACCACCGATTGTCTGCTTTTTTCGTTGCAACGGGGTTGTCGATACGATGTTTAATTTTTCTAATTCAACGTCGATGAACAATTGTTGTTCATTTCTTTTCAAATACAAGAATCTTTTTAATCCAACTGTTTTTTCCGACTACGAAATGATTTTCAACGTTTCTTGCTTTCCTCTTGAAGGATTTCGCCCGAGGGTTCCAAAAACATTGGACCTAAACCCGAGGTCCTGGAAAACAATGGACGGAAAAAATTATTATTCCCAGCCCGACCCTCCGAGTGCGGTTGGGGCGCTGCACTTTTTCGCTCTCGTCCCTCGTCGCTCTCATTCTTTGTGGGAGTCGCGTGTACGCGCGACACAAAGCCACGGTTAGAGAGCGAAATATAAACGCCGCGGTGGGGGTTGAAACAAACAAACGAGACAAAAAAATAACAATTTTTTTTTCTTTTTTTTTTTTTTTTTTTTAACTATCGCCAAAGTCGCGGAGTGTTTGCCAGTCAGGACGTGGAACTCGTCGCTTTAGTCACGAAAACGCATCGGAAAAACATTGAAACGCCGTTGACCGCGTAACGAGGAAACGAAAATGGCTGCTGGCGAGGGGGAGAGAGAGAGAGAGAGAGTGCAGGGGTGGTTTTTTCTCCTGGCGAAGTCCAACAACAACGTCGATATAACGGAGTTTTTAGAAAACCAGAACGAGGGAGTGATGGGAAAAGCCAGGGTGGACAGCCAGACAAGGCCTCTATCAATTACACCGAGTTGGTGACAATGGATTTGTTTTTTTTTTATTTTTATTTTTTATTTTTTTTGTATTTTATTTTTTTTACGATTTTTCGCTAGGCCAATACGATCATCTCTATACAAAATGTCTCTCTCGCTTCTCTCTTCATATCGTTTTGAATTTCAATCTCCCTATGTATATTTTTCCAATCTCCCTCCCGCCTCTCGTTTCGCATCGAGAACCAAACGAAAACAAAAATTTCGATGGAATTGCATTTGTACAATTTTTTTAATGTCACAGGTTTGAAAGTTTGTCAGTGATATTCATCGTTGAGTAAAATTGACAGTGGACGAATTTACAAAGAGATTATTTCGTTTTTCTTCGAATTCTTTAAATTTCATTTAAAAAAACATTTTTTTTCATTTCACGTGTAACAGTTTTTTAGTGACTGGGAAATAATTAAAATTCCAATGTCTCTCGAGGAAAGTACAAAAAAAATGATAGAAAAAGAAGAGAACAAAAACAGGAGAGAAGAAGAATTGTCTGCTTTACGAATGAAATCCTCTTGACCCGAACCCGACGTCTGTTTCTTTCTCCTTATTCTTATATTCTCCATCGTTTCTCGGTACAAAAATGTTCCGGATAAATCGTTCTCCCTCGTTCCGGTAAAAGATTTAACCCAGTTAAATAGATTTCTCAGGTACACGCCGCGGCCATAACTTTCTTTTAGCTGGTTCTGGTGGCAGGAAGGGGTAGGAGGCTGGATTTATAAAAAGTACAAGAAAAGAGGGATGAAGTAAGAGAAGGAGGATATATCTTAAATCCGTCTTGGGTCTCGAGAGCCCCCCGAGCCGTACGAGAGTTTGCTCGACAATTAATTTAAGATTTAATTCGCCGAAGTAACGTAACGCTCGTGTACGACTACGGGAAGGGGATGGTACGCGAGGGTATGAGAAAGTGATCGAAAAGAAGAAAAAAAACCAGGCTAAAAGCTTTAATTTCCCTGCTGCAAGATCTTCGTTGAATTTATCTTAAAACAAAAGATAAATATAAATAGTTTTTAAACGCAATTTGGATTTTAATAAAAATTATTTTTTGAAGAATTTTTTTTAACACGAAACGCCCCATACACGAGCGAACGAACGACAACGTCGGAGCGATATACGTCTCGCGGTATTTTCTTTTTCTCTTTCGGACCGCAACTGGGTCACCTCGTACAATTTTTCCGACGCGTACTTCTCGCGATGTCACAATTCACTCTTAAGGGTACACATAGCGGAGATAGGGGATGATTTTTGATAAATTGCGTGGTATACGTAGAAACGAAGTTTCGTGAGGGGACGAAACAAAATTGCACCCTGTATATATTCAAATGCACAATGTGCGTCAAAAATAAAAGGAGAGAAACAAGGGAGGAGGGTAGAGGGATGGACCGGAGACGTTTGTCACATTTTTATCGGCCATTCCGCCATGCCGTTTTCTTTATCTCGAATGTTATATCTCCTCGAGTGGCAGAGAGAGAAAGAGAGAGACAAAAGAGTCCAGTAGAAGAGACCATAGGACCAACCCTCTCGAGGCCAAGAAATAAAGTGGCCGAAGCATTTAAATATTTCGAACGTTCGCGACAAAATTCTACGAGAAACCGAGGGTTTTGGTGCGATGAACTGGTAGTTGCCGAACATGGGCCACCCTGAATGTCCGTACGATATATTTGTACACGTTTTTTTATACATATATAGTGCGACAGCCACGAAGGGGTAGTTTTTCTTGCGCTCGTTTTTAACGCACACACAAACCTTCTACATTTTCTCCGTTTCCGCTTTCTCTATATTCTCAAACAATGGAAAATATTTTATCTTCTATATTGTCTTGATTTTTTTTTGTTTTAGTTACTTTCTTGTTTTTTTTTTTTTATGTAGATGGCGCCACCGGGTTTTTTCCTCTCAAGCTCTGTCCACAAAATCTGAGCTCGTGGTGGAGCACGGATACCTACGTATTTGTCCATGTGTTCGTGGAACTTGCGAGAAATGCGAGGGGATGCACGAGACGATAAAAAACATTATACCGGGGGTAAGCCAACCCCTAGAGCTTTTCAAAATTGAGAAAAGTTTACGAGGATGAAACATTAAAATTGAATCAACGAGGACGGTTTTCGTTCGGTCACACGACGATTATTAATTCTATCGATCTCTTTCTCTCTCTCTCTATATATATATATATATATATATATATGTCGCTAGACAAACATTTGTATGCATGACCAGCCGTTAAACCATTTACTTTCGTGGTTCATACGTCGAGAGACTGGCCCATGGTTCATAATATTAAACTTGCGGCTTGATGGAGTGAGTGAGCATTCCTGGTTCTCTTCATCCCCAGTATAATACAGTTCGACCGCAGTCGGGGAAAATTTCAACCAGAGAGCTCGGTG